>OY757017.1:74339514-74907455 GCA_963580285.1 Lucinisca nassula | reverse complement strand
CTGAGATGAAAGGACATCTCAATCCCTGCCGCCCTATGAAACTAATAGGGTTTATAAGCATGGACGGGCCGACTCACACCGCTTTGGCTGGGCTGGCTTAGATCCTCTAAGTGGTTTACCACTGATGTGTGCGGGTTGGTTTCAGCTCTGCGTGGAAGCATCATGCAGCCCATATAATTTCTTCAAGCCCCGATGGGTGCGGGTGGGGGGGGGGGCACAAATTTGGAACAATACAGTTTAAAGATTGATCCCAAAAATGTATTGATTATATAAATCATAACTCCTGATAGGGCACTTTTTTTCATCCGAAAAATACTGATATTTTTCTTATTACTGCAAGAAAACTTATGTTATGGGTACTCATTAGAAGCGCCTCATCGAGGCGCTTCTAATGAGTACCCACAACATACATTTTCATTCATAAATAAGAAAAATAATATTTGATAAATTATATAAATGGTCATTTTTTCTATATAAACTATACAATTTTGTTTGGATATAAGATGGTTGTTCAACTAACATGTTTTCAGCTTTGAAAATATGGCTTGATGAGGTTTAACAATACGTCAACCTTTGTAGACCATTTTGTGTCATCTCCCAGGGAAAGGAAGAAAAGAGATAGTAGAGGGGGTGAAAGAGAGGCATAGGTAAGAAAGGGAAACATCTGTGAAAGTAAGGAAACAGAAGAAAAAACAAAATAGCAGCCATTGTCCAAATGTAAGCCAATATCAGTTGGATGCATGGTATGTTCGCTCCGATTCCAGGACAAAATCCACCCAGGACATAATCCCCCCCCCCCCCCCCCCCCCCCCCCCACCGGACAAAATCCCCCCTTTTTGTAAAGGCGGACAAAATCCCCCCCAACTTTTGTTCAGGTGGACAAAATCCCCCCTGGACATAATCCCCCCTGCTGTTTATAAAGGTGGACAGTATCCCCCGCACCTCCACATGCACAATTACTGATTTTGGAAAATCAGTCTGTCGTTTTGAAAACTGCAGATTCCATATCAGATTTGGTGCAGTACTATCAAAGCTATATTGGTGCTCATGGAGAAATTATTGCCCGTCAACACTTTATAGGTCATTTTTGAGACTGAACATTGCCTTCACTTCTATTTTAGAACCTCTACCACTACGCAAAACGCCTGTTCAAATATATTGAAAATTGACATATTCCAATAACAGATTCCAATATTTTTCATATTTCTGCTCAAAAACATAGATTGTGGGTAGTGGAAGGATAATTAACTGTGATTTTTTTTCCGGGGGGATTTTGTCCAACCTGACATACAGTGAGGGGGATTTTGGCCGGGGGGGGGGGGGGGGGGGGATTAAGAAATGCAGTTGTCAGTTTCTGACAAAAGAATGTGCACTGTACTAGATAACAGCGCCCCACGCCCATCTGGGCTTGAAGGAATTTATGGGCTGCATGATGCTTCCATGCAGAGCTGAAACCGACCTGCACACGAGTACTGGTAAACAGCTTAGAGGATCTAAGCCTGCCCAGGCAAAGCGGTGCGAGTCGGCTCGTCCATGCTTATAAACCCTATTGGTTTCATTGGGCGGCAGGGCTTGAGATGTCATTTCATCTCAATGTCGGGTAAAAGTCCCACAAAATTGGAAGCAATGTCTCCAAAATGACCTTTACAGTGTTAACAGGGACGTTAAACCTCAAATAAAACAAAAAACAAAAACAAAACTAGATAACAGCTTAGTGTATAAGCTCACCCATGAAAATAAGTCAGATAAAATAACCAGCTCAGTTTGACATAAATAGTGCTGACTGCGCTGTTAAACTCCAATAAAAAAACCAAGAATGTCAAGATTTATTTTCTCGAACACAGATGGTTTGTTTACCATGGTCAATTCTAACTTGCGCTTAAAGGGGAATGGGAACACCTGGCAGACTTTTCCGCCAGTTTTCAAAGGGAGACAACTTTCGGGACTTCCTGTTCACTTTTCTATAAGCTCTGTCCCACTGAAAAAAGGGGTCCACTCTTAAAGGAAAGAATTTGCTCCTCAGGAGCAAATTCTTTCTTTTAAGAGTTGACCCCTACTGACATGGTAGACAAAAATATTTTTGCAGGAGTTGCCTCCCCTGAAGGTGTTCCCATTCCCCTTAAATTCTTAGAGAATTCTTCTCATACCTCCTGGGCCCAGTTGTTCAAAGCACCGTTAGCTTAAAGAGCTTGTTAACTGTTCTAGTGAGTACAATATTTAAAACAGTGGCGTTTTTGCTGAAAAAATGTGAAAAAATTTTCAGCAAAAATATTTGAATATTTTCCATATTAAATGATCAAAGTTTTAACAATCTGTTATTAACTAACTAAATTGTTAGTTTGAACAACATGCCCCAGATGTCCATGAATTGCGGATAATTTAGGGACGTTTTTCTGATACTATCCTGGAAAGTACCCATTAGAATTGCCTCAGTCAAGTGATTTTAATCAGTACACACAACATTCCTTTATTGATAGAAATTCCTAAAGGTCATCCTCGTTATGTCTCATGACCAGAGCCCAGTTGTTCAAAGCTAACGACAATGTAAGTTAACGTATCGTTAAAACTTTGAACATTTATTATGGCAAATATGCTAATATTTTTGCTGAAAAAATGTGAGCAGCTTTTGCGGATGCAAAAGCTGCTCACATTTTTGCAGCAAAAATACCCAAATTTTACATATTAAACTTGTTAGAACAGTTAACAATATGACCACTAACGAGCTCGTTAAGCTAATGATGCTTTGAACAACTGGGCCCTGGCGCTTTGATTAACCCTCAGTAAACTGAACTATCCCTGTGTCAAACAATGTTAAAGGTCCAGGAGATATTCCAGCTATTGAAGTTGGACTTCATGCTGATATACATTCACTTAAGTGGCTATTGACAGCTGGCTGTCGATAGCGAACATTCGCTATCGACAGCTGGCCGTCAATAGCGGTCGCCTTCACTTAAACCTCCTTCATACAGACACGGAGGCCCATAATGAGTCTGCCCTGAAAGGACAAGTCCATTGACCCATTTTTCAAAGGTCAAGGTTAAGGGAACTACATTAGAACTTCAATGGTTCAAACCCCGATGGCTTGTTTATCATGGAATAGTCGAATCCGTTCTTGGTTCCACAGCGAATTTCTACAAATACGATGTAGGGTCAATGTGGGGAGATTTCTTTTTTTATCTTGCAAATGTGTGCTATATTATAAATATATGTTGTGTATACTCATTAGAATCGCTTAATCGAATAGTCGAATCCGTTCTTGGATCAACAGGGAATTTCTCCAAATACGATATAGGGTTAATGTAGGGAGATTTTTTTCTTTTTTTTATCCTGCAAATGTATGCTACATTATAAATATATGTTGTGTATACTCATTAGAATCGCCATTGAGGCGATTCTAATGAGTACACACAACATATATTTGTAATATAGAACACCGAAAAAATATCCAACAATTATCTTCAATATGCCTCCTAATATAACACCCCATGCATATCTGTGATAATTTTTTGAAATGTAAAGGGAGTTTTGCCATTGTGATGAGGGAGATGTAAAGAATATATAGGAAAATTCTCAGCTGAAATGATCGAGACACCAAAAGTTCAGTAAAATTTAGCATAAATTGGGCAAAAATTAGCATCAAAATGAGGGAGTCTCCCTCCTGATGAGGGAGATATCACAGGTATGGCCGTGGCTCAAAATACCATTGTCTCGAACAAATTTTCACGGTCCCAAAGGGGTTTGAGCCATCGATGATTGACAATATATAGCATTATTGGGTTTGGTTTTATGGCCCTTTCAACATTATTTCACTTATTTCGAGCCAATAGTTAATCAGAGGTGGGCAAAAACTGGAGTAAGCGGACAAAAACTACCAGACCTTCCGTTGCAGAACTTGGCTTCTTACAAGTGGCTCGAGCAAGGCTTGAACTACAGTGTTGAGAAACCTAATGATTAAGAGTCAGCACTCTCACCCATTAGGCCACGGTGGCCCGTGAAATATAAAGCATGATTTTTCTCACCTCACTGATCCTGTTTTTCTCTGACGCAGACTCCAGCAAAATCTTCTCTGATAAGGTTGTATCTGCCGGCAGACCCGCGGGTATCCTGTTATTAGCTACATGGAGGTACTGTATACTTGATGGCTGCACAACAGGCTGTTGGTTCCTTGCCTCGGCTACAACAAATAAATGAATGAGTTCATGGGAATGAGGAAACTTTCACCGGAAGAACTGTTTTGTTTGATTGTTTATTTGGCGTTTAAGGTTTAAGGGGAATTAGTAGACGTTCAGGGGAGGCAACTTGAGCAAAAGTATTTTTGACTCCCATGTCAATAGGGGTCAACTCTTAAAGGAAAGAATTTGCTCCTGAGGAGCAAATTCTTTTCTTTAAGAGTGGACTTTCTCATTGGGACTGAGCATATAGAAAAGCGAACAGGAAGTCCCGAAAGTCGTCTCCCTTTGAAAAATGGCGGAAAAATGTGCTAGATGCGTCCCATTCTCCTTAACTGCCTGGTCAACACTATTTAGGTCATATTAAGTTGGCCAATTTAGGTCACCATACTTTTTCTGGGCAGGCTGTAGTAAACGAGTACAATGCCACCAGAAACTGACAAGTATCCTTCTTGAACCAGCGGTAGAGAATGACCCTAGAAAAGACTTCCTGTATAAAGCAATCACCCTTTGGATAATCATAATTTGCTTGCTTAAGACAAGTGCTTGTGAAATACAGTTTGCAGTTCCAATGCATTTGCATTATATGAGAACTGAATGTCAACTTCATTAAAACAGGTTGCTTGCTCAACAGAGGTGGCCACTATGACAGGATTTTCTCTTTGTACCATAAATATCCTAAAAATTCGGACACCATGTGGAGTTCTTATAGCTCTCGTAAAATTTTAACAGATTTGTTTCATGATCCAGGAAGAAGTCCAAAGGACGGGCCTCCGTGGCCTAGTGGTTAAGAGCACTGACTCTTGATCATTAGGTCTCTCACCGCTGGTTCGAGCCTCGCTCGGGTCACATGTGAGACGCCAAGTTCTGCAACGGTAGGTCAGGTGGTTTTTCTCCGGGTACTCCAGTTTTCGCCCACCTCTGATTAACGATCGGCTCGATATGAGTGAAATAATCTTGAAAGGCCCGTAAAACCAAAACCAAAAAAAAAAAGAAGTCCAAAAAGTGCAGTCAGAATGGCAAATAGTGTAGACCCTGATCAGACTGCTCCTGAAGGAGCAGTCTGATCTGGGTCTACACTGTTTGCTTTGGCCTATCTGTCCCAATACTTAGGATCATTACAGTATAATTGTTACAAATATTTTTGTCATACACTGGGAGGGTATAAAATATGCAGAATAAAATTCCTAAAAAAAGACTTGCTGATATGAGGGGTGTTCAAACAGTTCACAGAACAGGATAATCAGTCATAAGAAATATGTTTCTTGCACACCAGACAAGAAAATCCGTGATTTTACCCTGGGATAGAAATTAATGTTCTGACCCTGGTGTTCTGACCCCAAATCGAATATAATCGCGTGTTTGACAAATGCACTGGTTGAATATGAGCTTGTATGCGCCGTCGTTAAGGTTGACGTCACAGCATGTTATGTGACGTCACTAAACATTCTTGTAGTGTCATCACAATATGGTGGACGTCGGCAACCCAAGTGACTACAGAATTACTAGAGAAAGTGACCAGTGGGTCACGTATACCCACGGCCAGCGCTATACTCTGATATAGCTTTCAAGCTTGTATGCAATATGAATGAAGATGTCAAGAAGCTATAAGAATCTATAAATGTGCTTGTAAAAGCTAAACTAAACATAAAATTTCTAAATGGACCAAGGGAGTGGGGGTATCAATGTTACTGAAGCAGCAGGGTGGGTTATGCATCAATGAAATCTTTGGACTGGTATGCAACATCGATGCAAGTATGAATTGAATTTGTCTTAGATAGAGTTTAGAACATACAGGCGTCTATAAACTTTGTCATAAAACTTTAACCAAATGTAAAATTTCTAAGTCCATGACCTTGAGGTCCAGGTAGCCGTAGGTGGGAGAAGGGACATACATCACAAAATGTTGGGACTGGTACACTGATTCAAGTATCAACTGAATTTGTCTTAGAGTTTAGAACATAATAGGCATCTATAAACTTTGTCATAAAACTTTAACCAAATGTAAAATTTAAAAGTCTGTGTCCTTGGCCTCAAGGTCACTGTGGGGGGTGGGACATGCATCAATGAAATCTTAAGACCAGTATGTAGCTTCAGTGAAAGTATCAACTAAATCTATCAAAGGGTTCAGAAGATACAATCTCCTAGAAACTTTGACGTAAAACTTTAACCAACTGTAAAATTTCTAAGTCTGTGACCTTGACATCAAGGTCACTTTGTGGGGGTTGGGACATGCATCAATAAAATCTTTAGACCAGTATGTAACTTCAGTGTAAGTATCAACTAAATCTATCAAAGGGTTCAGAAGTTACAATCTCCTAGAAACTTTGACGCAAAACTTTAACCAAAATGTTAACGGACGGACGGATGGACAGACGGACGGACGTTCTCACGGATGTATACTTATGTGGCTATTTTTGGCAGGAGTGATATTTATGTGGCTAATTTTAGCCACATAAAAGAATCTTTTAAGTGTCTAACGGAATAAATCCCATTCAATTACATTGATTCTGTCCATTGTCATAGCCACCTAACTATACATTTGTTAGTGCGGAAGGATGGACGGACGGACGGAAAACCGGACACACGGACAGAGGGACGGACGAACGGCAAGACGAAAACTATATACCCCCATAGTATACTTCGTATACCGGGGGTATAAAAATCCGAGCTAAGAAATGGAAGTTGTGCAAGAAAAAGAATCCTATAAAGGTGTGAGGGGTGGATAGAAAAATCCGTCCCTCGGGATCACTGTCTTGCATCACTCCGCAAGCCTCTTGATGCCGGACAGTGTCCCTCGGAACAGATTTTTCCATCCACCCCTCACACCCATATAAGATTCTTTATATGCTTACATATCTACATGGATGAAAGTTCTATAATTCAAGAATCCTGAAACCTAGACTTCCAAATCCCAAAAAGATATGTTCACACATACATCTAAACTCCAGTTATCAATATATTTAATATATATCTAGAGATTTTTCTCATTTTATCATGAAAGCATATGTTGTGTGTACTCATTAGAATTGCCTTGATGAGGTGATTCTAATGAGTACACACAACATACAGTAGAACTTCGATGGCTCGAACACTGATGGCTCATTTACCATGGCTGAGTCGAACTCGTTCTTGAGTCCCTAGGGAATTTCTCTACGTAAGAAATAGGGAGAGTAAAAATTAGGATATTTTCGTCTTTTATCTTGCAAATGTATGCTGTGTGTACTCATTAGAATCGCCTCGATGAGGCATTCTAATGAGTACACACAGCATACATTTTTCATTATAGAACACATAAAAAGATGTCCTGAAGTATGTCATTATGCCTCCTGGTTGTAGCCCTCAGTGGCTCGAACTACCCCCGTCTCGAACAGATTTTCATGGTCCCAAAGGTGTTTGAGTCATTGAGGTTCAACTGTACTTTTATTAGGAAGACGACAGAAAAATATCCCTAAAATACCCTTTGTGCCTCTTGACTGGCACTATGATTGACCCTCAGAGACAACTCCTATCTTGAACAAATTTTAATGGTCCCAAAGATGATCGAGCCACTGAGGTCCAACTGTATACTGAACTAGAAATGTTTTCAGTGAGGGTGGAGGAGGGGAAGGTTGTGCCCTTGAGCTCAAGGTTACCAAAATCTAACCAAATTTTTGGTAGATAATAGTGATGTAGTGTACCAAGTTTGATCAAATTTCAATAATTCTATCATGAGATAGAGTGCAGACAAGCTCTTTTTGGCACAAAATTGACTTTTATTAGTGGCCTGTGTCCTTGAAAATGAGGTCAAGGCCATCAAAACCTAATGACTATTTTCCACCATCCTAGTGATGGGGTCAAAATCCATCAATCCATTCAGGAGATAAACGAGGACTGTTCAAATATGAATGCAACTAAGCACATAACAAGAGCACCGCAAGCGGGTGCCAACGCTCGTCTGCAGTTTCTTTTAGAAAACAAAAGTTCTAAGTCAAATCAAATTGCAAGATGGAGTTATAAAACTTTTAGGGAATGTAGCTCTTGTGATGGTGATTATGTGTATGAAGTTTCATGAAGGTAGGCCAAATACTTTTGGAAATATGGTCAAGGTTAAGTTTTTTGGCTAATTTTTCGAAAAATAGGTCAAAGTTCAAAGGTCAAGGTCACAGGTCAAAAAGCGTGGTATGACTGAAAAGGTCTTGTCCCAAGGAACATTCATGTGAAGTTGGAAGGCTCTGTTGTGAATAGTATTGAAATAAGAGACAAAAACAATTTAAAAAAAAAACGGAGAGAAAAGGGGACATAATTCAATCAAATTGCAAAATGGAGTTATAAAACTTGTAGGGAATGTAGCTCTTGTGATGGTGAGTATGTGTATGAAGTTTCATGAAGGTAGGCCAAATACTTTTGGAAATATGGTCAAGGTTAAGGTTTTCGGTTAAATTTTCGAAAAATAGGTCAAAGTTCAAAGGTCAAGGTCACAGATCAAAAAGTGTGGTATCACTGAAAAGGTCTTGTCCCAAGGAACATTCATGTGAAGTTTGAAGGCTCTGTTGTGAATAGTATTAAAATGAGAGCAAAAAATGTGTTTCAGAAAAAAATTGGAAAAGGGGAGATAATTCAGCCAAAATCAACAATGTTGTTATGGTCCTTGGTCAAACTGTAGCTTTTGTGATGATGAGTGTGTGTATGAAGTTTCATGAGGCTAGGTCTAATACTTTTTAAGTTATAGCCAAGGTTAAGTTTTTTTTGGAACGACGCAGGACGACAAAGCAGACGCCGGAGTGATGACAATAGCTCGAAAGTTTTTTTTTTCAAAAAACAGACGAGCTAAAAATGATTCCATGATAGATTTCGATGAAAAAATTATTTTGTCCCCTCAAAGTATTCCCCTTTAACAGATATACAAACTTTCAGTCTTCTGATCCAATCATTGAATGCATTTTGGTAGTCTTTTCGAGGTATACTATGAAGGCACTGGAGTATTGCAGAACCGAGGTGTTCGCGCTGTACAAATTTTCGACCAGAAAGGTATTTTTCAGCCGCGGGAATAAAAAAAGTCACACGGGGCAAGGTCAGGGGAATACGGGGGTTGAGGGAGTTCAACAACCTTTTCTTGCTTCAGATAGTCTTGCACAATGAGCGCCTTGTGCGATGACGCATTGTCATGTAGCAATCTGACATTGGCCAAACCAATTGCGGGTCTTCGTTCTTTGAAATATTTCTTCAACTTTCGAAGAACTTTATTCTTGTAAAACTTCGCATTTACAGATTTGCCTTTAGGCACAGCAACCTGAATAGCAGGGCCCTGATTTGAAAAGAATATGGCATACATTACCTTCTTGACGCCCATGGTCCGCTTTGCAATGCATGGTCTTTTGCAATACTTTGTTGCCCATATTTTGTTCTGAATCTTTCGTTTTGGCTCGAAAAAGTGAACCCATGTCTCGTCACCTGTGACAACATTAGCGAAAGACCGTGCATTGTATTAATGTAATTTGGAAACTTTTTAAGCAACTTCCTGGCGCACTGAACGCGTGTCTTTTTCTGCTCATCTGTCAACAGATGGAGAATCCATCTAGCACAGATCTTTCTCATTTTCAAATCCCGTTTCAGAATTGTATGAGCTGCTCCTAATGAGATGCCAACCATACTAGCTATTTGTCTAGTGGTGTATCATGCATCGGTAGCAACTATTTCTTTCACTCCAGCAACCATCTTGGCAGATGTTGCTCTTTTCGGCCGACGATCATGTGGTGCATCTTCTGTTGAGCCTAGCCCACAGCTGAATTTCTTACACCAACGAAAAGCTGTCGGAAAAGACATTTCATTAAGCCCATAAACCGAACATATTTCATCAAAAATGTCTTTGCACCGTATACCAAGAATACAACGATTCTTAATATAGGACCGTATTTCAACGGCGTACTCTGACCTTCTTCCAACAATGTTTTGTATTAGTATACAAGAGTAGACAGTGTTTATGGAACGATATACATGGCTAAAGTGGACGGATTTTAACAGGTTTGGTATCAATGTATAGGTAAAATGATTTTCTACGCTGTGATATTTATTTCCAGGTGATTTTCCCATTAGTGCATGAGAAAACGTTCTACTTGCATTCATATTTGAACAGTCCTCGTAATGATTCAAAGTACCAATGCCAATGCAAACCCCAATGCCAATGGGACCTTTGGTGGAGGGACATAAAAATATAGCTCAATGAGTGGTGTGCATTGCAATATTTTATGAGTTTTCTGACCTCCGCTTGCAAGGAAAGAAAAAGAAAGGTTATTACCAGCTGGATGATTTTTCATATGTCTCTTCAGCATCGCGTCATTCCGGAATGTCTCCGCACAGTATGCACATTTTAACAACCGACGACTGCGGTGAACGTTCATGTGACGTGTCAGTGAGCCATTTGTTGTGAACATAGCATTGCAAACATTACATTTAAATTCCTTCACACCAGAGTGAGTTCGTAAATGAGAACGGAGAACGCCAAGAGCAACAAAGTTACGGCCACAAACAGCACACCGGAAAGGTCTTTCACCTGTAAAATAAAATAATAGCAGAAAATATTCTAAACTTTTTACAAAGTTTTTATAGAAAATCGTGCTTACATTTGGAGAGCTTACTCAGGCTCTATGAATGTCTATTGAAAATATTTTTTAACTTCTTTGATAAGAAAATCTGACTAAAATCATCATATGGGCCCCGTCAAGCAATTTTGGTACTTATCGCCTATGCGAGCAGCGAAGTTTCAGACGAGCCTGCGCATCCGCGCAGCCTCGCCAGAACCTTCGCTGCTCGCTCATACAAGCAGTGAATCAAGAGGAACCTTCAGACAGAAAGCCATATCCCTGGCCCCTCTGAATGGCTGGGCTTGCGCAGTTAAAATTTGTCATGACGGAATGCTCGAAGACCCAAATTCGCTTGGCGGGGCTCATATGATGAACAGAATTACTCATGGTCATTGCATGAAATTTACTGAACTCGCCGCAGTCTCATTTTTATAAATTTCATATGAAATGACCATGAATGTAAGGTCCTCTATATAAGTGTGTTTTTTTTGTTTGTTTGTTTTGAAGTTTTATGGCCCAATCAACACTATTTAGGTCATATCAAGCTGGTTAGTTTACCTAACCACAATTCCTGGGCAGGCTTATATATAGAAGGCCTTCGTGCAGACTGAACAAATTATTTGTCTTAATCGCGATGGAAGTAAGAACGAGGATTGTGGCCATGTAAAATCAATTTAAGAACCCCAGTGGAATTCGTTTCCACTGACCATTCCAAGGCGGTTCTTCGGTTGCGGTTTATTTTTGTTATGGTTTGTCTTTGGGTGTTTGTGTCGCTTATATTATTTTATTTTGGATAGCCTATTGGCCATTTTGTGAGAAAGTAACTGTCCTTTTGGCTTTCCGCTATTGATGTTTCTATTAGGGTCTGTTGTTTCATGTTTGTGTTTCTTTCCCTTTGGTGTCTCTGATGGGAGCTGGGGGTTAATTGTATTGATTCCTGATCATTGCCTCCACTTCTATTTTTTATACAAAAGCAGATAACCAGTACATTGCACATTCTTTTGCTAGAAACTGACAACTGCCCTTCTTGAATCAACAAAAGGGAGGGAAGACCGCCAAAAGATTTCTTGATTAATCTCCACGAAAAAATATTGCCGACCCCAGCAGGTATAGAACCTGCAACCCCCTGATTACAAGGAAGATGCAAATCTGAGTTATTGAGCCTGGCATACAAGTGTGATAACAACCAATTACAGTCAAACTTCAATGGCTCAAACACCTTAGGGACCTCGAAAATCTGTTTGAGACAGCTAATATGAGCCACTGAGGGTTACTGCCAATAGGCATAACAAGACACTTTTGGACATAATTTCGGTATTCTATAATGATAATGTATGCTGTGTGTACACATTAGAATCGCCTCCATGAGGCGATGCATGCTGTGTGTACTCATTAGAATCGCCTCATGGAGGCGATTCTAATGAGTACACACAGCATACATTTGAACATTTGTAATATAAAAGACGAAACTCTCCTATTTCCCTAGGGGCTCAAGAACTGGTTTGACTCAGCCATGGTAAACAAGCCATCAGTGTTCGAGCCATCGAAGTTTCACTGTATCTACCTACCAGTATGAGATCTTGTATGTTGTTTCAGGTGACTGGACTTCTTAAAAGATTTATCACAATATTCACAATGGTATTTTCTTGTTGTATCACGAGCTATCACATGTTCTGTAGGCGCCCCACTGTCTTCATCATCATCGTCATCATTGGCATCATTCGTTGGTCTGTTTTCAAAAAAATTATAAAAACATTAAAAACAGTGAAATCTACAGAAAAAGTGAACCCTTCTTTATCATATGACGTCACGCCTGAGAGTGTAATAACGTCATGTAATATTTTCGATAATCCACTAGTGGATTATATATGCAAATTAGCTAGATACGTCCTGTAACATTACATGTACGACGTCATTAACGACGTGGCGTTTACTAACGGCGGAAAATTGACATTTTTGTAAACAATCGTGAATAAAATGTGTTTTAAATATCATATGATAAATAGAATCTTGCATTCGTGCTCATGTATTATTGAATTTATTAAACTCGTTCAGGAAAAGGGATAAAATGCTCGGCAAAGCCTCGCATTTTATCCCTTTTCCTGAACTTGTTTAATAAATTCAATAATACATGAACATTCATGTAAGATCCTCTATGTCTCATCTTTTCAAACATGGAATTTGGACCACTTCGTCGTTTCAATAAGGGGGTTCAGTGAAAACACAGAAAACAGAATTGCAAACAGGAAAGATCCCGATGCAATGGCTCATCAGATCAGGATTTACACTTTTTTCACAGGTACCTTGTTATGTACCCAAGAATAGCACCAAACGATATAATGTGCCTTTGGAGGCCAAATTTGACTTGAACGTCAGGGTCAACACTAGGGTTAACAGCTTGCTGAACAAACAAACCAATAGACAGAAATCCGAGACCCTATATTGTGCCATGCTAAAAACAGATTTGACAAAAATGTTGCAAGCAAGTGTTGGTTAGTTTGTTTGGAGTTCAATGGCCCAGTCAACACTATTTTAGGTCATATCCATCCAGTCAGTTTACCTTAACCACATTTTTCCTGGACAGGCTTATACATAAGCGGTTAACCAGAACAGTCTAAATTCTTTTGCCACTCTTGAATCAGCAGAAGGGAGCAAATGACCGTAGGAGATTTGTTGATCAATCTCCACAAAAGAATGTTGTCAACCCAGCAAGTATCGATAAGGCTGGCACGATTAATCGTATAATCGGTTAATCGATAGATAAATCCCACAAAAATGATTATCATTTCTGATTTGCTTTTAATCGATTACTTGATAGGTACAATTTACTACCCAAAGTTATGCCTAAAATAGCTGAATGAGTGGCAAACAGTGCAGACCCTGATGAGACGCCGCATTATGCGGCATCTCATCTGGGTCTACACTGTTTGCTCAGGCCTGTCTGTTCAAATATACATATGGTAAAGTGAAACATATGGTAAGAGTCGTGCTCAGACAGAAAGCCAGACAAGTAAAATTATGACAGAAACCTTAACGATTACTAATTGATTATCGATCGCAATGGCAGAACTAATAACCGATTATCTTTTCAGCTCCAATTAGCCAGCCCTAGGTATCAAACCATCAACAAGCGGCCTATTCACCACTCACTCTCACATCTGCCTGAGATCCAAGACTTGCTACAAGGAAAAGTATGAAACTGCACTTGTCTGAGAAATGGACAAAGATGGTTTCATTGAAAATTACAACTGAGAATAGAAAAGCTACATCTGCATTCTGCAAACTTATACAGTAAAATTCCTATATTAAGACCACCTTTGGGACTGTTCAAAAGACCACTTTTGAACAGTCCCAAAGGTGGTCTCTGACCAGAGGACACGGTATGCAGAAAACACAAAGAAAGCGGAATTTCACTGTATTATAATGAATTGGAATAACAAAATAAACAGGAGCCAATTTTTCAACTTGAAAGAAGAATGCAGTTTCAAACAAACAGGACTTCCTTGCTATCAGAATCCCTTCCTAATGGGATTACTCTTAAAGAGAAATTTACTGCCTTTTGCTTCCCTCTTTAATTGCATGCCAGTGGGTCAGGCCACAGATTCGATGATGGTTCCAGCGTAAAGGCTTACTGATAATTAGAGAGAATTTAGTTTTATGTAGTGTTGCTTGGCACCTGATACTCCGTCTCTAGTCTGGCCCATCAGAGTCTAACTGTTGGTCTTCTTTTGCTGCAGCATTTCAGTGGTTTCTTGCTGTTTCTCTGTGGTTGTTTGATTTTTGTGTTCTCGGAGATGTTGCACTGATGAGTTAGGTGGCCTTCATGCAGACTGAACAATTTATTTGTCTAAATCCCGACGGAAGTAATGGCGAGGATTGCGGCATAAAAGTGATTTAAGACCCCCTAGTGGAATTCGTTTTACTGATGGTTTATTTTTGTTATGGTTTGTCTTTGAGTCAGTATAGCGTTTATGTTTTTTGTTTTGGATAGCCAATTGGCCATTTTGTGGGAAAGTGACTGTTCTTTTGGTTTTCTGCTGTTGATGTTTCCATTAGGGTCTAGTTATTTCATGTTTGTGTTTCTTTCCCTTTGGTGTCTCTGATGGGAGCTGGGGGTTGACTGTGTCAATTCCTGATCATTGCCTTCACTTCTATTTTAAGAGTAACTAAAGGGAGCAAATTCTTTCCTTTAAGTGATACCCAACTCCAGCAAATCTTTTTATGCTCAAAAACAATCATCTACTTTCATTCAGAAGAGTTTTACGAGTCCTACAAACTTAGACAGAAAATGTTTTCTATACTTGTCTCCGGACAAGTAAATAAAAATTGTCAAGAGTGAAACAGAACATGCCAGACATGTCAGGCATAATATTTCCATAGCCCTGGCTTACTGTTACACAAGAATGCTAAGTTATTTCTGTGGCCAAAGTTTTGATTGATGTTGAACTTGAGTCTTAAGGGGAATGGGAACAGCTGGCAGTTTTTTCCGCCATTTTTCAAAGGGAGACAACTTTTGGGACTTCCTGTCCACTTTTCTATAAGCCCTTTCCCATTTAAAGAGGGGTCTTCTATTAAAAGAAAGAAGAGTTGACCCTATTGCCATGGGAGACAAAAATAATTTTGCAGGAGTTGCCTCCCATGAAGGTGTATCCATTCCCCTTAAATGCTGCAGCAAGAACACAATTTAATTTACCAATATTTTTGCTGAAAAAAATGAGAGCTTTATTGTAATGCAAAAATATCAGTGTAATTGCCGTAGGAACGTATTCTACTTTTTACGATATACACGTATTACCAATCAAACTGACACATATACGGTAAAATTCCTACATTAAGACTACCTTTTGAACAGTCCAAAAGGTGGTCTCTTACCAGAGGACACAAAATGCAGTAAAAACAAAGGAAGAATAACTGCAACCTACAAAATAAGCTTTTCTAAGTAGAAATAATCTTAATTTTAGGTGGTCTTAATAGCTGAATTTCACAGTGAAATTCCGCTATTAAGACCACCTAAAATTAAGACAAATTATGCTTTAAAAAGCACATTTTGAAGGGTTAAGTCACTTTTCTTTACAGTTTTCTACATCCAATCTGCTCTCATTGGAGACCACCTTTGGGACAGTTCAAAAGTGGTCTTACAGACCACTTTTGAACAGTTCCAAAGGTGGTCTTAATATACTAATTTCACTGTACTTACTGGGGCTCAAGAATATTTTGTATGGAAGTATCTGTCATTTCTGTGGCGGTACTGATCTGTTGTACGGCACTGTCTTCCTCTGACGGCTGACTCACAGGTATGTTAGTGAGGTTTGTGAGGGTCTGCATGTCTTGACCAACAGGCTCGGCCGTGAAAGATGCATTGGTAATGGAGCCTATATCTATCTGGTTCATTCCAGTGGACTGAAAAAAAAACAACAAGAAAATATGAATCCATGGGCCCTAGGTTGCAAAACTTTTTTCTTGCTCAAGTGAGTTGAGCATGAAATATTTCATGATCACAAATTTGGCATTTTAAAGTTTGTATTTGTTTGTTTGATATGAGGTTTAACATCCCAATCAACACTGTAGAGGTCATTTTAAGGACGTTGCTTCCAATTTTGTGGGACTTTTAACTGACACCGAGATGAAATGACATCTCAAGCCCTGCCGCCCAATGAAACCAATAGGGTTTATAAGCATGGACAGTCCGACTCGCGCTATTATCACAGGCTCAATTACAGTTACCACCAGCCCAATTACTGTACCATAGGCCCAATTACTGTAACCAGAGACCCAGTTAGTGTTTCCACAAGTGACAACTCCATTGCTGTTATGACAGATCCGGGTCGTTTCGCCCGTGGGTCGTTTCGCCAGTGGGTCGTTTCACCCTGATTTCGGGGTTGGGTCGTTTCGCCATTATCGGTTGAGTCATTTCGCCCGTGAGTCATTTAACCCCTGAGGCAGTGACAAACGGAATGGATGGGTAAACGGACAGGCCGTTGAATGAATAAATGGTTGAATAAATGAATGGAGTTGTACGTTGGTAGATGTACGGATGGACGAAAGGACCGTTGAATATATGGAGATGGATAAGTGAATTAATGAATGAATGATTGATTGAGGTTTCACGTCCAAGTCAACACAGTATAGGTCTTTTTGCAGATGTTGCTTCCAGTTTTGTGGGGGTTTTTTACCCGACATTTGGATGAAACGACATCTCACGCGGAAACCCAAAAGGACCTTTAACCAGTTACTTTCCTACAAAATGATAGTGATTATTGTTTCTTGTGACGAGGCTCAAATCTGATTGTCAAAGACTCTTTTAGGTAATGTCTGAGTTGTGTGAAAATACCAGAATTTATCAGAAAAATTTGGATTTTTTTTTTGTGTGTGTGTGTGGAAAATTGATGTAAGCAAGTCTATGTAATGAAGAACCCCCAGCCCTTAACCCTACTTTATACAGCAATTAGTGGATCCTCACATATACTTTATTTTTCTTATTTCGGGCAACACTTGAGATGTCATTTCATCTCAATGTCGGGTAAAAGTCCCACAAAATTGGAAGCAACGTCTCCAAAATGACCTTTACAGTGTTGGCGGGGACGTTAAACCTCAAATCAAACAAACAAACATTTTTCTTATTTCAGTTTCTAAAACATAGACAATAACAAATGAGAAAAATATCACATTTAATTTTTACAGCCATAAGTCCCATTATATCAATGTCAAATATGGATAATTGCATTATAATTGTCATCACTAGATGCAAGCTTGTTACAAAGCTCATTAATGAAACTCTTACAGTTCTTGAGAAATTAACTTGAATGGTGGGGTGGTCGCTGGGTTGGACGCAATATTTTACAAAGTCAGTGAACCGTGAAAAGTGGGTCAAAGTCAAATATGGTTGCTTGAATTATTGCTGCCATCCCAAGAGGCAAGTTTGTACCAAGTATCATTAATGAAACGCATACAGTTCTTGAGAAATGAACATAAATAGAAGGGTGAACGTTATGTTTGGCACAATAGTTTTCAAAGCCAGTGAACCATAAAAAGTAGATCAAGGTCATATATAGCACCAAACGGGGATATAATAATATTTTCCATGACTCCCATACCCCAATCAACCCCTTTATATACCAAAACATATCTAACCTCAATCCATAGGGCTTGAAAACAGGAAGGGCAAAACGACCCACCAAATCAGGGCGAAAAGACCCACGGGCGAAATGACCCAGGGCAAAACGACTCAGGGCAAAACGACCCACGGGGGAAATGACTCATGGGCAAAACGACTCACGGGCGAAACGACCCGTGACCGTTATGACAGGTCCAATTGCTGTTATTACAGGCCCATTTAATGTTACCATAGGCCCAATTATTGTTACCACAGGCTCAACTGCTGTACCACGGACCCAATTACTGTTATGATAGGCACAACCAGTGTTGAAATAAATCCAGTTATTGTTACCACATACACCTCAACCTCGTTATAACACGGAACTCCGGGTCCAACCAACGGACCGTGTTAGTTAACCGAATCGTGTTATAAACGCCGACCGTATTTTTCACAGATCAACCATTGACACAATGGTGATCAATAGTTTCCCAAACAAGATGATGTGCGGTCCGGTTAATGACCGTATTTCCCGACTAAAATGTGTTTAGAACTAATCAATGGCAGTAAATACCATGGCCCATCAAGTCAAACAAGTCACTTTATATGGAACCAGCTGATAAACCAAGTTTTATATCCAGAAATCGTCCGATCTGACAGCGAGTATGACGCCATATTGATAGCTGGTTCCCGGCTAACTTTGTTGTATCTGAGCGTCCGGAACCGTACCGAACTACAGTACTGTTAATGCATTTCAATAGTGATATTACCGGGTTAGGGTTCGGAACCGGCAATCATCAACGCTTACAAGAAATTTGAATTACTTCCCTTGAAATGTCTTACCCTTAATATTTTAGCCTTTTGAAACGATTTTTAATGGCGCAAAAAATCTTTGAATGATTTTTTTACCGCGAAAATCGATCTTGAATATGTTTTATCATTTGCTTTTAAGCTGGAATAAATTTGACTTTCTTTTACATGCGGCTCTAGTAAATGAGTTTTATTGCAGTGACCGATCACATTGTCTGCATCGATGTTTAAAATTTCTGCTGAGCAGTGATCCTTAACAGAGCGTGATAAATATTTTTTCCGGTTGCGTAACTGAATTCTTTAATCTCTTTATCTCACTAAGCCAACACTTTTGATTGTGCCGATGGCAGTTCATGTTTATCATGCGTGTCAAGCTAAACAAGTTAATATACTGTATAATCAACTCTGATGGAGGCCTGCAATAAATATCAAAAAGTACCGTTATAAACCGTGTTAGCTACCTATTAGCTACCATATTACCGCAGTCAAAAGTGAGAGGAAAATAATGTTGTTGTGCTTGAAACCTGATACAATCCTTGGATAATATTTATAAATGTTGGTTGGGGAAAATTTGGGGTCCAAACCAAAACCGTGTTATATCCGAATTCGTGCTGTAACGAATCGTGCTATAACGAGGTCCGGGTGTATTGTTATATTAACCTACCTGGACAGAGTAATGCTGTGTCTGGTTGATGGAACTAATCTGATTGTTGAGAGCCTGAAAGTTCTGTTGACCCGTTCCTAACAGACTCTGGTTAAATGTCTGCTGCTGACCAAAAATCTGAAACAGAAAATTTTGGAACATTATTTAAGGGGAATGGGAACACCTTCAGGGGAGGCAACTCCTGTATAAGTATTTTTGTCTCCCATGTCAATAGGGGTCAACTCTTAAAGGAAAGAATTTGCTCCTTTTTCAGTGGAACAGGGCTTATAGAATAGTGAACAGGAAGTCACAAAAATTATCTACCTTTGAAAAGTGGCAGGAAAAATCTTAAGGAGAACAGAAACAGAATGGATACTAGTAAAAATAATATTTTACGTTTTTTTCTACTTTCATGACTTTCTCTTGACTTTTTTTCATGCCTGCTTTTTGTACCAAATGTAATCTTCCTCCTTATATATAGCAGGAGTCCATTTCAAAATTTAGGGGTGTCAGGGTTGTGTTTTCATTAAAATTTATTTCGAAAATGACTGAACTTTTAGCAAACAGTGGAGGCCCTGATCAGATGCCGTGTTCTGCGGCATCTGATCTGGGCCTGCACTGTTTTCCAGGGTACCCGTTTTGGGAAATGGGTTAAGCATGGAGCCATACAGCAGACCGGATTTCCATCTGTATACAGTAAATTCCTGTATTAAGACCACCTTGGAGACTGTTCAAAAGTGGTCTTTAAGACCAGTTTTGAACAGTCACAAAGCTTGTCTCTGACCAGAGGAAACTGTGTGCAGAAAACACAAAGAAAGAATAACTGCATCCTTCTAAATAATCTTTATAAAGCAGAATTAGTCTTAATTTTAGGTGGTCTTAATAGGGGAATTTCACTGTATTCGTCTATTCATCAAGCTGTCAACATTTGTAACAACTCTAGCTTTCATCAAAATGTTCAAGACCATACAGGTGCAACATAGCCTTTGGTGGAATTTCTTGCCTACCATAAAAATCAGTTAAAGTTTGGACACCTTGAGAACTTGCGGCAATTCTCAAAAATTTTTTAACAAATTTGTTTTACGATCCAGCAAGGAGCCCAAAAAGAGCAGACAGAATGGCAAACAGTGTAGACCCTGATCAGACTGCTCCTGCATCAGACTGCTCCTGAAGGCGCAGTCTGATCTGGGTCTGCACTGTTTGCTTAGGCCTATCTGTCCCAATACTAAGGATCATTACAGTATAAAGTGAGCCTCTCCAAAATACATTCTGCTCTTAACTGATCTTAAACAGGATGGAATCTTCCTGACAATATATAGCAGGAGTCCATTTCGAAAATTGATGGGTGTCAGGAAAGTCAATTAGAAAATGGTTTAACATTTTTGCAAATAGTGAAGGCTCTGATAAGACGCCCTGTTTTGCAGAGGCATCTGATCTGGACCTGCACTCTTTGCCAGTGTACTAGTTTGGGGGATAGCCAATGTACAGGTTTTGGGGTTTCAAGTCCAAAATGGGTTAAAGAAAAAGCATTTTCTCTTCATGAGTAAATTTTTATTTCATCCTCACAATTCTAATGCACTTGCATATGTAACGCGACGTCTGATTGGAAAATGTCAAAAATTTGTGGAAGTATATTCTGCCATATACTGTCGGAAACCCTACGTCATCACGTAACGTTGCTTTTCATTGGCTGGCATTTGGTTTTACGCAAATCACAGTGCTCGGTGTTTTGTGCAAAATAGTACAGTTTTGAATAAAACAATCGTATTAGTGCATTAGAATGGGGATAACTGTATTCAAAATTGTGATTTGAGAAGGTAAATCATCTGTTTTACGGTCGCAAATTACGTTTTATGGCCTGATGCCGCATCCCCGTTAAAACGAAATCATCGGTTTTACGGTCACAAATTACATTTTATGGCTCCGCTGTCGCGTCGCCGTTAAACAAAATTTCCGACTAAAACCTCCTCAGGAGCAAATTCTTGCCTTTAAGAGTTGACCCCTATTGACATGGGAGACAAAAATACTTTTGCAGGAGTTGTCTCCCCTGAAGGTGTATCCATTCCCCTTAAAACCAGACAAATTTACCATATACCAGCACTAATCCTAGCTCCATATAAGGAGGCATAGCTAGGAATATTTTAGCATATTTTCCTTATTTCTGCATACTTGTTAAAATTGGGTAACAACGATTATTTCACAACATTCTTTCTTATCTATTCGGAAAAACAAGAGGGCCCAGAGGGCCCTGAATCGCTCACCTGAGAATTAGTGTCTCCAGTACATTCTAGGCCCAAGGGCTATAATTTGAACAAACTTGGTAATGGTCCACTAGATGAAGCTTCATACCAAATATCAAAGACCTGGGCCTTCTGGTTTCAGACATGAAGATTTTTAAAGGTTTTCCCTATATAATCCGATGAAAAACCAAAGGGTCCCAGAGTGGGGGCATTTTTGGCCCCAGGGCTATAATTTGAACAATCTTGAAAGAGGTCCACTAGATGAAGCTTCACACCAAATACCAAAGATCTGGGCCTTGCGGATTCAGAGAAGAAGATTTTTAAAGATTTTCCCTGTATAAGCCTATGTAAAACCAAAGGCCCCCGGGGCGGGGGCATTTTTGGCCCCAAGGCTATAATTTGAACAATCTTAGTAAAGGTCCACTAGGTAAAGCTTCACACAAAATATTAAAGATGTGGGCCTTGTGGTTTCAGAGAAGAAGATTTTTTAATGATTTTCCCTATATAAGCCCCAGGGCTATAATTTGAACAATCTTTGTAGAGGTCCACTAGATGAAGCTTCACATCAATGATCTTTAAAGATTTTCCCTGTATAAGCCTATGTAAAACCAAAGGCCCCCGGGGCGGGGGCATTTTGGGCCCCAAGGCTATAATTTGAACAATCTTAGTAAAGGTCCACTAGTTAAAGCTTCACACAAAATATTAAAGATGTGGGCCTTGTAATTTCAGAGAAGAAGATTTTTTAATGATTTTCCATAAGCCTATGTAAAACCATAGGCCCCAGGGCTATAATTTGAACAATCTTGGTAGAGGTCCACTAGATGAAGCTTCACATCAATGATCTGGGCCTTGCGGTTTCAGAGAAGAAGATTTTTAAAGATTTTCCCTGTATAAGCCTATGTAAAACCAAAGGCCCCCGGGGCGGGGGCATTTTGGCCCCCAGGGCTATAATTTGAACAATCTTGGTAGAGGTCCACTAGATGAAGCTTCACACCAAATATCAAAGATCAAAGATCTGGGCCTTGCGGTTTCAGAGAATAAGATTTTTAAAGATTTTCCCTGTATAAGTCTATGTAAAACCAAAGGCCCCCGGGGCGGGGGCATTTTTGGCCCCAAGGCTATAATTTGAACAATCTTAGTAGAGGTCCACCAGGTAAAGCTTCACACCAAATATTAAAGACCTGGGCCTTGTGGTTTCAGAGAAGAAGATTTTTTAATGATTTTCCCTATATAAGCCTATGTAAAACCAAAGGCCCCCGCGGCGGGGGCATTTTGGCCCCCAGGCCTATAATTTGAACAATCTTGGCAGAGGTCCACTAGATGAAGCTTTATACCAAATATCGAAGACCTGGGCCTTGCGGTTTCATAGAAGAAGATTTTTAAAGTTTTATTTTAAAAAATCTATTTTTAGCTCCTGTGACCCAGATGTGCAATGGACCGGAACCATTTGAACAATTTTGAAAGGGGACCACCTAAGGATCATTGCTGTGAAGTTTGGTCAAAATCCGATCAGCGGTTTAGGAGAAGATGTCATTTGAAGAAAAAGTTTACGCACACACACACGCACGCACGCACTGACGACGGACGAAAAGTGATCCCAAAAGCTCACCTTGTCACTACATGACAGGTGAGCTAAAAATATGTTGTAGACATTTGTTCCTACAACATATGTCTCCAACAAGAATTAAAGAAAATTATCTCTTAATTATCCGTGTTACACCTCTTATCTATATCTATGACTAATGCAACCATTAAAATGTATTTAACCCATAAAATTCCAATCACGACATTTGCCGTCTGCTTTGTCATCTGCCTATTGCAAGCCATTTTTGCAAACTCTGTGGACCCAGATCAGACTGAGCAGTCTGATCTGGGTCCAAACTGTTTGCCTATGTGAAAAAAATATTTCTAAAAAGTTTCCAAGAAGATCCAGCAGACGACATTTTCAGATGTAATTTTTCTCCGCGTCTCACGGGTTAAATGATTGCTGGTCTTTTTTTTTTTTTTTTTGCAAACGACAGTCACCTGTTGATTAAGCGTCTGCTGCAATTCTAAGCCACCACTGCCCAGCCCTAATGCATCCTGTAGATTAGCCTGTGACAGTATGGACTGCTGGGACAAATCCTGCTGTGACATCATAGAGGTTGGGTTCAAATCCTGCTGACCAAGGTCAAGTTCATTCTGGGTTGCCTCGGTAACAAAGTTTGTCTCCTCTGTCTCTGGATGTGTTTCTTCGTGATCCAGTGTTTGAATCTGAAAGACAAGATCAGCTTTACCACTGACTGATTGATTGAGTGATTGATTGATTGATCAATTGATCGACTGACTGACTGTGTTGGGGTTTTATGACATGTCAACTTTTGTGGGTCATTTTGTGATGTCTCCACAAAAAGGCAGAAAAGAGATTGAAGAGACAGTGAAGGATGGGAGAAAGAGGATAATTTATATAATTTTAAAAACTGAAGAAGTAACAATATTACGCCTCTACCCTTTCCTGCTGCAAGGACAGCTGGCCTTGCCCAACTGTAAGCCTGTTATAGTTGGATGCCTAAGTGACACAAGATACACAACACTTTACATTAACTCTCAGCATGCTGAACCCAGATATAATATCCTTTTTTAAAAACACAATAGATCCAGATCAGCTGGCTTCATGGAAGCTGATACTAAATGTATTGACCACCGGAATGTCTGGATGCACTGAGGAGCATCGATAACTGATAGTAAATTGCTAATTTAAGAGTGTACAAGGGGATAAAATGATAAGTAGAATACCAGATTAGTGTCCATCTGATATCAAGGTTTTCAGGCTCGGCTTCAAGAACGCATGTAGAATCTGCAAGCATTCTCCAAGCCTTGCCTGATAAACTTGATATCAAAAGACTAACCTGGTATTACCTGCTGCAAGCACAACAGGCCCTTGCCCTACTGAAGCTAAAGCAGTAGAACACCTCTGCACTGAAAGCTATACAGCATCTTCACACCAACCCAATCTCTAACTACAAACTGGAAAAATTTATCCA
This sequence comes from Lucinisca nassula, assembly GCA_963580285.1. NCBI lineage: Eukaryota > Metazoa > Mollusca > Bivalvia > Lucinida > Lucinidae > Lucinisca > Lucinisca nassula. Next base: position 74,882,914 of record OY757017.1, on the reverse strand, counting down.
AATTTGTCCCAAAACAAGTGTACCCCCAACAGCTAATCTGTTCCATAGCTTTCTCACTCTCCACGAAAAATAGATTTACTCACTGGATCCTGGCTTGGGTGCAGCTGTATACCCTCTTGTTGTTCCATAGACTGGAATGCCAGTTCATGTCTGTAAAATTAAAAAAAAATTGTAATACTTTCTGAATGTGGGGCAGGAGGAAAATTAAATTGAAAAGTTTTGTGTGCTACCAAAGCACCAGTGAGATATAACCAAACAGCCAAGGGGCAGAATTTTCTATCAGAATACTGTAATGATCCTAAGTATTGGGACAGCTATGGCTAAGCAAACAGTGCAGACCCAGATCAGACTGCTCCTGAAGGAGCAGTCTGATCAGGGTCTACACTGTTTGCCAATCCATCTGGACCTTTTGGACTCCTCGCTGGATCATGAAACAAATTTGGTAACATTTAAAGCGAATTACAGCAAGTCCTCAAGGTGTCCGAATTTTTAGGAATTTTACGGTATCCTTTTACTTGGATATAGTGGATATTGTGCTGTTTCTACAGAAGAACAGATAAGCTTTGTGTGGATTTGAGTAATACCCACTATATTCTACTTCAATTGGGTATTTGAAGAGATGACTGGGTAACGTATCTTAAGTTTAGTTAATACCAATTTTATTGAAACTAACTGGATATAAAATGCATTTGTACATATTATTTAAGCTTACCTTACAACTTGAGAAAGCTTAAATTACATCTTCACAATGTTCTTTACATCCCTTGTACATTTGTAAAAAGCAAGTACACCCGGACCTCGTTATAGCACGATTCGTTACAGCACGAATTCGGATATAACACGGTTTTGGTTTGGACCCCAAATTTTCCCCAACCAACATTTATAAATATTATCCAAGGCTTGTATCAGGTTTTAAGCACAACAACTTTATTTTCCTCTAACTTTTGACTGCGGTAATACTGTAGCTAACACGGTAGCTAACACGGTTTATAACGGTACTTTTTGATATTTATTGCAGGCCTCCAGCAGAGTTGTATATACAGTATATAAACTTGTTTAGCTTGACACGCATGATAAACATGAACTGCCATCGGCACAATCAAAAGTGTTGGCTTAGTGAGATAAAGAGATTAAAGAATTCAGTTACGCAACCGGAAAAAAATTTTTTTATCACGCTCTGATAAGGATCACTGCTCAGCAGAAATTTTAAACATGGATGCAGACGATGTGATCGGTCAACTGCAATAAAACTCATTTTCTAGAGCAGCATGTAAAAGAAAGTCAAATTTATTCCATCTTAAAAGCAAATGATAAAACATATTCAAGATCGATTTTCGCGGTAAGAAAATCATTCAAAGGCCATGTGCGCCATTAAAAATCATCTCAAATGGCTAAAATATTAAGGGTAAGACATTTCAAGGGAAGTAATTCAAATTTCTTGTAAGCGTTGATCACTGTCCGGTTCCGAACCCTAACCAGTAATTTCACCATTGAAATGTATTACGGTACTGTGGTTCGGTACGGTTCCGGACGCACGGTTACAACAAAGTTAGCTGGGAACCAGCTATCAAAATGGCGTCATACTCGCTGTCAGATCGGACGATTTCTGGATATAAAACATGGTTTATCAGCTGGTTTCGATTAAAGTGACTTGTTTGACTTTATGGGCCATGATATTTCCTGCCATTGATTAGTTCTAAACACATTTTAGTCGGGAAATACGGTCATTAACCGGACCGCACATCATCTTGTTTTGGAAACTATTGATCACCATTGTCTCAATGGTTGATCTGGGACAAATACGGTCGGTGTTTATAACACGATTCGGTTAACTAACACGGTCCGTTGGTTGGACCCGGAGTTCCATGTTATAACGAGATTGAGGTGTACCTCAAAATTATGCAAATCAGAAAGTTTAGAATCAATAACAATTATATGCAAAGTATGTCAGTATGATTTGGGTATCTTGTGTTTTTATTTGGATTTTGTTACCCATCAGCTTATTTTTAATTGGGTGTTCTTTCAATTTTATTGGGTCATTATACAAATACCCTCTGCCTCATCTAAATGAATCTGTATTTTTACTTGCACTTCATCAACTTACAAACTGGCTGTGGCATCAGTGGATATTTATTCCTATCATAATGTAGCCTGTTTACATGGCAAGAGCTGTCATCAGACAGCATAGCTTGCCTGGGAAAGTGTCGTTGAGGCCAAGGGTATACCGTAATGATCCGGCTATAAGACGATTTGGCTATAAGACAGGGGTATTTTTTGGCTTTTCTTTGGGTGATTTTTTATTAGTCTCGGCTATAAGACGGGTATAAATTCTAACAATCTGACGGGGCTTGCGCCGATGTAGAAAGTGCCGAACATTTCAGAGTGAGACACTGTTTGATCAATTTCGCTCGGTGTTTTGCGGTCGCAAAATCTAATGACAACGACGACTTTACTAAATAAAATTTTTATTAGACCGACTTCAATGATAAACAGATAGTTTTAGGTACCTAGCAAGTCCCTGAATAAATTTTCTTACCTAGAAACTGTAATCACTTATTTTTTGTGTCTGAAATTTGAGTTTATTAACGTCACAACTTTCGCCTCATTAATATTCATGAACTCATTATCATGAACCAATGAAGGAAGGAAAGTAAAATGATTGACAGTAACTAAGGGAAGCAACTACGCGTAACTGGCATTTTCTACAGTTTAATACATGTGCGTCGGCATACATTCGATATCTCCCGATTCCATATGGATAACAGGACTTCGAACCCTATCTCCCGGTCTTCCACCCGATGGCCCCAATCTCCTGACAAGACAATTTTCCTTTACAAATATTTCGCCGCCCGACCATTCTAGTATTTGCCACAGTAAAATAGCTATTCGGTTGACCCTCAGAAGATTTACACCTGTGTTGAACTGCTGACGCGTGTAAACATAATCGGACAGTTAATAAGGTGATTAACTCTGCAGGGGTTATTGGATAATTGGTGTGTTTACATAAGAGATTAAAACTAGAAATGGTGTTTGTAAAACACAATGCCCCCAACCTTTGCTTGTCCTTAGATGGCAAAATATTCAACAAATATTGTTAAAGACTCAAAAACATACAACAAGAATTCCCCCGAAGGCTATGTCGCGCCTGTGGGGGCGCAAAGTCACCAAACCATGAAATCTAGGTCAAGGTCAAACATGGATGCCTACATAAAAATTTCACTCCTAGTTGCAAGCATGTACCAAGTATCATCAATTGAACTCTTAAAAACAGACTCTTACATCAGGGTGAAAGTTAGGGTTGTCAAACTATTTTACAAAGTCAGTGAACCATAAAATGTAGGTCAAGGTCAGAAATGGATACTTGCATTGAAGTTTCAATTCCTAAATGCAAGCTTGTACCAAATGCAATTAATGAAGCTGTAATAGATCTTGAGAAATGGACTCTTACATTAGATAGAAAGTCAGGGTGGTCGCAATAATTCACAAAGTCAGTGAACCATGAAATATGGGTAAAAGTCAAATATGGATGCTTGCGTTGCAGTTGCAATTCCTAGATGCAAGTTTGTACCAACTATAATTTAAAAAGCTTTAATAGTTTTTGAGAAATGGTGAAAGTCAGGGTGGTCGCAATAATTCACGAAGTCAGTGAACCATGAAATATAGGTCAAGGTCAGATATGAATGCTTGCGTTGAAGTTGCAATGCCTGGATGCAAGTTTGTACCAAGAATGATTAATGAAGCTCTAATAGTTCTCAAGATATGGACTTGCTGACAAGATTTTATTAAAAAAAACAAGGCATCGCATGCGATACAAATCCCCTCGCACAAGACAACTTCGTGTGCGGAAAACACTGAAATGGCAAAAATCCAACTTGCTTGAGATATTATCATATGCAACATTTGTGTAAAGTTTGTTTAAAAATCCATCCATAAATGTAGGTTCTAGAGTGATGACAATATTTCTCTAAAAATAGTCAAAGGGACCTTGACTTGAGGCCATGGCCGCGAAGTAGATCTTGCTCAAGATATTATCATAAGCATCTTTTGTGTGAAGTTAGATTAAAATCACAAATGTAGGCGGTAGAGCAATGACAAAGTTTTTCTAAAAATAGCCATAGTGACCTTGACCTTGAGGTCATGACCTTGAAAGTCAAAGCAACTCGAGATATTACCATAAGAAACATTTGTGTGAAGTTCTATTAACATCCATCAATAAATGTAGGCACTAGAGTGATGACAAATATTTTCTAAAAATAGCCACAGTGACCTTGACCTTGAAAGTCGAAATAGTTCGAGATATTGTCATAAGGAACATTTGTGTTAAGTTATACTGAAATCGGTGAAGAAATGTAAGCGCTAGAGCGATGACAAAGTTTTTCTAAAAATAGCCACAGTGACCTTGACCTTGAAAGTCAAACTCACTCGAGGTATTGTCATAAGGAACATTTGTGTGAAGTTATATTGAAATCAGTGAAGAAATGTAGTCGCTAGGGCGATGACAAAGTTTTTCTAAAAATAGCCACAGTGACCTTGACCTTGAAAGTCGAAATCGCTCGAGATATTGTCTTAAGGAACATTTGTGTGAAGTTATATTGAAATTAGTGAAGAAATGTAAGCGCTAGAGCACTGACCAAGTTTTTCTAAAAATAGTCACAGTGACCTTGACCTTGAAAGTGGAACTCGCTACAGATATTGTCATAAGAAACATTTGTGTGAATCGATTTTGAAATTGGTGAAAAAATGTAAGCGCTAGAGCAATGAAAAAGTTTTTCTAAAAATAGCCACAGTGACCTTGACCTTGAAAGTCGAACTCTTTCGAGGTATTGTCATAAGGATCATTTGTGTGAAGTTATATTAAAATCGGTGAAGAAATGTAGGCGCTGGAGCGATGACAAAGTTTTTCTAAAAATAGCCATTGTGACCTTGACCTTGAAATGGCTTGAGATATTGTCATAAGGAACATTTGTGTGAAGTTCTATTGAAATCAGTGAAGAAATGTAAGCGCTAGAGCGTTGACAAAGTTTTTCTAAAAATAGCCACAGTGACCTTGACCTTGAAAGTGGAACTCGCTAGAGATATTGTCATAAGGAATATTTGTGTGAAGTTATATTGAAATTGGTGAAGAAATGTAGGCGCTAGAGCGATGACAAAATTTTTCTAAAAATAGCTACAGTGACCTTGACCTTGAGGTCATGACCCTGAAAGTCGAACACACTCAAGATATTGTCATAAGGAACATTTGTGTGAAGTTATATTGAAATCGGTGAAGAAATGTAGGCGCTAGAGCGATGACAAAATTTTTCTAAAAATAGCTACAGTGACCTTGACCTTAAGGTCATGACCCTGAAAGTCGAACACACTCGAGATATTGTCATAAGGAACATTTGTGTGAAGTTATATTGAAATCAGTGAAGAAATGTAGGCGCTAGAGCAATGACAAAGTTTTTCTAAAAATAGCCACAGTGACCTTGACCTTGATGTTATGACCTTGAAAGTCGACCTCGCTCAAGATTTAGTCATAAGGCACATTTGTGTGAAGTTATATTGAAATCAGTGAAGAAATGTAGGCGCTAGAATGATGACAAAGTTTTTCTTAAAATAGCCACAGTGACCTTGACCTTGAGGTCATGACCTTGAAAGTCGAACTCGCTGAGATATTGTCATAAGAAACAGTTGTGTGAATTTATATTGAAATTGGTGAAGAAATGTAGGCGCTAGAGCGATGACAAAGTTTTTCTAAAAATAGCCACAGTGACCTTGACCTTGAGGTCATGACCTTGAAGTCGAACTCGCTCGAGATTTTTTTATAAGGAACATTAGTGTGAAGTTATATTGAAATTGGTGAAGAAATGTAGGCGCTAGAGCGATGACAGCTTTTCTAAAAATAGCCACAGTGACCTTGACCTTGAGGTCATGACCTTGAAAGTCGAACTCGCTCGAGATTTTTTTATAAGGAACATTTGTGTGAAGTTATATTGAAATTGGTGAAGAAATGTAGGCGCTAGAACGATGACAAAGTTTTTCACAAATTACCAAAATGACAAAGGGCCATAACTCACAAAGTATTTTTCGGAATTTTGTCATAAGTTAATCAGTTCATCTACTCATCACCACCAATCTATTCACCAACTTTCAAGGCTCTAGCTCCAATAGTTCTTGAGATATTTTGCTGACAAGATTTTATTAAAAAAATTTCAAAGGGCAATAACTCTTAAAAGGGGCACAATCCGGACGAGAAAAAAAATACGCGTCAGCTAATTTTCCATGAGGAATCCATATATGAAATTTCAAAACCCTAGCATACACGGTTCTAAAGATATGCTATGCATCACTTTTAGCATACATTACAATGGGCACAAATTACCAAAATGACAAAGGGCCATAACTCACAAAGTATTTTTCGGAATTTTGTCAAAAGTTAATCAGTTCATCTACTCATCACCACCAATATATTCCCCAACTTTCAAGGCTCTAGCTCCAATAGTTTTTGAGATATCTTGCTGACAAGATTTTATTAAAAAAATTTCAAAGGGCAATAACTCTTAAAAGGGGCATAGTCCGGACAAGAAAAAAAATACCTGTCAGCTAATTTTCCATGAGGAATCCATATATGAAATTTCAAAACCCTAGACTACACGCTTCTAAAGTTATGCTATGCATCACTTTTAGCATACATTACAATGGGCACAAATTACCAAAATGACAAAGGGCCATAACTCACAAAGTATTTTTCGGAATTTTGTCAAAAGTTAATCAGTTCATCTACTCATCACCACCAATCTATTCACCAACTTTCAAGGCTCTAGCTCCAATAGTTTTTGAGATATCTTGCTGACAAGATTTTATTAAAAAAATTTCAAAGGGCAATAACTCTTAAAAGGGGCATAATCCGGACAAGAAAAAAAATACGCGTCAGCTAATTTTCCATGAGGAATCCATATATGAAATTTCAAAACCCTAGCATACACGGTTCTAAAGATATGCTATGCATCACTTTTAGCATACATTACAATGGGCACAAATTACCAAAATGACAAAGGGCCATAACTCTCAAAGTATTTTTCGGAATTTTGTCAAAAGTTAATCAGTTCATCTACTCATCACCACCAATATAATCACCAACTTTCAAGGCTCTAGCTCCAATAGTTCTTGAGATATCTTGCTGACAAGATTTTATTAAAAAAATTTCAAAGGGCAATAACTCTTGAAGGGGGCATAATCCAGACGAGAAAAAAAATACGCGTCGGCTAATTTTCCATGAGGAATCCATATATGAAATTTCAAAACCCTAGCATACACAGTTCTTTAGTTATGCTATGCATCAAAAGCGTAACGGACGGACGAACGGACGAACGGACGAACAGACGAACGGACGAACAGACGAACGGACGAACGAACCAGAAGCAATATGCCCCTCCAACTTTTTCAAAGTTGGGGGCATAAAAACAGGTCATTGCTAATCAAGAGTGATATAGGAAGAGACAGAATAGCCTGTGCATCCATAATGTTTGACCGGAGATCTGTTTTGCTGCATTGGACATTTATGGAAAAATATATAATAACAATAGTAAAAAAAAACGTAAGGCATCATCAACTTATTTTCTTATGCAAATGGAGTGAAACTTTTGCCTCATTAATATTTATGGACTCCTTATCATAAACCAATGGAAATTCACGCGTGCTTATTATGTTGCTGGGCACCTTCCGGGGAAAGTATCCATTGAAAACGCATGGGATTTAATCCAGTTATGATAAAACCCTTTAGGCTTGAATTATAACTGTTCTTCACCATCTTTTGGTTTCTTTTACCGATGTTTATAATTATTTATTTGGAATCACGCTCCAGCTCATCATTTCACAGACCCATAGTTACGCAACAGGTATACACATGTACTTACCGCACGTGATTTTCCTTCCGTTCTTTGCAGAAAATTTCAAGGATGCCTGAGATCTCGGTTATAAGACGGGTGTAAAAATTAGGGGGTATTCTGGCAGTAAAAACCCCCGTCTTATAGCCGGATCATTACGATAGATGGCGGTATTGCCTAATAAACCTTTGGACCTATATCTACCATCATACCAAATACCAATCAAATCCATTGCATAGTTAGGAAAATATGAGCTCTAAAAAACTCTAACATAAAATTGCTAAGTCCGTGACCTTGATCTTGATGGCATGGGCAGGGACTTTCTGAATAAAAACTTTGGACCTTTATCTTTGCATCATACCAAATACGAACCAAATCCATCATATGGTTTGGAAAATATGAGCTCTAAAAACTTAAACATAAAATATTTCGAAGTCTGTGACCTTGAGGTCTTGGGCGAGGGTTTTGCTGAAAAGAAGTCTGGACCTATATATATATATTATATACCATCATACAAAATATGAATGGTGAGGCGATTCTAACAAATATCTATAACATTTATTTCTTGGAGTATTAGATTACAAGAATCTATAATGACTATGGACTCGATTTGTGCATTTCCAACCCGAGGGAATTGCCGTTTTGACGAGTTTTGCAGTTATAAAGAATGTCAGTATTAAGAGGGTTGATTGTATCATTTTACCTGTGTGTTTTCATATGTTTCTTGCAGTTTACTGATGTCTTAAATGTCTTCTGGCAGTAGGGACACATAAATGGTCGGACTTCACTATGTGTAGACATGTGACGCTTGAGACTTCCGTTGGTGGTAAACAACGATTCACACAGCATACATTTGTAGTGTTTTATACCAGTGTGGATTCTGATGTGAGCTTTGAGGACACCGTTGGACACGAATGTTCTCCCACACTGATGGCATTTGTAGGGTTTCTCACCTGTAATAACGAATGATTCAACCACACATCATGAAAACACACCCCTTTAAACCTCACTTTTATATAGTAAAACTGGAGTTTACAGGGGTATACATTTTTTTCTTCTTATTTATATTTTGAGCAGAAATATGAAAAGTATCAGATTTTTTTTCCGAAAATTTTCATTTTTTGGTGGTAAATTTTTCAATATATTTGAATAGGCATGTTTTCGTAATGGGATTGAAGTGTCTTACAGCCAAATGACAAAAGTATGTGAGTTTAGGGTTTCCTGACCTGATCTAATTTTTTGCTGATACTTGGGATTTTTTTTTTTTCATCTTTTCTAAATGAGCTTTTGAATTATCCTTTTCTGTGGTACATTTGGGCTCTTTAGCACTAAATTTGTATTTGTCTGTAGATTAGTAGGAGTACTGAGAATAAAGTTGGAATAATTTTTCTTATTTCTAAATCACAACATGTTTTTGGATATAGAGGATCTTACCGAGTGGTCATTTCATATGAAATTTATGAAACGAGCCAAAGGCTCGTTTCATAAATTTCATATGAAATGACAACTAGTGTAAGATTCTGTTTATCATATGACCACTTTAAATTGAATTTTATCGCCTTTGAATTTGACAATTTTTCCACAGAAAATGCATTGTTGACCTGGACGTCGTCATGACGTTACTTAATCCCGCCAAAGTGTTATTACACGTGTGGTCATACGATTTTTATTACACAACGTTATCCACTGCTTATCAATGATGTCATATGATAAATTGTTTCTGTTTTATATTTCTAGTAAAATGTTTGTAAAAAAAAAAATTGCCTACACTAGCATTTTTTTTCTGAAATTAAACCCTAAACAAACATTTGACTCATATTAAAGTAAATGACCTTCACCTGCGAGGGCCGTAATGAAAGTTAAACACCAAACAACAGTTGGCCATTATTTCACACTAACAAAAATATTTTTAAATTTATATTCATTTGTTAATTTTCTTTAAAAATGAAACAGCTTTCATTCTAATTGGACATGTGTAGAGATGACAGCATAAAACCAAAACACAAAATCTGCTGTCACTTGTGGGCCAAATTTCAACTGTTTTAAAAATTTACTATTTGATACTAACTTCGTTGAAAAAGGATAAAAATAAGACCATAGTCAGGACATAACACCTAACAGGAGAACTTTTAAGATAATCAGACCGGAGAGCATACATTTATGCATAATTTCCTGTCAAACAATGCCCAAGTGCATGATAAAACAAACAAGTTCACATAGATTATGAATGTATTTCAAGGGGCAAGTAGTTTGAAAAGAAATCTGCATAGATATTATGCCTGCAACCTTCAGTACAAACTTCATGAACCATGAAAAATAGATCATCTTTGAGAGCTGTGAAGTGCATGTAAGAAACATTTTCAGCTGTTACCACTAACGAGAAATGAAATAAACATTCATGGGCCAGTTGTTCAAAACAACACTATCATGTATAGTTCAATCATTTAATGTGGCACATACTTTATATAAATATTTTTGCTGATAAAAATGAGTAGCTATTACATTTTTTTCAGCAAAATATACCCCTGTATTAGATATTGTGCTTATTAGACGCTTAAATTTTTTACCATTAACAAGTTCTTTAACCAAATGATACTTTGAACCAAGAGGTGAAGCTGTCAAAAATGTTAACATGAAATGACAACAAAGCTATGAATGTTGAAATGTCAAGCCTGATTTTCTCTGAAAAATAAAAAAACAATCTAGAATGTGATCATTTGTGCAATTTTGATTGCATTTTAAGGGTTGACAAGCAAACAGAAGCATGAATAACTCGAACTCACTTTGGAATATTGTATATTTGGAACAAGAAAATTGGTCTGTGAACAGATTTTTTACCTGTCTGAATCCTGGTCAAGGCACCAATCTAATGCACATTATAAATTCTTGTAGTAAGACAATGAACTGATCAATGTTTTACCTGTATGTGATCTGATATGCTGTTTAAGATGACTAGATTTCTTGAAACCTCTCTGACAATAGGTACACTTGTATGGCCTATCAACACTGTGGGAATCACCTAGGTACTGATTTAGCAGATTGTTCCTGGGCGGTTGCTGGATCAGACCTGCAGAAAAATAAGTAGAAATTACATCATAAATTCTTTGTAAAAGTATTAAAATCTATTAAACACAAAGGCGGTATCCACTGCAAAATCTGTCCTAGCATAACAATGGCATTATGGCCAACATATTTGCAGAGTGTATGGAAAAATAATCATTTATGGTCATTTTTCAATATAATATGCACCTTTCTGGGTTCAATTTTTCAACCAAGGTACCACACCATACATCAATGACCCAAACGCCTTTGTTCTCGACAAGGGTAGTTCAAGGCACTGAGAATTAATGATTATGCAAGGCAAGAAGGCATAAGAATGTGCACTATCCTGGTACCGTAAAATTACTTAAAATTGGGAAACCTTGAGGACTTGCTGTAATTCTCCTTAAATTTTAACAAATTTTGTTTCACAATCCAGCAAGGAGTCCAAAAAGGGCAGACGGAATGGCAAACAGTGTAGATCCTGATCAGACTGCTCCATTATCAGGGTCTGCACTGTTAGGTTAGGCCTGTCTGTCCCAATACTTAGGTTCATTACGGTAACCACTTATGTATAATATGTGTGGTAAGCAAACTGACTGGCTGTATATGACCTAAAAATGTTCACTGGGTAATTAACTAAAAAATAAAAATCAACAAACTCAGGTCTTAAAGTACTATCAAACAAGCCTTACATGTAAATGCCACTTCTGTCACATTCAATATTAAAAAGTTCCTTTGAAGTCAGTTAAAAGCCGCCTGCAATATATTTTGTTTGTTTGAATTGAGATTTAACGTTCCCGTCAACACTGCAATAGATAACAAGACTTCCATCAAAAGCTATGCCTGACCTGAACAATTGAGACAACACTAGCGTAAATGCGAAGGCTGACACAGATCTTGACTGCTGTGTGTGTGTTTGTGTGTGAATTTGGGTTTAACTTCTCTTTCAACAATTTTTCAGTCATATCACGACAGTGTCTGGTTGCAATAGGGAGCTCAATGCTCACTTTTATAGTGCTGCCTCACTGAAGTATCATGTCCCAGACATCTTGACTGCTGAACGTAAAAAAAGAAACAAAGGAAAGTCTGATCTCTATATTATGATACAGTGTTGCGCCGAGAGGGGGCCATGGGGCCATTTGCCTACCTAAAGTCATTGACGGCCCTTTCAACATTAAACATGGGGCCCGGATGACCCTCAGAAATCAACAACGTTGCTTATATTTTATTTACTGAAGCCCCTTTAAAATATAAAATGACCCTTTGGAAAATGTCATAAGGGCCATTGGTGTCCCCCAAGCAATCGAGCCTAGGCACAACACTGTGATATGCTAGAAATATGGGCAACAAAAACTGTCTTGGTAAACTAGTGGACTGACTGGCCAATTATATACTAAGAAAAACAATTGAAGGATATTGGACTTTCGCGCTTAATTTTGAACAAATTACAAAATCTGCTGAAATGCCTTTTTTATACTTTGAAAAACAAGTTTTCGACCTCATGTTTCGTACAGCCATTTGAAGTCATGCTACAGTGGTTATCTAAAACATTGTCCGTAAACAAGTATGGGGTCAAGCAGCAAAATTCACGTGCGCTATAAAATCGATTTTGTACATAAGGCTATCGGTCAGTTAGGTTATTTGTACACGTAAACGAAGTGTTGGGTATCTTGGATTATTTTGGATATGGTTGGGCGCAGACGTTTGACCGATAGGCAGCGCTGGCAAGTCGTTACTCGGTTAGACGTAGGTCAACGTCAAATCGACGTCGCTGCTAGATTTGGCGTTTCACAAAGTGTGGTGAGCCGGCTATATGAGAGATACCGCCAGACGGGAGAAGTGGCCGAAAGACCTGGTAGGGGACGAACGCAAGCCACTTCTGCTCGGGACGACCGGTATTTGGTGAACCAGGCGTTACGTTCAAGGACTCTTAGTGCGCCTAAGTTACGTCAACAGCTCAGAAACGTGCGTAATGTTAACGTCAGTGTCCAGACTGTGAGAAACCGGCGAAATGACCGAAATCTTAACGCCCGAAGGCCTCTGAAAGCAACGCCATTAACACCTCGCTACCGTCCAGCTCGTGAGCAGTGGGCTAGGGCCCACTTCAGATGGAATCGTCAACAATGGAGTACTGAGCTTTTTACAGACGAAAGTCTTTTTCATTTGTCACGCGCTGATGGCCGGATTCGCGTTTGGCGACGTACGAAAGAGAGATATGCCAAATCTAACATTGTTGAACGCGACCCATACAGAGGCGGAAGTGTTATGGTGTGGGCAGGCATCTCCCATAACCTAAAAACGGAACTTGTGTTGGATGGGACGATGACTGGTCAACGTTACATAGACCAAGTCATTGATCCACATCTACTGCCATTCATTCAACGTAATGGGGGACGTTTGACGTTCATGGATGACAATGCGCGTCTGCATCGAGCGAGAGTCGCCATTAACCGTCTCCAACAGGCGGGAATTCAAACCATGGACTGGCCAGCTCGCTCTCCAGACCTTAATCCCAAAGAGCATGCTTGGGATGAGCTTGGGAGACGCGTACGTAACTGACGTTACCAGCTATCAACGTTGACCCAGCTTCCACAAGCGCTTGTGGAAGAGTGGAATGGCATACCCCAATACGTTCTCCGTTGACTTGTCACCAGCATGCGATGCCGGTGCCAGGCCTGTGTCCAAGCTAGATGTGGCCACACCCGTTATTAATGACGCTTGACGTCTTGTGACTTTTGTGCTGAATGTAAGGAACATTTAGGTAGGTACAGTACCGAAACCAATGAACCGAGAATGAATTTGTTTTTGCATATCGATTGATAATTGGTTAGTGTATCAATTTTTGTTTGGTTTCAAAAATTTGGTATTTACCAGTAATTACGGTAAACAAATGAATTTCAATATCCTTCAATTGTTTTTCTTAGTATACATCAAAAAATCATTTTCCACTTCTTCATGTACATGTACATTGGGGTAAATTCTACATCTGTGCAACAAAATGCTTCCTTTCTTAATTGTAAAAATTAATTTTTTCAGATGATGATCTATCAAATAATATTTCTTTCATTTCTGCTCAAAACAGATTATGGGTGCTTGTTAGAACTGCCTCCATGAGGCAGTTCTCACAAGGACCAAACAATCTATGCTTTGACCATTAATTAGAACTTTTCCAGCCATAAAATGGGGTTAAGAAGGGAGTTTATTACCTAGCCTTTTTAACCCATAAGATGCCAATCACAACAATTGTCATCTGCTTTGCCGTCTGCTGGTAACTTTAAAAGTCGTTTTTTGCAAACCCTGTGCACCCAGATCAGACTGCTCCCTCTAGGAGCAGTCTGATGAGGGTCCACCCTGTTTGCCTGGATGCAAAAACATGTTTTGAAATTTTGCAAGAAGATGCAGCAGACGACACAAACAGACAACATTTTCAGATGCATTTTTTCATGGCATCTTAACCCATTTTGTACCTTAAACCCAAACAGTGCAGGCCCTGATCAGACGTCGCAATATGCGGCCTCAGATCAGGGCCTACACTGTTTGCAAAAAGTTAAGCCATTTTTTTTTCAAATAAAATTTGAAGAAAACACTACCTGACACCCCTAAATTTTGGAACGGACTCCTGGTATATATATATATATATATATTTGAGGAAGATCTCATTTGGTACAAAAAGGGTTAAGAGTTAACATGATGAATTACCTGTATCTGTAATAAGTATTGGTTCTTGCAATGGCACATCAGATGACGACATCGCACTGGACTTGACCCTCCGTCTCCTCTCCCTCACCCTCTCCCTCCCTATCTCCCCGTCCTTAAAATGCTGGATCACATGACTTTTCTTATGTGCGGCAGTACGGAACTTCTTCTCACAGTGAGGACACTCAAATGGCTTAGCACCTGAAAGAGAAATGGGAAATATGTGAGATAAGGAAGAATGAGGAAATAATCAAGTAAGAAACATAGAGGATCTTACATGAGTGCTCATGTATTATCGAATTTATTAAACTCGCTGAGGAAAAGGGATAAAATGCTCGGCAAAGCCTCGCATTTTATCCCTTTTCCTCAGCGAGTTTAACCCTTGTCCTGCTGAATATTCATATATGCCATACCCACTACCGATTATCAACCAATCAGATTGCCTGTAGCAAATTATTACAACAAATTCACAATCTGAATGACAAACAATGTAGATCCTGATCAGATGGCTTCTTCAGAAGCCATCTGATCTGGATCTACATTGTTTCAAAGAAAAGGCATATCCGGGCTCAGCAGAACAAGGGTTAATAAATTTGATAATACATGAGCACAAATGCAAGATTCTATTTATCATATGACATTTAAAATGCATTTTATTCACGTTTATTTTACAAATATGTCAATATTCCGCCATTACTAAACGCGACGTCGTTAAGGACGTCGTACGTATAACGTTACGGGGCGTATCAAACTAATTTGCATGTTTAATCCACTAGTGGATTTTCGAATTTATTACATTGCGTTATTACACTCTCAGACGCGACGTCATATGATAAATGTTATGGGGACTTGTTAAAAATATATGACACATGTTTAGGAGCAGTCTGATCAGGGTCTACACTGTTTGCCATTCTGTCCGTACCTTTTGGACTCCTTGCTTGATCGTGAAACAAATTTGTCAAAAATTTTAAAGAAATACAGCAAGTCCTTCAGGTGTCCGATTTTTTCGTATTTTTACTGTAATATGATTTAGGTTTAACTTATTTGTTCACGTGCAGACGGCAAGGTGCAGGGACTTTACTCTCTGTACCAAGAAGTTGGTCACTGAAAAGATGTATATTATGTATTTGATTGTCCACACTTTAATGCTTTTTGTGTTCCTTCAGCTGGACACTTCATTGAATGCATGGGATTTATGCATATATAAACAGTGTTTCAACTGGGTTATTTAAATTTCTCTGCTGTTGGACTTGTTTTCAATCAAAAAATTCATCAAAATTGTGGAAAGTCAGCTAATGACAAATAAAAGTATATAAACCTGAAGGCTGGTACAGTAGTTGCAGATAAGATTGGCAGGGCAGTTCAAGTGTTGTCACTATACTGTTGACTCTCGTTATCTCGACCTCGCCTATCTCGATCCTATCACTTATGTTGAACCGATTTCTAAGTCCCGTATATTTCCACTATATATTTATTGTATTTCAACTTCGCATGTGTCGAACTACTTTTAAGTTGACACTTCGGCTATCTCGCTCATCATTTTCAGTCCCTGAATATATTTTTCACTGTTTTTACTACTGCGTATCTCGAACCGGGATTCATGACGTAAAGGAGGAAGGAAAAAAACAAGAGGGCCCAATGGCCCTATATCGCTCACCTGTGTACCAGAAAATCATTGGTGTAGGAGACCACTTGACATTGCTACATACTAAATATCAAAGCTCAGGCAAAGCGGTGTCCATGCTTATAAACCCTATTGGTTTCATTGGACAACAGGGCTTGAGATGTAATTTAACCTCAATGTCGGGTAAAAGTCCCACAAAATTGGAAGAGGCATCTCCAAAATGACCTATACAGTGTTGACGGGGATGTAAAACCTCAAATCAAACAAAACCTGTGCCTTATGGTTTTGGAGAAGAAGATTTTTTAAAGTTTTTTTCAGTATAAGTCTAAAGGAGCTAATGAGCCCTGGGGCTTGGCCAATTTTGACCCAAAGGGCATGGTTGGCATGATTTATGTAGGCGACCATTTTGTGTTGCTATATACTAAATATCTAATGTCTGTACTTCATGGTTTCAAAGAAGATGTTTGAAGCTTTTTTTCATTATAAAGTTGTTGGAGCTAAGGGGGCACAGGATTTGGCCAATTTGGACCCCAGGGGCATGATTGGCAGGATTCATGTAGGCAACCACTTGACATTGCTACAAGCTAAATACCTAAGCTCTGGGACTTATGGTTTCAGAGAAGAAGATTTTTTTTCCCATTTTAAGTTGTTGTTTTTTTTTGTGTGTGTGTGTGTTTTTTTCTTCTTTTTTTTCATTATAAGGGCCCTGTGGTTTCAGAAGAAGATTTTTTAAGTTTTTCCAATTGTAAGTCTATGGAAGCTAAAGAGCCCTGGGGGTGGCCAATTTGGATCCCAGGGGCATAATTGACAGGATTCGTGTAGGTGACCACCTGACATTGCTACATACTAAAAATCTAAGCTCTGGGCCTTATGGTTTCATAGAAGAAGATTTTTTAAGTTTTTTTCCATTATAAGTCTATTGGAGCTGATGAGCTCGCTCGTGGCCAATTTTGACCCCAGGGGGAGGGTTAGCAGGATTTATGTAGCTGGCTATTTTATGTTGCTAGATACTAAATATCTAAGTTCTGTGCTTCACAGTTTCTAAGAAGAAGATTTTTGAAGCTTTTGTCCATTATGAGTCTATGGGAACTAAGGGGCCCTGGGGCTTGGCCCATTTGGTACCCAGGGGCATGATTATCAGGAAATATGTAGATGACCACTTGCCGTTGCTACATGCTAAATATCTAAACTCTGGGCCCTGTGGTTTCAGAGAAGAAGATTTTTTAAGCTTTTTTCCATTATGAGTCTATGGGAGCTAATGGAGTCCCAGGGTGTGGCCCATTTGGACCCCAGGGGCATGATTGGCAGGATTTATGTAGGTGACCACTTGTCAATGCCACATGCTAAATATATAAGCGCTGGGCCCTGTGCTTTCAGAGAAGAAGATTTTTGAAGCTTTCTTCCAATATGAGTCTATGGGAGCTAAGGGGCCCCAGGGCATGGCCCATTTGGACCCCAGGGGCATGATTGGCAGGAGTAATGTAGGTGACTACTTGCCATTGCTACATGCTAAATATCTAAGCTCTGGGCCCTGTGGTTTCAGAGAAGAAGATTTTTGAAGCTTTTTTTCCATTATGAGTCTATAGGAGCTAAGGGGCCCGGGGAGTAGCCCGTTTGCAACCCAGGGGTATGATTGGCAGGAATAACATAGGCAACCACTTGCCATTGCTACATGCTAAATATCTAAGCTCTGGGCTTGTGGTTTCAGAGAAGAAGAGATTTTAAGCTTTTTTCCATTATGAGTCTATGGGAGCAAAGGGACCCCGGGGCGTGGCCCATTTAGAACCCAGGGGCATGATTGGCAGGAATTATGTAGGTGACCAATTGCCATTGCTACATGCTAAATATCTAAGCTCTGGGCCCTGTGGTTTCAGAGAAGAAGATTTTTGAAGCTTTTTTTTCCATTAAGAGTCTATAGGAGCTAAGGGGCCCAGGGGCGTGGCCCATTTGGACCCAAGGGGCATGATTGGCAGGAATTATGTAGTTGACCACTTGCCATTGCTACATGTTAAATATCTAAGCTCTTGGCCCTGTGGTTTCAGAGAAGAAGATTTTTGAAGCTTTTTTTCCCATTATGAGTCTATGGGAGCGATTGGGCCCCGGGGCGTGGTCAATTTGGACCCCAGGGGCATGATTGGCAGGAATTATGTAGGTGACCACTTGCCGATGCTACATGCTAAATACCTTAGCTCTGGATCCTGTGGTTTCAGAGAAGAAGATTTTTGAAGCTTTTTTTTCCATTATGAGTCTATGGGAGCGATTTGGCCCCGGGGCGTGGTCAATTTGGACCCCAGGGGCATGATTGGCAGGAATTATGTAGGTGACCACTTGCCGATGCTACATGCTAAATACCTTAGCTCTGGATCCTGTGGTTTCAGAGAAGAAGATTTTTGAAGCTTTTTTTTCCATTATGAGTCTATGGGAGCTAAGGGGCCCGGGGGCGTGGCCCATTTGGAACCCAGGGGCATGATCGGCAGGAATTATGTAGGTTACCACTTGCCGTTGCTACATGCTAAATATCTAAGCTCTGGGTCCTGTGGTTTCAGAGAAGAAGATTTTTGAAGCTTTTTTTTCCATTATGAGTCTATAGGAGTTAAAGGGCCCCGGGGTGTGGCCAATTTGGACCCCAGGGGCATGATTGGCAGGATTTATGTAGGTGACCACTTGACATTGTTACAAGCTAAATATCTAAGCTCCGGGCCCAGTAGTTTCAGAGAAGAAGATATTTTAATTTTTTCCCATTGAAAGTCTATGGGAGCTATATGTTGCCATGGCAACCAGAATTCCAATCTGATCTGCCCAAAAACCTTATGCAGCCTTTCCCCCTACCTGATGATGCTTCTCATGAAATTTGATCAAGACTGCCCATGGGGTATTAGAGATATACTTATTTGAAATTGTTTACGGACGCACTGACGCACGGACGGACGCATGGACACACACACGACGGACAAAAAGTGATCACAAAAGCTCACCTTGTCACTACGTGACAGGTGAGCTAAAAACACAACAAATAAAGGATGCCGCCGGTCTTTCAGTTAAAGAAAATAATAATAGACCTTTACAAAACAGTTCATCATTACTCACACTGTTTTTAATTTTCTAAATTGTCCAGTTGCGTTCACAATTAAAATTAGCGCAAACAATACCTTTACCGCTATTATGAAAATCAGGTGCTTGTAATAAGGACTCACACACGGTGCTCAACCTTTGATCTTAACACCGTCTCGTTTCAGTGATTTCCAAGATTTCCGTTCTGATTTGTATTAATGTAGGATGAGGTATGACAAGGCTCTTTAACTGGATGTTTTACATACTCGTTTGACATTAGTGTCAAAATTGAGTACTGTCCCTTGTCCTGATGCACATACAAATAGTGTTGATCCTAAAAAGATGGCGCATGACCAGCTTTCTCGGCAGGACCTAAACTGCTTAAATCAATATGAGGGACTACCTTATGAGGTATAGCATGTACTGCTCACTTAAGTGATATAAGCATGTAAGTGATATTACTCTAGAATACAAGATTACCAAGCATTTCACTGCAAATAATGGGCCCCGACATGCATGTGACGTCACACTTTGGTTATCTCGTACTATGGATAACTCAAACTTTTTTATCCGGTCCCGTGAGGTTCGAGATAACGAGCATAGACTGTATGTCAAATTCACTGGGTCCACAAGAAGATTTGGTAGAGGTTAGAAAATTTTCTCCTCTATACTCTTCCTACCTGAATATGTCCAAAACTAAAAAGCAGAAACTGACATTACCAAAAAACCACGGCAAAAATACCAAAACTCAACATGAACCTAACAACTGCTCTTCTCAAGTCAGCAGAAGGGAGAAAACGACGGTAGAAACTTGGAAATTATTTATTACTCTGTGTTCAACCCTTAAGATGCCAAGAATGCTGTCTGTTTATGTTTTCTTGTAAACATTTTAGAAATATTTTTGCACGCAGATAATCAGTGTGGACACAGGAACAGTCTCATATGGGTCCACACTGTCTACAACAATGACTTTCAAAGTAATCGGCAGACGACAAAGCAGACAACACTTGTTGCGATTGGCATTTTATGGGTTAATACTGGACCTTACCTGTATGTAATCTTGTATGAACTTTGAGACTACCATGTGTGGAGAAAAGTTTGTCACAAACATGGCACTTGTAATGTTTGATCCCGGTGTGAGTTCTTATATGTGCTGTTAGGGTGCTCTTCACAGCAAACGCTCGGAAACACTGATTACACTTGTATGGCTTCTCATGAGAATGAATACGGATATGCCGGACAAGATCACTGGGCTTCTTAAACTCCTTGGTGCAGAATAAGCATTGGTGCCATCTTACCCCACCCACCTGAAAATTTAAAGGTAATTATTTAAATACAGCAAAACAGAGACCTCTTAATTTTCTCTTCTATCTCTTAAAGCCCTTCAACTGCTATATGGGCCTCATCAAGCGATTTTGGTACTTATCGCCTATGCGAGCAGCGAAGGTTCAGGCGAGCCTGCGCATCCGCGCAGTCTCGCCAGAACCTTCGCTACGCGCTCATACAAGCAGTAAATCAAGAGGAACCTTCATGCAGAAAGCCATATCCCTTGCCCCTCTGAATGGCTGGGCATGCGCAGTTAAAATTTGTCATGACAGAATGCTCGAAGACACAAATTCGCTTGGCGGGGCTCAATTAAAGTCCTTGAGCAGATAACCATTGATTTTTTAAAAATATTTTTCATAGCAAATAAGGCTTGACATTGCATGTGAATCGTCTGCTGAGCTGAAGCATTATGTGACATGAATGATCTCTTTATTTTTAGCCTTTACTACTCTATGGGCTGAGTCAGCCGATGACAAATAGTTTGTAATTTTCTTATTTTTCCCAGAAAACAGGCTCTGAAATCTCATGCAAACTAGACAATTTGCATGAAATGTCAAATCCTGTTCTCTAGAAAAAAAGAGAAATATTTCAAAATGTAGTCATCTGAAAAAAATACAAAGCATGCAAATCACAGACTATGAAAACTGATTTTATCTTCACTGCAGCTAGTGTTAAGACTGATGTTGTAGTACTAGTAAAATGCCAACCGTCACTTCACGAAAAAGTATTTACATTTTCTAGTCCTTTCTGATCACAGGGTCCATTCTTGAACAGTTGAAATTTTTTACAAGTGTCACTGATGAAGCTTCTTTGGCCAAAAACACCAAAAATTTTGAAACAGCTCTTTACAATTGCTGGTGTGACTGTTTCTATTCTTATTTCTATAATTTCTTTGATGTTTGGTTTTGTTGTTTTTTTTTCTGTTTTCAATAACTTCAATGCTTCTCTTTGTGATGTATGTATTTTTTTATTCTGGTTTTATTACCCTGCCAAGATTATTTCATTTACATTCAGCGGATAATTACTCAAAGAGGTGGGCTAAAACTGGATTACCCTGAGAAAACTCACCACCTTCCACTGCAGAACTGGGCATCCCACATGTGACCTGGGCAAGGCTCAAACCCCCGACATAGTGGTGAGAGATCTAATGTTTAAAAGCCAGCACTCTTAACCATTTGGCCAGAGAGGCCCATCTATCATAACCCTTTCGCATAGCTCCAGATAAGGGTCAGTAACAAGGGTTAATTTTTCTTATTCCTCTTTGATGTGGTTGTGGGTACTTGTTAGAATCACCTCATCCAGGGATTTTCCAACCCTTCAGAATCAGTGTCCCGGGGCCGCTGGGTCTGGGAAAATAATATATATAGTTGGGAATTCAAATCAGCTGTAACTTTGTCAATTTTGGTTCAATTTTCATGATTTTTTTTATCAAAATGTAGCAAATCATCAGAAATCGGGAAATCTGTTATTTTGGGAAAATCTGTCTCTAAATTGGGAAAAATAGGGGCCGATTACCGGCCCCAAAGTTGCACTAGGAAAATCCCTCTCATCGAGGCGATTCTAACAAGTACCCACAACACAGGTTTTTATGAAGAATGAAGAAAAAGTTAAACTCTTAAATACCCTCCTTACTCCCATTATCCGCAGCCATGCCTACCTTCCTAATTATATGTTTCTTGACCAATCCAGTGGCTGAGTCTCGGATGTTCATCGTCTGAACAGTTGTGGCAATCTGGTCTTTTTTCTTCTCCGAACCCGGGAGTCCACTGTTTACTAGGGCTTGTTGAAGGATGTCAGAGTCACCACCACTGCCACCACCACCACCCTACAAATACAATGAAACCACAATAACTTGAATACAGATGACTTGTTTACCTTGGCTAATTCAAAGATGCTTTCCAGTTCTTCAAGTATTCTTCCAATAGCTCCAGATATACGTATATTATTTAGTGGATAAATGTATTCAAAATTGTCATCTGGGGAGGTAAATGGGCGGTTTTATGGTTGGAAATTTCGTTTTACGGCGACATGTCAGCAGAGCCCTAAAACAGAATTTGCGACCGTAAAACAGAGGATTTACCTCCCCAAATGACAATTTTCAATACATTCTAATGCACTTATTCGGTTGTCTTGTTAAAAACTTACTATTTTGCGCAAACCAGTAAGCGCGGAAAGCTGCGTAAAACCAAATGCCAGCTGATAAAATGCGAGGCTACATGATGAAGTTGGGTTTCCGAGAGTATATCGCAGAATATACTGTCGCAATTTTTTTGACGTTATCCAATCAGACGTCGCATTACATACACAAGTGCATTAGAATGGATATTTTATAAGTATTTCCTGTTTTTATCTTTTAAAAGTATGTTGTGCGTACACATATTATACCATACCTTTATTTTATTGAAGACCGAAAAAAATATTCTTAAGTAATCCCCAAGCTAACAGTGTAGACCCTAATCTGCAGCATCTGATCTGGATCTACACTGTTTGCCAATGTCACAACACATGAGACGAGTTGATGTTTTACAGCAAGCCTGCTTTGACACGGCATTCTGAATAGCATGGATGTAAATGACCATTTCCTGGATTTCGTACAATACAGTGATAATCACATGAGTATCAACAATGTAAATCTCAGTACTTTCACCCTTATCTTGCTGAATATTCATTTAAGACACACCCATTTCTGTCTATCAACCAATCAAATTACTTGATGTAATTTATTGCTACAAATTCATAAACTAAATGCCAAACAGTGTAGATCCTGATCAGATGGCTTCTTCTACACTGTTTGCAAAGATAGGGGTTGTTGTGAACAGCAAGATAAGGGTTAATAGTACATTAGGACAATCAATCCAAAAAGAGACAGACATATGATTAATATGTAATGCCGCTAGGACACTAATACAACATATTTTTTTTTTCTTGGAGAAATAAATGGGCTGCACTGTGCTTCCACGCAGAGCTGAAACCGACCAAACTTGAATACTGGTTTACTGCTTAGGTATAAGCCTGCCCAGGAAAAGTGATGCGAGTCTGACCGCTCCTTAAACCCTAGCGGTTTCTATGGGCGGAAGGGCCTGAGATGTCATTTCGTCTCGGTGTCGGGTAAAAGTCCCACAGAATTGGAAGCAATGTCTCCAAAATGACCTAAATAGTGTTGACAGGGACGTTAAACCTCAACTCAAACAAAACAAAAAAAATTTTCATATGAGCAAGCCTCGCCAGCTCAGTCTGATGCACATCTAACTGGTCATCAGGAGGTTGTCGTTCGATACCTGCTGTGGAAGTTTAACATGAATTCTAATGCACTTGCGTATGTAACGCGACGTCTGATTGGATAACGTCAAAAATTTGCGACAGTATATTCTGCGATATACTGTCGGAAACCCGGCGTCATAAGGTAACGTCGCTTTTCATTGGCTGGAATTTGGTTTTACGCAGCTTGTCGCGCTTGCCGCCTTTGTGCAAAATAGTACAATTTATAACTAAACAACCGAATAAGTGAATTAGAATGGGGATAACTGTATTGAAAATTGTCATTTTGGGAGGTAAATCGTTGGTTTTACGGTCGCAAATTACGTTTTACGGCTCCACTAACGCGTCGCCGTAAAACACAACTTCCGACCGTAAAACCTCCGATTTACCTCCCCAAATGACAATTTTCCGTACAGTTATCCCCTAAATCTTTTCTATGATCATCAGTCCCTTCCAATGATTCAAGAAGGGCAGTTGTCAGTTTCTGCACTGTACTGGTTATCCCTGATGTGTAAGCCTGTGCAGGAGAATTTGTTTGATTTGGAGTTTAACTCTATTTTAGGTCATTTTTGAGCCAGTCAGTTTACCTATCCACACTTTCCTGGGCAGGCTTATACGTAAGAGGTAAACCAGTACAGTGCACATTCTTTTGCCAGAAACTGACAACTGCCCTTCTTGAATCAGCGGAAGGGAGAGAATGACCTTAGAAAAGATTTCATGAAAGAATGTTGCCGACCCCGGGAGGTATCAAACCCGAGTCGTCCTGATCACCAGTTTGATGCGCATCCGACTGAGCTACCCAGGCCGGCAACTTTGCTGGAGAAGTGGTAAGGTAAACTCAATGGCTTGATATAACCTTGAGTGTTAACTGGGCTGTTAAACTCCAAAACAAACAAAAGCGCCAAAATCAAATATGCACCCTAATGAATACCTGATTATCAGTGCTGGCTGTTTTATCACTATCCTGAACTTCTTTCTGGTCGCCACTAGCACCGCCTGCCTCAGACAGCTCCAGTAAATGTGTTATCACATCTGTCCCGGACCTGTAAGTTGGCATCTCCTTCTCTTTCTTCAAGCCCACATCAATTGGAAGATCCTATAATAAAGTGAAATGTACACAAGACGATTCTGCTTTCAAGACAGCCTGACATAACGACCTCTCCACTATTAAGAGACCCTAAATTAAGTTTTCCTTAACCCTTTAGATGCCAAGAAAAACTGCATCTAAAAATGATGTGCTAAAATGTTGTCTGTTTATGTCATCTTACAAACTTTTCCAACATATTTTTGCATAATGGCAAACAGTGTGGACCCAGATCAGACCGCTCCTGAGCAGTCTGATCTGGGTCCACACTGTTTGAAAAAAGATTTTCAAAGTAACCAGCAGACAACAAAGCAGATGTTAATTGTGATTTGCATTTTAAGGGTTAAATTTTTATATTCGTTTTAAAGACCAACCCACTAAAAAACACTTCTGGACAGTCCCAAAGGTGGTATTAATCCTTGTCCTACTGAATAAATTAATTCTACCCATTTCTGACTATCAACCAATCAAAGCGCTTGATATTATGTATTCATTCCAATTCATGTACTGAATGACAAACAGTGTAGGTCTGGATTGGATGGCTTCTGAAGAAGCCATCTGACCTGGATCTATACTGTTTGCAAAGATAGGGGTTATCCTGTTCAGCAGGACAAAGGTGGTCTTGCTGCAAACAGGTGGTCTTAAACTGTTCAGCTGGACCAAGGTGGTCTTACTGCAAACAGATGATCTTATCCTGTTCAGCAGGATAAAAGGTGGTCTTAATGAAAACATGTGGTCCTATCCTGTTCAGCAGGAAAAGACTACTGCAAAACAGTTGGTCTTATCCTGTTCAGCAGGACAAAGGCGGTCTTACTGCAAACAGGTGGTCTTAAACTGTTCAGCTGGACCAAGGTGGTCTTACTGCAAACAGGTGGTCTTATCCTGTTCAGCAGGACCAAGGCAGTCTTACTGCAAACAGGTGGCCTTATCCTGTTCAGTAGGACAAAGGCTGTCTTGCAACAAACAGTCGGTCTAATCTTGTTCAGCAGGACAAAGATGGTCTTACTGCAATCAGGTGGTCTTATCTTGTTCAGCAGGACAAAGGTGGTCTTACTGCAAACAGTGAAACTTCAATGACTCAAACACAGATAGCCTGTTTACCATGGATAATTCAAACTCTCTCTTGACCCATTTTGTTCCGGAAACCCCTAAATGGTTACCTTAGCAAAAAGTGCATGCCCAGATCAGACGCCGCAGAATGCGGCGTCTGATCAGGGCCTCCACTGTTTGCAAAAAGTTAAGCCATTTTCCAAACAAAATTTTGAGGAAAACACAACCTGACACCCCTAAATTTTGAAATGTACTCATGCTATATACAAGAGGACCATGATGGTCCTAATTTGCTCACCTGAGTTAAGATATGTACATGTGTGTCCCAGGGTGGGGCAATTTTTGGCCCCAACTCTACGATTTGAAAAATCTTGGTAGACCCCGGCGCTGGGGTATATTTAGCCCCAGGGCTATAATTTGAACAATCTTAGTAGAGGTTCACTAGGTGAAGCTTCATACCACATATCAAACACCTGGGCCTTCTGATACCAAACAAGACAATTTTTTAAGGTTTTCCCTATATAAGCCTATGTAAAACCAGTGGGCCCTGTGGCAGGGGCATTTTTGGCCCCACGGTTACAATTTGAATGATCTTGGTAGAGGTCCACTAGATGAAGCTTCATACCAAATATAAATGATCTGGGCCCTACGGTTTCAGAGAAGATTTTTAAAGGATTTCCCTATACAAGCCCATGTAAAACTGGCGGGCCCCAGTGTGGGGCCATTTCTGGACCCAGGGCTATAATTTGAACAATCTTGGTAGAGGTTCACTAGATGAAGCTTCATACCAAATAATAAAGACCTGGACCCAGCAGTTTCAGAGAAGATGATGTTTAAAGGATTTTCCCTATGTAAGTCTATGTAAAACCGCTTGGTCTCTAAGCACCCCCATTTTGGTCGCAGGGCTATAATTTGAACAATCGTCATAGAGGTCCCCTAGATGAAGCTTCATACCAAATATCAAAGACCTGGGTCCTACGGTTTCAGAGAAGAAGATTTTATAAAGGATTTCCCTAGGCAAGCACTTATGTGTAAAAGTGGTGGGCCCCAGTGCAAGGGCAATATTGGCCCCAGGGCTATAATTTGAACAATCTTAGTAGAGGTCCCCTAGATGAAGCTTCATACCAAATATCAAAGATCTGGGCTCAGTGGTTTCAGAGAAGAAAATTTTAGCAAGCGGTAAGGAGGAGATGTCGTTTGAAGAGTTTTCTAGTTTTAGCTCTGGCGCTCTTGTTCGCCGCGTTGAATGATTTTAGCTATTTTGGTAGGGAGTCACCTAACTAACATTCCTGTGAAGTTTGAATCAAATTGGCCAAAGGGTTGAGGAGGAGTTCGCGTTTTGACGTATATTTACAAAGTTTTTTTCTGTTTTTAGCTATGGCGGCCATTTTGCTCATCAGAGCGAAAAACATTTTAGCTATTTTGGTAGTGGGTCATCTAAGCATCATTCCTATGAAGTTTGAATGAACTTGGTCCAAGGGTAAAGGAGGAGTATTCGTTGGAAGAATTTTTCTATATTTAGCTCTGGGGGCCATCTTGTTAGTCAGAGCAGAATGATTTTAGCTATTTCTTTAAGGAGTCACCTACATAACATTCCTGTGAAGTTTGAATCAAATTGGCCCAAGGGTTAAGGAGGAGTTCATGTTTGAAGCAAATTTACGATGTTTTTCTATTTTAAGGTATGGCGGCCATTTTGCTCATCAGAGCAGAACCTTTTCAGCTATTTTGGTAGATGGTCACCTAAGCAAAGTAGAAGTAAAACAAAGATCAGGAATTGATACAATTAACTTACTCCACCCATAAAAGACACCAAAGGGAAAGAAATACAAACATTAAGCGACCAGACCATAATGGAAACCTAAACAAAGGAAGGCCATAAGGACAGTTACTTTCCCACAAAATGGCCATATGGCCATCCAAAATTAAAAGACACAAGTGATACACACACTAAGTAACAAACAACAACATAAATAAATCGCCACAGAAGAGCCGCCTTGGAACGGTCAGTGGAAGATTCCTATGAAGTTTGAATAAAATTGGCCCAAGGTTACAGGAGGAGTTGTCGTTTAAAGTTTTTTCTATTTTTAGCTCTGGTGGCCATCTTGTTTGTTAGAGCACAACGATTTTAGCTATTTTGGTAGGGAGTCATTTGGGCAACATTCCTGTGAAGTTTGAATCAAATTGGCCCAAGGGTTAAAGAAGAGTTTGTGTTTGAAGCAAATTTACAATGTTTTTTCTATTTTTAGCTATGGCGGCCATTTTGCTCATCAGAGCAATACCGTTTTAGCTATTTTAGTAGAAGGTCACCTAAGCAACATTCCAATGAAGTTTGAATTAAATTGGCCCAAGGGTACAGGAGGAGTTGTCGTTTACAGAATTTTCTATTTTTAGCTCTGGCGGCCATTTGGCTCACCGGAGCGGGAACGTTTTAGCTATTTTGGTAGAGGGTCACCTAAGTAACATTCCTATAAAGTTTGAATGAAATTGGCCTTAAGGTACAGGAGGAGTTGTTGTTCAAAGATTTTTCTATTTTTAGCTCTGGCGGCCATCTTGTTTAGCGGAGCGGAACAATTTTAGCTATTTTTGTAGTGGGTCACCTCAGCAATATTCCTATGAAGTTTTATTGAAATTGGCTCAAGGGTTAAGGAGGAGTTAGCATTTAAAGCTAATTGTTGACACCGCACGACACACGACGGACATTGACTGATCACAATAGCTCACCATGAGCACTTCATGCTCAGGTGAGCTAAAAAGCGGACTCCTGATTGACTATGTTAAAAGCAGACGTGACAAAAATAATCCCCTAATTTTGTTTTCACTATTTCTCAGCAAAAATAAGGCTTCAAAAAGTTCACATTTCATGTGAATTGTCTACTCAGCAGAAAAATTACATCATCAAATTTAATGTCAAGCCTCATTTTCAATGATAAATAAAATAAGAAAATGACATCTCAAGCCCTGTCGCCCAATGAAACCAATTGGGTTTATTAGCCTCGCACCGTGGTTCCTGGACAGGCTTAGGTCCTCTAAGCGGTTTACCAGTACTAACGTGCGGGCCGGATTCAGCTCTGCGTGGAAGCATCATGCAGCCCATATATTTCTTCAAGCCCCTATGGGCT
The DNA here is from genome assembly GCA_963580285.1 of Lucinisca nassula. Classification (NCBI taxonomy): domain Eukaryota; kingdom Metazoa; phylum Mollusca; class Bivalvia; order Lucinida; family Lucinidae; genus Lucinisca; species Lucinisca nassula. Next base: position 74,853,796 of record OY757017.1, on the reverse strand, counting down.
GGGGCGAGCAAATTTATAATGTTTTTCTATTTTTAGCTCTGGTGGCCATATTGTTCATCAGAACAAGACCATTTTAGCTATTTTGGTAGAGAGTCATCTAAGCAACATTCCTATGAAGTTTGAATGTAATTGGCCCAAGGGTACAGGAGGAGTTGTCGTTTGAATATTTTTCTATTTTTAGCCCTGGTGGCCATCTTGTTTATCAGAGTTGAGTGAGTGAGTGAGTGTTTCAGTTTTACGTCCCCCCAACAGCTAAGGTCATACGGACACGGGACCTCGGTTTAAAGACTCATCCGAAAGTCTGGAGAAGCCCGGGATCGAACCTGCGACCCCTGGTTTACAAGGCGAGTAGCGTAACCACTCGACCACGGAGGCTTCTTTATCAGAGTTGAATGATTTTAACTATTTTGGTAGGGAGTCACCTGGGCAACATTCCTGTGAAGTTTGAAGCAAATTTACAATGTTTTTCTATTTTTAGCTCTGGTGGCCATTTTGTTCATTGGAGCGGGATCATTTTAGCTAATATGGTATAGGGTCAACGACATAATATTCCTGTGAAGTTTGAATCAAATTGGCCCAAGGGGTAAGGAGGAATTGTCGTTTGAAGAATTTTTCTATTTTTAGCACTGGCGGCCATCTTGTTAGTCAGAGCGGAACAATTTTAGCTATTTTGGTAGGGAGTCAACCACATAATAGTCCTGTGAAGTTTGAATCATATTGACCCAAGTGGTAAGGAGGAGTTGTCGTTTGAAGATTTTTTCTATTTTTAGCTCTAGCGGCCATCGTGTTTGCCGCATTGAACGATTTTAGCTATTTTGGTAGGGAGTCACCTAACTAACATTCCTGTGAAGTTTGAATCAAATTGGCCCAAGGGTTGAGGAGGAGTTCGCGTTTTGACGTAAATTTACAAAGTTTTTCTGTTTTTAGCTATGGCGGCCATTTTGCTCATCAGAGCAAAAACGTTTTCGCCATTTTGGTAGTGGGTCATCTAAGCAACATTCCTATGAAGTTTGAATGAAATTGGCCCAAGGGTAAAGGAGGAGTAGTCGTTTGAAGATTTTTTCTATTTTTACCTTTGGTGGCCATCTTGTTAGTCAGAGCGGAATGATTTTATCTATTTCTTTACGGAATCACCTACATAACATTCCTGTGAAGTTTGAATCAAATTGGCCCAAGGGTTAAGGAGGAGTTCGTGTTTGAAGCAAATTTACGATGTTTTTCTATTTTTTAGCTATGGCGGCCATTTTGCTCATCAGAGCAGAATCTTTTCAGCTATTTTGGTAGATGGTCACCTAAAAAACATTCCTATGAAGTTTGAATAAAATTGTCCCAAGGGTACAGGAGGAATTGTCGTTTAAAGATTTTTTCTATTTTTAGCTCTGGCGGCCATCTTGTTTGTCAGGGCACAACAATCTTAGCTATTTTTGTAGGGAGTCATTTGGGCAACATTCCTGTGAAGTTTGAATCAAATTGGCCCAAGGGTTGAGGAGGAGTTTGTGTTTGAAGCAAATTTTACGATGTTTTTCTATTTTTAGCTATGGCGGCCATTTTGCTCATCAGAGCAATACCGTTTTAGCTATTTTAGTAGAGGGTCACCTAAGCAAAATTCCTATGAAGTTTGAATAAATTTGGCCAAAGGGTACAGGAGGAGTTGTCGTTTGAAGAATTTTCTATTTTTAGCTCTGGCGGCCATTTTGTTCACCGGAGCGGAAACGTTTTAGCTATTTTGGTAGAGGGTCACCTAAGCAACGTTCCTATAAAGTTTGAATGAAATTAGCCTTAAGGTACAGGAGAAGTTGTCCTTTAAAGATTTTCTATTTTTAGCTCTGGCGGCCATCTTGTTCAGCGGAGCAGAACAATTTTAGCTATTTTTGTAGAGGGTCACCTCAGCAATATTCCTATGAAGTTTTATTGAAATTGGCTCAAGGGTTTAGGAGGAGTTAGCATTTAAAGCAAATTGTTGACGCCGCACGACACACGACGCACGACGGACATTGACCGATCACAATAGCTCACCATGAGCACTTCGTGCTCAGGTGAGCTAATAAGGGGGAAGATTCCATTTGGTACAACCCAGTTTGTACCGGAAACCCCTAAACGGGTACCTTGGCAAACTGTGCAGGCCCAGATCAGACGCCGCAGAACGCGGCGTCTTATCAGGGCCTCCACTGTTTGCAAAAAGTTAAGCCATTTTCAAAAAAATTTTTTTAGGAAAACACAACCTGACACCCCTAAATTTTGAAATGTGCACATGCTATATATAAGGGGGAAGATTCCATTTGGTACAAAATGGATTTTCTTCCAATAGCTCCCGATATCCATACAGTTAGGATGATTAAGGGAGGCTTTTTTCAGTTAAATTTTCATGCTGTGTAACCCTTTTTGTACCAAGTGGAATCTTCCTCCTAATATATAGCAGGAGTTCATTTCAAAATTTAAGGGTTGACGGGTTGTGCTTTTGCTTCAAAATTTATTTGGAAAATGGCTGAACTTTTTGCAAATAGTGCAGGCCCTGATCAGACGCCGCTGTGGCGTCTCTTCGGGGCCTGCACTGTTTGCCAAGGTACCCCTTTAGCGGTTTCTGGTACTGAATGGGTTAATGAGGTCATAGTTCCTGATGTTCATAGGGAGGCTTTTTTTTTTTTTTTTTTTTTTACACTTTAATCTTGCTGTAAGTACTCATTGGAAGTGCTTTAATGAGGTGATACTCCTGATATTTATAGTTAGGAAACTTCAGGGAGGCTTTTCTTAGGAAAATTCAGGGAGGCTTTTTTTAGGAAAATTCAGGGAGCATTTTTTTTTCACTTTAATCTTGAAAAGGCATGCTGTGTATACTCATTAGAACCACTTCAATGAGGTGATTCTAAACGCTTCCAGAGGTGATTCTAATGAGTACACACAAAATATTTTTATTTGATAGGGATACCTCTATGTCATCCCTAATGTATCTCTTCAACTAATTATACCTCAGTGACTGGAACCACCACTATCTCCCACATACATGTAGTTTCATTGTCATTAAAGGTGTTTTATTTGTTTTTTTAGTTGAGGTTTTACATCACCATCAACACTATTTAGGTCATTCTGAAGATGTTGCTTCCAATTTTGTGGGACTTTTATCCGACATGGAGGTGAAATGAAATCTCAAGCCCTACTGCCCAAAGAAACCGCTAGGGTTTAAGAAGCTGTCCGACTCACACCACTTTTCCTGCGCAGGCTTAGACAGTCTAAGCAGTTTACTAGCACTCAAGTTCTGTTGGTTTCAGCTCTGCATGGAAGCACCATACAGCCCAATCTATTTCTACAGGGCCCGATGGGTGGGGGAGCCCCAAAAGGTGTTTTGGCCATCAAAGTTGAACTGTATGCACCTGTCAAATTTCCTGACATTTCTTTTTGGTAGACATTTTTTTTTCATTTCCACTTTGCTTTCATGTATGCATAGCCCTTGAGGGCCCTGCATAAATAGCTGTTCAGAAAAAGTTTTCACTTAAAGGAAAGAATTTGCTCCTTTGGAGCAAATTCTTTCCTTTATGAGCAAACCCTTATTGATACGAAACAAGAGCTTCCCCCATCAAAAAGACGGGGTAGAGCCCATAAGCAAAGGTACATAAGCTTTATCCAATCCTTCAAACTTGCATCTGCATCCAAAAGACCTGCAGAATTTGCATACATGCATTTGCATGCAGCTTTTCTTTGTCATATTTAGCGGTTGAATATCTGAGTCTAGTACTTTTCTCAAATATTAATGATTATACTTTTTTTCTTGAAAACTGACCAATTCTATTCTGATCAAAAATTACTTTCATATAAATCAACACTAATTGCACGACCCGCAGAAAAAGCGACCGACTGAAGTCGGTTGATTTCTAAGAGTGCCCTAAAATCACCGTGTCATTCTGTCATTCTGTCCGTCCGTCCGTAACCCGTTTGTGAAAATTTGTGATAGTGACTTAACCGCTTGGAATATTTAAACCATTTTTGGCATACTGATAGATATCAATGAGTTCTAACCAATGAACTTGCGAAATATCACATTCCATTTAGTATAGCCTTGCCGAGGCGAAAAATGTGAAAATTTTCGAACTGCTTCTCCTCGGAAAACGTTGGGCCGATTGAAGTCAAATTTCATATGGAGTCTCTATGGGATGGGGGAAACCAAAATTTGCTCATGGGGTCCAGGTCACATGACCAAAATGGCCGCCAAGCCATATATGGTCTGTCTGTCAGTTCGTCCGTAACCCGTTTGTGAAAATTGGTGATAGTGACTTAACCGCTTGGAATATTTAAACAATTTTTGGCATACTGTTAGATATCAATTAGATCTAACCAATGAACTTGCGAAATATTACATTCCATTTGTATAGCCTCGCCGAGGCGAAAAATGTGAAAATTTTCAAACTGCTTCTCCTCGGAAACCGTTGGGCCGATTGAAGTCAAATTTCATATTGAGCCTCTATTGGATGGGTGAAACCAAAATTTGCTCATGGGGTCCAGGTCACATGACCAAAATGGCCGCCAAGCCATATATGGTAAAAACCCTTCAAAAATAGTCTTCTCCAGAACCACTGGGCAGATTTCCACGAAACTTGATAAATAGCATCTGGGACGTAGGCCCATCATAAATTGCTAAAATGGTGACCCTGGGTTGACCTTGACCTTCTTTGTGCCTAGGTCAAACTTTGACACATATGCTTTTGTATTGGAAAAGTGAGAATGCATTTTATCCTGCAAACGATTCAGAATACAGTACTAAAGTATAAGATATATTTTTGCTCCTTACGATAAGGCGAATTTATTGGGGAAACCGTTTTAGGTCCAGGTCACATGACCAAAATGGCAGCCATACCCATATATGGTAACACTCATAAAGCTAAAAGCATCCGGCAGGTCGTGCACATCAGCTGAAGCACTGGTTATAAAACAACAATGGAACGTAATGCAATAATATTTAACCCATTTTAAACAGAATAATCGCTCTCACTATATAAAGTAGTCAACCATCTTTATACCAACATTCGATGTAATACTAATGACAAAACTAGTTAAACAACAATTTCAAGATGAAACACATTAATGGACTATGTTCATTCAAGAATATTGTACATTACGATAACTTATCCGTGCAACATAGTGCATTTTCACAACTCTAAAATGGCTACTTTTCTGATGAAAATCCTTGATATTTTTCTTATAAAAGCTCAAAACATAGGTTGGGGGTGCTCGTTAGAACCGCCTCACTGAGGCGGTTCTAACGAGTACCCACAACCTATGTCTTGGAACAGATATAAGAAAAATATTGTATACCCCCGTAAATCCCAGTTTTCTCTATATAAAGTGGGGTTTAGGGGGGTCTTCAGTTCAAGGACTTGTTCACGTGATGTTATTTAATACTCAAAGAAACAAAGGTTGTGGATATTTGATAGAATCGCAGATATTTGATAAACTCGCCTCTTTGTCCACAACATTTTAAATTAGCTATAGCAGCAAATTGGTAGGGAACAAATATTGTCCTACGGGTAATTGTGAATGTCCTTTATATAGAGCAAAGTTTTAGGGTTATGTTGTAAAATTTGCGCTTGAACTTTTTGCCTGATCAGATGCCACAGAATATCTCATTCTGTGCGTCTGATCTGGGGCCGCACATTTTGTAAGTGCATCCTTTTTGGAGTTTCCTATCTGAAATGGGTTACATCAAGAAAACACGCCTATATAATTTTGACCCCCTTGAACCCCACTTTTATATAGTAAAATTGGGGTTTTTGTGGGTAAACCATATTTTTCTTATGAGCAAAAATCAGAAAAATATCACAATTTTTCATCTAATAATTTTCATTTTTTCGGCGATAAAGGTGGCAATGTATTTGTATAGGCGTGTTTGCGTAATGTATAAACAAACTGTGTCAAAAGAAAAGCTGTATTTAACCCTTATCCTGCTGTTCACCACAATCTTACCGTACCTTTGCAAACAGTGTAGATCCAGATCAGATGGCTTCTTAAGCAGATATCTGATCAGGATCTAAACTGTTTGTCATGCAGTTTTAGAACTGAATGAATGCAATATATCAAGTAATCTGATTGGCTGATAGTTGGTAATGGGTGTGACTTAATTAAGATATTCAGCAGGGTAAGGGTTAACATACTACAACTCAGGACCCTGTTATTCAAAGCAGGTAACAATGTTTTACTTAAAAATAACATATCACTTAACCTTTGAATATTCGATATAGCCAATATGCTAACATTATTGCAGCTTTCAGTAAATGCAAAAGCTATACTTGTGTGCATTTTTTTTAACTGTTGTGTTTTCCAAAATAAACAGGGAAAAACTGGAAAATTCCATTTCTAGTTACTAATGAATATTCACCCATTGATTTCTGTTTAAGCTAAACCCTTATAAAAGGATACAAATGAAACTTTGCAACTTTATTCGCACCTATTCAAAAACAGACCAGCTCTACCTTTTTGACAGAAAAGTCCAGATTTAAGAGTATAAACGGCCCCCGCCTATCGGGGCTTGAAGAAATAGATGGGTTGCATGATGCTTCCCCGCAGAGCTGAAACTGACCGCACACGAGTACTGGTAAACCCCTTAGAGAATCTAAGCCTGCACAGGCAAAGTGGTGGGAGTCGGACCGTCTATGCTTATAAACCCTATGGGCTTGGGATGTCATTTCATCTCAATGTCGGGTCAAAGTCCCAAAAAAATTGGAAGCAACGTCTCCAATATGACCTATACAGTGTTGAAGGAGATGATAAACCACAAATCGAACAACCAAAACAAAAGTATAAAACATGACTGATTGATTGATTTGGTTTTTAAGGTAACTGGACACTAGAAGCACATTATGGCTATCCCATGAAATGTGACAGTAATCCAGAAAGGATTTATATTTGCCTGTTTTTTTCTTTTTTCTTTTTTTTTGTTTACATCAAAAGTATCCTTGCAATAGATATAGTACCTGCTAGACTACTTAAGTATGAACATTTTGGCCGCTAAGGAGTTCGTTAAGCTAACAATGCTTTGAACAACTGGGCCCTTGAAAAAACTTTTAACTGCTTCTCAAGAATGTCTATCTCAAAACTTTATGGTACAAACACAGATTCTGCAAGGGAGCTAATCTCTGTATTCATTTAATTTGAGACAACCCACAAAGGGTCTACCGTAATGATCCAAAGTATTCAAACAAATAAGCCTAAGCAAATGGTGAAGATCCTGCAGTCTGATCAGGGTCTACACTGTTTGTCATTCTGTCTACACCTTATGACACATTTAGGAGATTTATGGCAAGTCCTTCAGGTGTCCAAATTTTTAGGATTTTTACGCTTTTTTTTTAAGGTAAGAGTTTGCTCCTGGGGAGCAAATTCTTTCCTTTAAGGGGAATGGGAACACATTCAGGGGAGGCAACTCCTGCAAAAGTATTTTTGTCGCCCATGTGAATAGGGGTCAACTCTTAAAGGAAAGAATTTGCATCTGAGGAGCAAATTCTTTCCTTCAAGAGTAGACCCCTTTTTACGTGGGACAGGGCTTATAGAAAGGCAAACAGGAGGTCGCGAAAGTTGTCTCCCTTTGAAAAATTGTGAAAAAAAATCTGCCAGGTGTTCCCATTGACCTTAAGAGAAGATCCCTATTGCTAAGGAAGATAAAATATTTTAAAAGTGTTGTCTCCCTGAAACTGTACTGTGTCGCCTTATAAAGAACTGAAAATTTAACTTATGTATACTCACCACAAAAATGATCTAACGAAACAAGGTGTATATTTTACACTTACTGGCAGTCCAGAAAAAGTGTGATCAATATTTAACTCATTATGCAGCATGTAATATTGTAGCAGAGAATATTCCATTTTTTTTTTTAACTTTTCTTTTCACCTTTTTTTTTTGTTATAACTTTTTTTTTAAAAAATAATCAGGCTTAACATTTCATGTGAATCATCTGCTGATGTTTCAAATGAAAGGTTAGGCCTTACTTTCCAAGCAAAATAAGGAAATAATATTTGAAAAGTTATCTGCAGTAATTGTGTTTAACACTTATAGGATAAAATGGTATTTTTCTTTTCCTTCCACTTTCAATACCATTACTGCCATGAAATAAAACTGTACCCACTGGAAAAAAAATCATTTAACCTTTTTTGTACCAAATGGACTCTTCCTCCTTATATATAGCATGAGTCCATTTCAAAATTTAGGGGTGTCGGGTTGTGTTTCCTTCAAAATTAATTAGGAAAATGGCTGAACTTTTAGCAAACAGTGTAGGTCCTGATCAGAGCAACGTCTGATCTGCGCCTGCACTGTTTGCCAGTTATCCATTTAGGGGTATCTGGTACTAAATGAGATAATTTCATGTCAATGTAATCTACTTATATAAAGTTTTCAGCAAAATCTTGTTGCAAAATTAAGAATGCTGGTGAGGTTTTCTGATAATCATGTCGGCATTTTTTTTTGTTGTTTTGAGGCCCTTTCAAGCCTATTTCACTAATATTAAGCGGATCCCTAATCAGAGGTGGGTGAAAACCAGATTACCTGGAGAAAAAACATCTACCTTCTGTTGTAGAAGTTGGCATCTCAAATGTGACCCGAATGAGGCCCAACCTCACTGCAGTAATAGACTTAATGATTCAAGTCAGTGGTCTTACCCACTGGGCCACAGAGGCCCATTCTGTATTAGCTATGTAAGGTTTTTGTAAAATTTGGTATATGAACATTATCAGAAAAATTGGCTATAAAAATCTAAAAATCTAACACCCATCTTATAAGAATGGTCTACGATATTTACTCTATTTTTTCAGACACTTTAACTCCTTACCACACTTGTTCTTAAATTTGAACTAACACAATTTACGACCCTATGTTGACTTTAAAAATAGCTGGATGAGTTGCAAATAACAAAGTCACTGATGAGACACTACATTATGTGGTATTTCACCTGGGTCTACACTGTTTGTTCAGGTCTGCCTGTCTGAATACATATGGTAAATACGGTGTCAATCCAAGTCAATGTGTTAAAAATTTTGATATACCATAATGATCCTAAGTATTGGGACAAACAGGCCAAAGCAAACAGTGCAGACCCAGATCAGACTGATCCTGAAAGAGCAGTCTGATCAGGGTCTACACTGTTTGCCATCCTGTTTACAACTTTAAGACTCCTAACAGGATTGTGAAACAAATTTGTTAAAATTTTTGGAGAATTACAGCAAGTCCTCAAGGTGTCCAAATTTTTAGTTTTTTTTTGTTTTGTTTGATTTGAGGTTTAACGTCCCCGTCAACACTGTAAAGGTCATTTTGGAGACGTTGCCTTTTAGGTTTTTTTTACCCAATGTGAAAATAATATGAGCCAGCGCATGACAAAACCTACAATAAGACGTGCACCCAGCGAAGACTCAGATCAGCCTGCGCATCTGTGCAGTCTGATATGAGTCTTCGTTGTGTGCTCTAAGGATAGCTAAGGGCCCAATGCTAGTTCATGCAGCAAGAGAAGTCTCTAGTTAGACTAGTATGGATGGGCCTGCTGATCTGAGTCTTCGATGGGCGCACATGTCTTATTGTCGGTTTTGTTGTGCGCTAGCTCATATTCAAGACACCAAATATTCCAGGGGCCAGTTTTCAAAACTAACGACGTTGTTAGTTAAAAATCGTTAAAACTTTGATCATTTATTATGGCAAATATGCTAATATTTTTGCTGAAAAAAATGTGAGCAGCTTTTGCATTCGCAAAAGCTGCTCACATTTTTCAGCAAAAATACCAAAATTTTAAATATTAAATTTGCTAGAACAGTTAACAGTATGACCACTAACGAGCTCGTTAAGCTAACAATGCCTTGAACAACTGGCCCCTGGTCAGTACTTATCTTGTTCTCAAACCAAGTACGTAACTTACCGAGTGTTCAGTATGGAACCTACTGATGTGAGCATTTAAACTACCCAGCTTCTTAAACACACAGGAACACTGGTCACAGTGGAAGATGGAACCGTCAGACATCTCGTCAGATAGTGTGTGTACCCTCTGTAAAAATACGGAACATTATATGAGCATGTGAATGGGAAAGGCACACATGACAAGCAAAGATTAAAATCAGCCAGTGTTCTCACACAGACCAATCAGGATCTTCATTTTTCTGTCTACTGGTGTTTGTCTTTTTGGAGTTAATGGCCTAGTTTACACTTTAGATCATATTGAGTCAGTCAGTTCACCTAACCATACTTTTCCTTGGCAAGCTTATACATAAACTGTTAACCAGTTCAGTATACATTCTTACATTCTTTTGCCAGAAGCGGACAACTGCTCTTCAATCAGCAATCAACCATAAAAAGGATTTCAAGATCAATCTCTATGAAATAATGTTGCTGACCAGGCAGGAAAGGGACCTGAGACTAACTGATCACCAGCCAGATGCACAAGGCCAGCTGTATCAGTCTATCAAGATCCATAAATACTCCTGCGACTAGCAAAGTCTCTGATTAGACTGCTCTGATGCAGAGTCTGATATGAGTGTTTGCTGGTTGAGCAGGCAAACAGGTAATTTTTTCTGTACAAAAGCTCATATGAGCCAGGTCATGAGAAAACCTGTTTTATGACATTCACAAACAACAAGAAAAATGCCTAATGGCATTATGGACGGGTTTTTTTTTCAGTACAGTTTTTGCATTTTGTTTATCCAAATGTTATGATATTACCTTTTTCAATGGACTTGTTAGCTCTATTTTTAGCTCTAGTGGCCACTGATTTTAGCAATTTTGAAAAAGGGTCACCTAATGAACATTTCTGTAAAATAATTTTGAAATCAGGCCATTATCCCAGGAGGAGATATCGTTTAAAGAAATTGTTGACGGACGACGGACATCAACTCACCTTGAGCACTTTGTGCTCAGGTGAGCTAAAACAAGAGGCTCAATGAGCCTAACCGCTCACCTGAGGAACATTTTAGTTAGCTGTTTGTCTCATGGTCTTTGAGCATAATTTTTTTTTGAAGTTCTTCCTAATGGAACACAGCAATGTCAATTTGGACCCTAGGGGCAGGTTTGGTAGGATTAATGCAGGGGACCACTTGGACATTGCTACATGCTTAATATGTAAGCTCTGGGCCTAGTTGTTTCAGAGAAGAAGATTTTTGAAGTTTGTTTTTTTCCATTATAAGTCTATGGTGGCTAAGGGGCCCCGGGATGTGGCCAGTTTAGACCCCAGGGGCATGATTGGCACAATTTATGTAGGGGACCCCTTGACATTGCTACATGCTTAATATGTAAGCTCTGGGCCTAGTGGTTTCAGAGAAGAAGATTTTTTAAGTTTTTTCCCATTGTAAGTCTATGGGAGCTATATATTGCCATGGCAACACCAGTTTCAATCTGAATTTCCCCAAAACATACTGCATCTTCTCCCCCAACCGGATAATGCTTCTCATGAAATTTAATCATGATTGGCCAAGTGGCTTTAAAGATATACTTATTTGAAAATGTGAACGGACGCCGGACCATTGGCATACCAATACCTCACATGAGCCTTCGGCTCAAGTGAGCTAATAATACTAGCGGTTTCAGAGAAGAAGATTTTTTAAGCTTTTTTCCATTATAAGTCTATGGGGGCTAAGGGGCCCCAGGGTGTGGCCAGTTTAGATCCCAGGGGCATGACTGGCACAATTTATGTAGGGGACCATTTGGCATTGCTACATGCTTAATATATAAGCTCTGGGCCTAGTGGTTTCAGAGAACAAGATTTTTTAAGCTTTTTTTCCATTTTAAGTCTATGGGGGCTAAGGGCCCCGGGGCATGGCCAGTTTAGACCCCAGGGGCATGATTGGCACATTTTATGTAGAGGACCACTTGACATTGCTACATGCTTAATATGTAAGCTCTGTGCCTAGCGGTTTCAGAGAAGAAGATTTTTTAAGCTTTTATTTCCATTATAAGACTATGGGGGTTAAAGGACCCCGGGGCGTGGCCAGTTTAGACCCTAGGGGCATGATTGGCACAATTTATGTGGAGGACCACTTGACATAGCTACATGCTTAATATGTTAGCTCTGGGCATAGTGGTTTCAGAGAAGTTTTTTTTAGCTTTTTTCCATTATAAGTCTATGGGGGCTAAGGGGCCCCGGGGCGTGGCCAGTTTAGACACCAGGGGCATGATTGGCACAATTTATGTAGAGGACCACTTGACATTGCTACATGCTTAATGTGTAAGCTCTGTGCCTAGCGGTTTCAGAAAAGAAGATTTTTTAAGCTTTTTTTTCCATTATAAGTCTATGGGGGCTAAGGGGCCCCAGGGCGTGGCCAGTTAAGATCCCAGGGGCATGATTGGCACAATTTATGTAGGGGACCACTTGACATTGCTACATGTCAACTATGTAAGCTCTGGGCCTAGTGGTTTCAGAGAAGAAGATTTTTTTAAGCTTTTTTTCCATTATAAGTCTACGGGAGCTAAGGGGCCCCGGGGCGTGACCAGTTTATACCCCAGGGGCATGATTGGCACAATTTATGTAGAGGACCACTTGACATTCTGCATGCTTAATATGTAAGCTCTGTGCCTAGTGGTTTCAGAGAAGAAGATTTTTTAAGCTTTTATTTTCATTATAAGTCTATGGGGGCTAAGGGGCCCCAGGGCGTGGCCAGTTTAGATCCCAGGGGCATGATTGGAACAATTTATGTAGAGGACCACTTGACATTGCTACATTCCAAGTATGTAAGCTCTGGGCCAAGTGGTTTCAGAGAAGATTTTTTAAGCTTTATTTCCATTATAAGTCTATGGGAGGTAAGGGGCCCGGGGCGTGGCCAGTTTATACCCCAGGGGCATAATTGGCACAATTTATGTAGAGGACCACTTGACATTGCCACATACTTAATATGTAAGCTCTGTGCCTAGCGGTTTCAGAGAAGAAGATTTTTTAAGCTTTTATTTCCATTATAAGTCTATGGGGGTTAAGGGACCCCGGGGCGTGGCCAGTTTAGACCCCAGAGGCATGATTGGCACAATTTATGTAGGGGACCACTTGACATTGCTACATGCTTCATATGTAAGCTCTGGGCCTAGTGGTTTCAGAGAAGAAGATTTTTTTAGCTTGATTTCCATTATAAGACTATGGGGGCTATGGGGCCCCGGGACGTGGCCAGTTTAGACCCCAGGGGCATGATTGGCACAATTTATATAGAGGACCACTTGACATTGCTATATGCTTAATATGTAAGCTCTGTGCCTAGTGGTTTCAGAGAACAAGATTTTTTAAGCTTTTATTTCTATAGGGGGTTAAGGGACCCCGGGGCGTGGCCAGTTTAGACCCCAGGGGCATGATTGGCACAATTTATGTAGGGGACCACTTGACATTGCTACATGCTTCATATGTAAGCTCTGCGTCTATTGGTTTCAGAGAAGAAGATTTTTTAAGTTTTTCCCATTGTGAGTCTATGGGAGCTATATGTTGCCATGGCAACAAGAGTTTCCATCTGATCTGCCCCAAAACAAAATGCAGCTTTTCTCCCAACCTGATAATGCTTCTCATGAAATTTAATCATGACTGGCCAACTAACTTTAAAGCTATACTTAGTCTAAAATGTGAACGGACGACAGCCGACGGACGCCGGATCATTGGCATACTAATACCTCACATGAGCCTTCGGCTCAGGTGAGCTAACAATCTTGGTAGGGGTCGACTAGGTGAAGCTTCATACTAAATATCAAAGACCTGGGCCTTACGGTTTCAGAGAAGAAGATTTTTAAAGATTTTCCCTATATAAGCCCATGTAAAACCAAAGGGCCCCGGAGCAGAGGTATTTTTGGCCCCAGCACTATAATTTGAACAATCTTTGTAGGGGTCCACTAGATGAAGCTTCATACTAAATATCAAAGACCTGGGCCTTACAGTTTCAGAGTAAACATTTTCCCTATATAAGCCCATGTAAAACCAAAGGGCCCCGGAGCAGAGGCATTTTTGGCCCCAGCACTATAATTTGAACAATCTTTGTAGGGGTCCACTAGATGAAGCTTCATACCAAATATCCAAGACCTGGGCCTTGTGGTTTCAGAGAAGAAGATTTTTTAAGTTTTTGGTGAAAAAAATCTATTTTTGGCTCCTATGACCTAGATGTGCAACGGACTGGAACCATTTGAACAACTTTGAAAGGGGACCACCTAAGGATCTTTCCTGTGAAGTTTGGTCAAAATCCGATCAGTGGTTTAGGAGGAGATGTCGTTTAAAGAAATTGTTTACGGACGCACGGACGCACAACGGACGAAAAGTGATCCCATAAGCTCACCTCGTCACTACGTGACGGTGAGCTAAAAAGAACAAAAAAAAAAAAAAAAAACAGAAGAAAATTCCATGCCTGTGCATGCATGTATGTATTATTACTAGCAACTATCAGGGGAGGAAGATAATAATTGTTCATATGTGTTTATGGAGAAGAAAAGAAAAATAAAGAAAAAAAAGAATGAAAAAAGAAAGAAAAAAAAAATGACAAAAAAAAAATGTCTCCACCGGGTTTTGAACTCACGCCCCTCAGATTCATAGTCAACAATAGGATTCGTAGTCCAGCACTCTATCCACTACACTGGCATTTGAAAAAAGGTTAACCAAAAGGTAAACCTGAAAAACACCAGTTTGAAAAATGACAATTTCCGCCAAAATTTTAGTCTTTTGCGCCATTTTAATACATGTAAGCGGTACCTCCACTTATGCATCAGTCCTGATATCAAAACAATCTGCTACAGAATAGATGAAAAATATCACTTTGAAAAAAAGGTTAACCAAAAGGTAAACCTGGGACGACGCCCTCCTGCCCGCAGGACGCCCGCCCGTCCGCCCGTCCGCCCGGACATCGCTATTTTAAGGAACAGATTTTTTTTAAAAACCCGTCCAACAAAGGTGCAGATCAGCCTGTGCATTGGGCAGTCTCATCATTATCCCCATGTTTTTTAAAAAAAGTGGGGATATTGTTATCGCCTCCGTCCGTCTGTCTGTCCGGCTATCTCCTCCTAAACCGTTAGCCGGAATTCAACCAAATTTGGTATGCGAGTTGCTTACATGAATGGCTTGCGCAAGAGCACATTTTTTTTTTTGTCCCCGCCCCCAGGGGCCCTGGGGAGGGGTCAAAAGGTCAAATATCAATAAAATTCAATTACAAAGTCAATTTTGAAGATTTTGATGCCAAACTTTGCACATGTACTTAGTTATGAAAAAAGTAAAACATATTGAACGGGATTTTGGCTGTGACCCCTAGGTCACGCCCTGGGGGTCGGACTTGGGGGGGTCGGGGGTCAAAATTAAAGTTTTTCAGAACATAGTCATGTTGCATATCTATGCGAAGGGGATAATGGGTAGAATAAACTACAAGTAAAATTTTGACCCTGGGGTCAGATTTGGGCCCTGGGAGAGGGGTCAAAGGGTCAAAATTTAAGTTTTTTTGGAACATAGTCATGTGGCATATGAAATTGAAGGGCATGATTAGTAGAATATAATACAGGTAATATTTTGACCATGGAGTCAAATTAGGGCCCAGGGTGAGGGGTTTTTGGTACTTGACCCCTCTGTAGAAAACGTGGGGATTTGCGATGGCGCGCCATCGACAGTATTCTAGTTACATTTGTGTTCGCTGTTTGGCAAGTACGATGCCTCTAGTTTCTAAAGACTTGCTAGTCTGCTAGTTTGAGTAACTGAGGAGGCGAATTTGTGCCTTACATAACCTCATCAAAAACACCAAAGGCTACTTACATATATCCAGATAAGGAGTAACACAGATTAGACGAGGATAAATTTTCTTTATTCTGAACCCTTGCCATGCTGGAAAATGTAAGTTACTACACTCCTCCCCAGTTTTCAACCAATTCTGTTGCATGATTTCAGTTTTTACCTTGGCTCCAGAGTGGAAAACAGTATAGATCCTGATCAGCTGGCTTCTGAGAAGCCAGCTGATCTGGATCTTTACTGTTATCAAATATGTATACATATATCTGGGTGCAGCATGGCGAAGGTTAAGAAGTTATCAAAAACCTGACTTGTGGATGATGCAAATCTACCTGGTACCCACGACATAGGTTTCTGTGGTGAAATAAGGAAAATTATCTTTTGTTTGTTTTTGAATTGGGGTTTTAACATCCCTGTCAACACTATTTAGGTCATTTTGGAGACGCTGCTTCCATTATGGGACTTTTACCCGACCTTGCGGTGAAATGACATCTCAAGCCCTGCCGCCCAATGAAACGAGAAGGCTTATATGCACTGAACGATTTGACTCATACCGCTTTGCATGGGCAGGCTTAGTCCTTCTAAGCAGTTTACCAGCACTCATGCGTGGTCAGATTCAGCTCTGCCTGGAAGCAGCATGCAGGCCAATCAATTTTCCAAGCCCCGATGGGCGGGGGCGGGAAAATTATCTTATAATCATCCTCATTAGTCCTCCTTAGCTGGCGCTATCATGGTTTATTGACCTGTCTTTCCTTTACAATTGCAATTTGATCGGGGTCATCACTGTAAATGACATTTTGACAGATATCTTGGTATTCCAATTTTCGACATAATTTCTGTACATATGAATTGTTTTGGATTTATATGGAAACTTCCACAGCCGGACTGTTTGCTTATTTTGTGTATATATTAGTTGTGTGTTCTGAATATACTACATAACCTCTTTATAACATTGTTCATTACAACATAGTTTGGATATAAAACAGTTTAAAGATGGATCCCAAAAATATATAGATTATATAGAAAAATGACCATTTATGGGCCTTTTTCTATATAATATATACATTTTTGGATCCATCTTTAAATTTTGTTAGGACAAAACAGAGATGTTAAACTTAAACACTTTCTGCTTTGGACACCAGTAATAATGTTATAGAGGATATTTGATTTTTTCAGTGTAAGATCGAATTTTATTTCATCGAATGAACACCAAAACTGTTATTTTCACGAGTGGCGTAGCCACGAGTGAAAATAGCAGTTTTGGTGTTCATGAGTGAAATAAAATTTGATCTTGCACTGAAAAAATCAAATTTTCTGTTTCTTACATGCATCAAAAGGCAATATTTAGCGTCTTTAATGGTGTCGCTCACATTCAGAGAAAATTATCTTTGTTCCTGTTCGTTTCGCGTCAATTTAGTGGTGTCCATCGTGTTTAGTGGGTATACTATTGGGTGTAAACTGAAAGTTTGCACCTGAGAAATGGCCTGGGATGGTAATATTATGAATAATTAATGAAATAATTGAGAGAGTAGTTTTCCAAAGAAGTTGCTGGCAAGTCTAACGTCGCGCGACAAAAGACGTGACGTCAGCGTCATAAATGACATCAGTAACGTCCCCGTCACACATGAACGGGCTATGCGTCAATTAGAACACATTTCAGTATTGTTCAGTTATCTGACAAAGATAAAATTGAAATTAGAGTTAGATTTGAAGAAAAAAGTAGTCCCAAACAGTGAAAAATAAAAAATCGTATTTTCACTGTTTGAAACAGTGAAAATATCGATTTATATTTCACTGATAAATCTCTATCATTCATTGAAAAGCATGTAAGAAATAAAGAGGTCATACCTGAATGTGAGCTCTGAGATTCCCTTTCTGTGCAAATGTCTGCGAGCAGAACTGGCAGTTGTGCGACTTTTGACCTGTATGTTTAGTCATGTGGATCTGCAGCGCCCCCTTCTGGTTAAATGCCTTCTGACAGATGTTACATTTATATGGTCTTTCACCTGTTTGAAGAAGAATTGATAATAAAAATATTGGTAGCAACATTATATTGAAATCTATGCATATTCATTTGACTCACCTTTTTCTTAAATCATGACTATTTTAGTTGTTTTGTTTTGTCTTTTTTTTTTCCCACGTATAATACTGAGTTGAAATTTCCATGACATTTAGCACAGCAATGACAACTTCTTTGATTAGCCAGTCACACAGTCCAATCAAATTTTACCTATTTTTCAAGTTCATGAGAGATTATGGCACTCAACTGACTTCAATGAAAATGCCAAACTGTTTGTGCAGCATGATCTCTTAAGAACATGAAGGAAACAAGATGTGTTTGTGAAACACAAACATGTCCCATGGCATGGTCATTTTTTTTTTTTCAAAGTTGGTCACAGTTTAAGGTCAAGGTCACAGGTCAAGATTTTTGTTTGAGTGGGAAGCCCTTGACACAAGGAACTTACATGCTCAATATGAAGGCTCTATCTTAAACGGTTCAAAAGTTATGAAAAATAATATTTTTTTTTCTTTAAAGTAGGTCATAGGTCAAGGTCACAGGTCAAACAATTTTGCATGAATGTAAAGCTCTTGTCACAAGAACCTACATGCCAAATATGAAGGCTCTATCTTAAACGGTTCAAAAGTTATGCACTAGTCATTTGTAACCCCGCACCTCACCCCCACCCAACCCCACACACACCTATGGCGATGGGTGGGGGATAGCGGGGCTAATGTGCAGGGTAATTACCCTCTGTGCTCCCATGCAGTGCTGGGTTAATGCAGGGGTTTTGATATTATGCAAACATACCCCAGTGGAATTAACTATTATAAACAGTGCGGCAATGACAGTCAGGAGGTCTCCGCAGTACAGGGCTTCTAGGAGAGCTGTGAAAAGTCATTGTCACCGCCTTTCCCGGTAGGTGGGGGGGCAGTGGTTACAAATGACTGGTGCATTACGAACAATTTTATTTTTTCATTTAGGTAGGTCAAAGGTCAAGGTCATGGTCAAACTTTTTTGCATTAATGTAAAGCTCTTATCACAGGGAACCTACATGGCAAATATGAAGGATCTATCCCAAACAGTTCGAAAATTATGACCAAAATGTTAATTTTTTCTTTTAAGTAGGTCAAAGGTCAAGGTCACAGGTCAAATTTTTTTGCATGAATGTAAAGCTCTTGTCACAAGGAACCTACATATCTATATGAAGGCTGTATCTCAAGAGGTTCAAAAGTTATGACCAAATCTTAACTTTTTCTTTTATGTAGGTCGAAGGTCAAAATTTTTGTGTGAATGTAAAGCTCTTATCACAAGGAACCTACATGCAAAATATGATGGCTCTATCTCAAATGGTTCAAAAGTAATGACCAAAATGTTACTTTTTTTATTTTAAGTAAGTAAAAGGTCAAGGTCAAGGTCACAGGTCAATTTTTTTTTGCATGAATGTAAAGCTTTTGTCACAAGGAACATACATGCCAAATATGACGACTGTAACTCAAGCGGTTCAAAACATATGACCAATGTTATTTTTTTTCTTTTAAGCAGGTCAAAGGTCAAGGTCAATTTTTTTGCATGAATGTGAAGCTCTTGTCACAAGGATCCTTCATGCCAAATGTGAATGCTCTATCTCAAATGGTTCAAACGTTATGACCAACCTTAAAGTTGTCCACATAGAAACCAACAAACAAACAAACAGACAGGGCAAAAACAATATGTTCCCGCTATCGCTACCGGGGACATTATGGCTACCAGGGACATAAACTAGAAATGCGTCCATAGGACACGGATGCCCCCGCCCGAAAATATGTCTTATGTTCGTATTCATCCATAGAAAGTTATTGACAGTGTTTAATTTTGGACCCTTTTTATGCCATTTGACCGCCAAGTATGACCTTGAAGGTACAGATCTGGGTTTGCACGTGACACACTGTCTCATGATGGTTAACATTTCTTCAAAATAATTTCAAAATCCATCCAAAAATAAGTAAGTTATTGGCTGCGTTTAAGTTTCAGACCCTTTTTTTGACCTTTGACCTCCAAGTATGACCTTGACCTTGGAGGTATGGCTCTGGATTTTGCATGTGACACATGGACTCATGATGGTTAACATTTCTACAAAGTAATTTCAAAATCCATCCAGAAATAAGAAAGTTATTGACTGCGTTTAAGTTTCGGACCCGTTTTTTGACCTTTGACCTCCAAGTATGATCTTGACCTTGGAGGTACGGACCTGGGTTTTGCACATGACACATCGACTCATGATGGTTAACATTTCTACAAAGTAATTTCAAAATCCATCCAGAAATAAGAAAGTTATTGACTGCGTTTAAGTTTCGGACCCGTTTTTTTACCTTTGACCTCCAAGTATGACCTTGACCTTGGAGGTACGGACCTTGGTTTTGCACGTGACACATCGACTCATGATGGTTAACATTTCTGCAAAGTAATTTCAAAATCCATCCAGTAATAAGAAAGTTATTGACTGCGTTTAAGTTTCGGACCCTTTTTTTGACCTTTGACCTCTAAGTATGACCTTGACCTTGTAGGTACGGACCTGGGTTTTGCACGTGACAAGTCGTCTCAAGATGGTTAACATTTCTATCGAGTAATTTTAAAATCCATCAAGAAATAAGGAAGTTATTGACTGCGTTTAAGTTTCGGACGGACGGACGGACGAACGGACGGACGCACGGACGGACGCACGGACGAACGGACGGACGGACAGGGGCAACGCTATATGCCCTTTCCACCATTCTTCGAATGGCGGGGGCATAAAAAGAAAGTGAGTGAACCATGTTACCACTCCAATGCCACTTCATTGAAATTTCACATAATTGCCCTTCAAATAGGACTATTCTTTGTCGAATTCAGCACTATCAAATTCAAGACTATCAACCAAATTCTTACATTCAACATTTCCAAAAACATTCCCCTTTCTTCCACTTTAAACACTGCAGGCCCAGATCAGAAGACGCAGTAGAACTATCTGATCAGGGTCTTGACTTTTTTGCAATAAGTTCAGTTATCGTCTTAAGAAATTTCTAAAAATAACTTAATCTGACACCCCTCAATTTTGAAATGGACTCCTACAAAGGCAGAAGATTCTGAAAGGTAATTCATCTATCAGATTGGACACTTACTAGAAAGTAAGATGAAACATTTGTACCCACAGCATTAAGATACAGTCGAACTTTAATGGCTCGAACACCTTTGGGACCTCGAAAATCTGTTCGAGACAGGGGTAGTTCAAGCCACTGAGGTTACTGTCAGGAGGCATAACGAGATACTTTTAGACATCTTTTCGGTTTTTCTATAATGAATATGTATGCTGTGTGTACTCATTAGAATCGCCTCATCGAGGCGATTCTAATGAGTACACACAGCATACATTTGCAAGATAAAAGACTAAAATCTCCTTAATTATCTCCCACTATTCCTTATGTAGAGGATTTCGCTATGTGCTCAAGAATGGGTTCGACTCATCCATGGTAAACGAGCCATCGTTGTTCGAGCCATCAAAGTTCTACTGTATCTAATGATTAAGAGGCAACACTCTTACCCACTAGGCCACAGAGGCCCATGTCTAAAACCAGTCATTTTAACTAATGTCTTCCTTAGCTTTGAACTAATGGGTCCAGAACTGTGCATAATTTTTCCCCATAAACAATAGTTTTATTTTCCCTAGAAAGCTATGATGTCTGAACTAACCTGTGTGTACCCTGACGTGCCTTTCCAGTTGACTTGGTTTCTGGAAAGATTTCAAACAAAAAGAGCATTTCTGGCTAAACCCTGATCTGTCTATCACCTTCTTGTAGGTTTTATGTGATAGTGAGGTTCTGAAAAATTAGAAAAAAAAAAGAGTTAAGGGGAATTGTGACACCTTCAGGGGAGACAACTCCAGCAAAATTTGTCTCCCGTGTCAGTAGTCGGCAACTCTTAAAAGGAAAGAGCAACTCTTAAAGGAAAGAATTTGCTCCTCAGGAGCAAATTCTTACCTTTAAGAGTAGACCCCTTTTTCAGTGGGACAGGTCTTATAGGAAAGCAAACAGGAAGTCCCAAAAGTTGTCTCCCTTTGAACAATGGCGGGGAAAATCAGTCAGGTGTATCTATTCCCTTAAGGTGCAAAGAAAACATGTCCTCCAAGCAATGCCGACACAGACTGGCATGTGTAATGTTACAGTCAGGGCTGTGGAAATACTGTGCTCACTCTGTCCTGCTTGTCCCATTTCACTCTCAGGACAAGTGAAATTTTTTCAGTTTACTTGTTTGGGGACAAGTATAGACAAAGTTTATGGTCAGATTTGCAGGAACTGTCTTCTTATGCTGAATGCTACTTGTAAAATGAAGGCTGCTCTTGTGAAAAATCATTTGATTTCATTCTCATAAGACAAAGAATTAGGGCTGGCTAATCGGAGCTGAAAAGATAATCGATTATCAGTCCTGTCATTGCGATAGATAATTGATTAGTAATCGCTAAAGTTTTTGTCATCATTTTACCTGTCTGGCTTTCTGTCTGAGCATGATTCTTACCATATGTTGCACTTTACCATATGTATATTTGAACAGACAGGCCTGAGCAAACAGTGTAGACCCAGATGAGACGCCGCATAATGCAGTGTCTCATTAGCGTCTGCACTGTTTGCCACTCATCCAGCTATTTTAGGCAGAACTTTGGGTAGTAAATTGTACCTATCAAGTAATCGATTAAAAGTAAATAAGAAATGATAATCATTTTTGTGGGATTTATCAATCGATTAATCGATTATACTATTAATTGTGTCAGCCTTACAAAGAATCAGTTCCCTTCACCCACCATGACGGTAACACACCCATGCTTTTCCTATGAAAAAGTGTGATATTTTTCTTATTTTGACTCCAAACATAGGTTGTGGGTGCCTCATTGAGGCAGTTCTCACAAGTACCTATGTCTTGGAGCAGAAATAAGCAAAATAATGTATACTCCTCTAAACCCCAGTTTTCTCTATATAAAGTGGGTGTGGAGGGGTGTTCATTTCACAGTCATGTTTACATGATGAAACAACCAAATAAATAGTGTATCTTAGAAAATACATATTAACCTCTTTATATAACACTTTTCATTACAATAAGTAACACAGTTTTAGAACACAGTTTAACGCTCTACATGCTGGGTAATTTTTCATTTTGAAATATTTTTCTTAGTTTTCCCAGGAAAAGAATTGTTACTGGTGACACTTCAAATAACAGTCAAACAACAGGACCTGTGATATGGGAGCTTAGTTCCTAGCTCTCACCAAAGAGGTAAACTTGGCTACACAATCCTCAGCAACTTCAGCTGTCGAAATAATCAAATCGGGAAGGGCATCCCAGAAAACAGGTTTTGACATTCCATGCAAATTGTCTCCTGTGAAAAAGTATCAACAACTTGTCATCTGCTGAATTAACCAAGAGCATGGTTGAGGTTAAAGATGGAACCTGACAACTGATGAAGAAGACAAATATTTTTCATAAAATTGTCTCCCCTGAAAGTGATTTTTTTTTTGTTTTACAGCCCTTTCAAGGTTATTTCACTCCTTTTAAGCTGATTGTTAAGTAGTTGCGAAAAACCTGAATATCCAAAGAAAGAACACCTGACCTTCCCTTGCAAAACTTGGCATTTCACAGCGAGGCTCGAACCACAGCCATGACCCCTGAATGTATATAAATTCACCTGTGAATTTATAAGTAGACAATTTACATAAGCCAGTTCAGCTTGTTTCTCTCACGATGCTATAATGCTGCTGTAAATTTAGGTAAATGGAAATACTGAACATAATTACAGCTCTTTTTGCAACATCTGCCCTTTTTGCAGGGGAGATAACTTTTGCAAATCTGTCTGTTTTCCGGTAATATAAAGATTCTATAAAAGATAATTCTTTGGGAGCAAGGACTACAGAACAGAACTGAAACAATGGAATGTAAAATTCTTTTCTGGATCAGACTAGCTAGTTTCTGTCAGATAGGCTCAAATATTTTGAAAATTCTGCAGCAGAATCACTATTTCAAAGGATTAGAAACTATAGACCACACTATGATGAAGGTTAGGGAGCCTTTTTACGGCATCAACACATTCCCTTAACCCATTGTATGCTAGTGGACTCTTTCATTGCTATTTGTTTGGACAAGTCCATTTGTCATATAAGAGGTGTCAGGTCTATTTTTTTCGTTCTTATTCTATTTTTGACAGAAAATTCTGTTAGCAAATAGTGCAGGCCCTGATCAGACACCGCGTTCTGCAGCGTCTGATCTGGGCCTGCGCTGTTTGCCAAGGTACCCCTTTAGGGGTTTCCCCGCATACAATGGTTTAACACCACCTTTCGTGAAGGGACCAACTCCTAAAGGAGAGAATAAGCTCTTTAAGAGGAAATTCGTTTCTTCAAGAGTAGATGCCTTCTAAGGGCTGTTCCGGCAAAAGAAATAAGGGTGTAGATCTTCTACACTAGATTGTCATCACTCTTAATTGTTCTTCTACACATGGCTATCGGAAAGGAAAAATCGCTTCTATGCTAGGCTGGTCAAGGGAGCATAGTGGGGCAGGTTATTTTGAGTAAAATAGTTTGGATTATTTCCCTTGGCTGGTTTCAGCTGGTTTCCCGTTTATTGGAAATTCTATTATACAAATACTCTGTAAAGCCGAGCACCAGCACAAATTAATACTGATCTTATTTCCGTTTCCAACATGGCTGTTTCCTGTAAAATCATGAAATAATGTAGATCGTTTTTTTTTTTTTATGCATTTAACGGCTGTCTGGTGAGTATTTTAAAAAGAAAATGAATTTCAGGTGTTTTAGATACCACAGGCTTGATATTCAGTTCACAACCAAGCTGAACTAGCGGAGAATTCGAAGTGAGAGCTGTTTGTAATTAGTTTTCGTGGTCCCATTTAGTGGTTATACTCGCCTGTCACGCGGGAGACCGGGGTTCGATTCCCCGCAGGGGAGCTTTCTTTAACCTACCTGAGAGTATTTACTAAGAGGAAGAGTACTAAGAAGACAACATACCTGAGAGATACTTTGACCAAAGCGTCAACAACAACAAACAGTGCTGCATGCAACTGTGTGCCGGTTGGTGGGAGGGGTGGCCTGGGTAATATGGGTGGAGGCGAGATGAGAGAAAAAAAAAGATGCTTAATAAAAAATCTACCCTGTCCATTTTTTTTTTCAAAGTTTTCTTTGAGCTATTGTCTTAGGATTGTCTTAGGACGTATCACCAGTAAACAATTCTGATTCTATTTGTTTGTTAAATTGTTTGTTTGTTTTCCAATACTGAGACACCCTCAGTTTTGAGGATTATGCGCAGGGGCACTTATGAGGTGCACCGGGACTGAACCCGGCCGGTCCCTTTATCCTGGCACCGAGGAACCAGTCGTAATGCTAACCCCTAAACTCTGAGCGCCAAGGGGGGCAGCCATTACTACCAATTTTGTAAGTCTTTGGTTTGACTCGGTTGTGGGTTCGGCTGGGTATCGACCCCACAGGTTCGGTGGGGTATCGAGCCCACAACCTTCTGATCCGCAGGCGGACGCTCTACCACTGAGCTATTTATTTGGACTTAGTACAGTTTGCAAGGGAAAAACATTTGTCTACCATAACGGACATTAATTTTGCCCGTTCAAATACATGTACATTTGTAAAATCTTAAGGAAAAAAATGAAAATTTTCATGGGAAAAATATTTTTATTATTTCATTTCAAAACATTGATTGTGGGTTTTTATTGAAATCCTGGTTAAATTCCGGTGACACACACTACTTTCAGCTCATTAAAAACTACATTTAGATTTTTGTTGCTGTTTTATGTTTTTTAGAGAAAATCAGACTTGATATTTCATTTGAATGGTCTGCCTAGCAGACCATTCAAATGAAATGTCAAGCCTGATTTTGTATGAAAAATCAGGAAAAAAAAGTATTTGAAAATATCATTTCCTGTTGTTTGGTACTTAAAGGGTCAAATATCTTATCAGATCTAAAAAAAAAAAAAAAAGACCTACCTACCTACCCACCTCACAAATGATGGGTAGGAGCACAGCAAACATACATTTTTTTAAGGATGGCCTCATATAAGACTCAACACAAAGGTCTGTTCAAAGATTTATTTTTGAATTTATTTTCTGTTCATGTTTACAATCAAGTTCTCTTTTCTGTTCAAAATAAAGTAAGATAATTCTTTTTGCTGGTCTTCTTTCACTAACCTGTAAGGAAATCGTTTATGCTACGGTTACATTTGGCTTACGGCGCCCAAAAGTCCCGTTTCGTACGGGCTCGTACGACATCGTACAGTCGCCGCATAAATAAAAATGCATTAATGTAAACACAGAAATCGTAGCTCCCGGCACAAAATTCGATATTAAAATCGTACGGCGTCCGTAGTCAAATGTAACCGTAGCATTAAACAGACTGCCGGATCACTTTTGAGGTTCAACTAGAGTCCAAAATCGGACAGCTAGCAATACAATATGGCTGAGAATGGGCATTTGAAAATGGCTGGTACAGAGATGACAAAAGTGCAAAACTTTGTTGGTTAGTTGTATTGTTGCTTTACATCCCAGTAAACACCTAAGGTCATGTCAGGATGGTCAGTTTTCCTAAACACACTTTTCCTGGGTGGAGGACTCAGTGCACATACCTTAGCCAGAAACTGACAACTGCCCTTCTTGAATCAGCGGAAGGAGGATCATGACTAGAGAATATCTCATGATCACTCACCACGAAAGAATGGTGCCAGACCCTGGGATAGAACCAGTGAGGTCCCAAAACACTTAGGATCGTGACGCACTACCAACTGTGCTAGCCGGGCCGGCCTAAAATATTTTGTGATGACACATTTCAAGTCATTTAATGGGATGACAGGTATCCCTAACTTAATGAATAATAAGCATTACTTTGGAAGTCGAAAACACTTTGAGAGATGTTCATAAAAACCTGCAAAAGTAAAGTACAAAATGCAACTACTGTATAAAACTACTGATTGTGTCCTTTTAAACGGGATTAAATGACTTAAGTGCATGTCACTGACGATATATGTTTGTCATAAAGGCAAAAATGGAAGGAATATACATCTCTAGCCAGAACAAGTTGGGATAACAAATATTTTGTTTAAAGAAATAATGTCAACATGCTCAATTTCTTGCAACATACACTGTCAGGTCAAACACTTAAATTTATAGCCCTTTTTCTTTAAAAAAAAAAAAGTTCTATGCATGGGTGATATGAAGCTAAAATAACTTCTATGCATGGGTGTAAAACAGCTAAAATTGCTTCCATGGTTGGCTAGTCAAATTTCAAGCTGGTGTCCAACCCCCCCACCCCCCCTGATATGTTTTGCTGAAACAGCCCTAAGAGCAAATTCTTTCTTTAAAGAATGGACTCCTATAGATAAAAGAGACAAAACTATTCTGTCTCCCCAGAATAAGTATTATAATTGCCAATGATCTAGTTCAACTGCTTTAAATATGTTCTAGAAAGGGTTATCCTCTGGAAGCAAGGAATACACCACAGAACTAGAAAATATAGAGTGTACATGTTTTCTTGGCCAGACTAGCTAGTTTCGGCCAATTAGGCCTCATCAGTGACCCTCAAAAAAATTTAAAAATTCCACAATGGAATCAATGATCCCAAAGGACAAGAAAATATAAACTACACTATGATGTAGGACAGGGAGACTTTTTACAGCCACCACACATTCTCTTACTTTATCTTATAATGTTGTTTCATATGTTCCTTCAGTAGGGCTGGTTTCGTGAACTCCTGTGTGCACTGGCGACAGTTGTAAACTTTATGACCCATCTCAGCGTCGCGATGTTCCTTCAAATGTCGGTCTAACTGGCCCTGTTGAAACAGACACAATTTTATATGCAACTTGTAGGTTTCTTTTTAACAGTTTGTCTCATCTGAATATTAAACACTATTACAGTCTTATTAAGATGATCAGTAAACCTCACCAAACTTTTGCTTGGCAGCCTTAGAAATTCTACCATAATGCTCCTAAGTATTGGGACATATAGTCCTAGGCAAACAGTGCAGACCCAAATCAGACTCACTGCTCCTTCAAGTCTGATCAGGATCTACACTGTTTGCCATTTCGTCAGAAACCATTGAACTTCTCACTAGATTGTGAAACAAATTTGCTAAAATTTTAGGAGTCTCATCAAGGTTCCGAATTTTTCTGGATTTTTATAGTAAGTGGTTTATTGGTTCAGAGCATATATGAGCCCCGCCAAGCGAATTTGGGTCTTCGAGCATTCCGTAATGACAAATTTTAACTGCGCATGCCCAGCCATTCAGGGGGGCCAGGGATATGGCTTTCTGTCTGAAGGTTCCTCTTGATTCACTGCTTGCATGAGCGAGCTGCGAAGGTTCTGGCGAGACTGCGCGGATGCGCAGGCTCGCCTGAACCTTCCCTGCTCGCATAGGCGATAAGTACCAAAATCGCTTGACGGGGCCCATATTATATTCTTTTGCAAATACATGTTCATGTAATTTCTTCGAATGACAAATCACTTGGCAAGCCCTGTGATGCCGGACTGTGACCCTCGGGAACAGATTTTTCTATCCACCCTCCACACCCATGTAATATTATTATATTCTCACCTGTAAAGCAAACTCATCCCCACATTCAGCACACATCAAGCTCTCCTCTCTTTCATGCAACATAATATGAGCCTTCAGGCTGGCCACTCGGGAGAACTTCTTTGAGCACTCGGGACACTGTGGCTTCTGCCCTTCCTCTACGTGGGTGGCCTCGTGAAGTTTGAGATTCTCCAAAATATTGAAAGATGCAGCACAATGAATACACTGGTGTGGTTTGTCTTCTTCGTGAAGTTTCATGTGCCGCTGAAGCTGGGTCCATTTTGGAAACACTTTCTCGCATGTCTCACACTTGAAAGGACCCTGAAATATACATACAGTACACGGTAGCTTTTCATAATATTTAACCCTTATCTTGCTGTTCATGACAACCCCTATATTTGCAAACAGTGTAGATCCAGATCAGGTGGCTTCTTCAGAAGCCACCTGATCAGGATCTACACTGTTTGGCATTCAGTTTACGAATTTGTAGCAATAAATTACATCAAGTAATTTGATTGGTTGATAATGAAATGGGTGTGGCTTAGATGAATATTCAGCAAGATAAGGGTAAAGAAGAGATCCAAATTAAACTCATTGTTAACTAAGCAATTCTTTTTTATATGCATACTATAGAAAAATGTCAAAAGACAAGTTTCAGGAACTTACTGGTGTCTAATTTATTCAGAGAGAGCGAGAGATGAAATTCAATTCTCAATCTTGGTTCTTAACCCTGTTGCACTAGTGCTGGGAATAATACAGACATTTTTTCAGACAAAATATTTGTATGGTTGCCATATTAAACTAAATGATCACATTTGAACCATACATTAACTAACGTCATCTTTAGTTTTGGACACCTGAGCCCCGAGTCCAGATGTTCAAAGCATCATTAGCTTAACAAACTTGTTAGTGGTCAAATTGTCAACTATCCTATAAGTACAATATCTTACACTCCAGGTGTTTTTTTTTTTGCTGGAAAATGTGAGCAGCTTTTGCATTTGCAAAAGCTGCTCACATTTTTCTGCAAAAATATTAGTATGTTTGCCATATTTAATGATCAAAGTTTTAATTATATGTATATGTTAACTAACAACATCGTTAGTTTGTACAACTGGCCCCTGGTCTACTAATTTGTTATTTTTTTAATCAAAACTGTCAATAATTTTGACTGCCATCACACCAAAAAGGCTTCTTATGGTGTAAGAAATCAAAGTTCAACAACCATTTAACCAACAATGATAATGAGTACCCTATCTTAAAGCAAATGTTTTGTAAAACTGGTACTGTAAATCAACCTGCAACTTTGTTTAGATTTTTATTGTAGATCGGCAATATAAAGTCTCCTGCTGTTAGAAATATCTTTTCTTTGTCAGAATAGATCTGGTGAAACAGCATATAATGAAAGTTTAAGCATCATTTATGCAAATTATTTAGTGTTCCGCTGTGGCTATCTTGAGAACAAGTGTACTGATTTAAAGACGAAGATATTTAAGCCAATACATCAATACAAACAAAATATTTTGGACGTAAGTTTGGTAATGACTCTTGAGTCTGAGGTAAACCTGTACACTCGCACAGTCTGCTTTGAGTCTTCACTGGGCACTAGATGGACCCCATTTACCCTAACCCTTATCCCATTGAACATGACAACCCCTATCTTTGCAAACAGTGTAGAACCAGATCAGATGACTTCTTAAGTAGCCCTTATGCTGCTGAACACGACAACCCCTTCGTTTGTTTGTTTGATTTGAGGTTTAACGTCCCCGTCAACACTATTTAGGTCATTTTGGAGACATTGCTTCCAATTTTGTGGGACTCTTACCCGATATTGAGATGAAATGACATTTCAATCCCTGCCGCCCAATGAAACCAATAGAGTTTATAAGCATGGACGAGCCAACTCGCAGCAATTTTCCTGGGCAGGCTTAGACGTTCTAAGCAGACTACCAGTACTCATGTGCGGTCGGTATCAGCTCTGCGTGGAAGCATCATGCAGCCCAATCTATTTCTCCAAGCCCCGATGGGCGGGGGGCAACCCCTATCTTTGCAAACAATGTAGAACCAGATCAGATGGCTTCTGAAGATGCCATCTGATCAAGATCAACACTTTTTTTCATGCAGATTGTGAAATAAATGAATGCATTCTATAAAGCAATTTTGATTGGCTGATATTCAAAAATGGGTGTGGTAAATTAATTTATTCAGCAGGATAAGGGCTAAGCTTCCTATGACGGTTGATTATTGTATTCCATGACTGTGTAAACAACCTAGACGGTACAATCAATGTTGTGGCTCATTTGGAAACATAGGACTTGCATATTTTCCTCAGCCTATTAGGAGATGCTTTGGCATGAGGGTAAACCATTTCAAATCTTTGCATACTAGTCTGCCTGTCATTTCATGCAAATGAGAAACGATGTTAACGGATCCAGTGGGAATAAAACCTGCAACCTGATCTTGATCGCAAGCCTGACATGCATTTGCCTGAGCCATCAAGGCCCGGTAATTTATCTCTGTAGCTTGACCAGGTATGAAGATACCAATTTCTGACTCGGTAGGTCCTCCCCTTTAGTGTTACGGCAATCATGTATAGCATTCAAGAACTAGAAATGCGTCCATAGGACACAGATGCCCCCACCTAAAATATGTCTATGTTCGTATTCATCACTGGAAAGTTATTGACCGTGTTTAAGTTTTTGACCCTTTTTTATTTAACTTTGACCTCTAAGTATAACCTTGACCTTGGAGGTAAGGACCTTGGCTTTGTATGAGGCAGATTGTCTCATGATGGCTAACATTTCTGCCAAGTAATTTCAAAATCCATCCAGAAATAAGTAAGTTATTGACTGCATTTTAAGTTTCGAACTCTTTTTTGGACCTTTGACCTCTAAGTATGATCTTGACCTCGGAGGTACACATTGTCTCATGATGGTTAACATTTCTACAAAGTAATTAAAAAATCCATCCAGAAATAAGAAAGTTATTGACTGCGTTTAAGTTTCGGACCCTTTTTTTAACCTTTGACCTCTAAGTATAACCTTGACCTTGGAGGTACGGACCTGGGTTTTGCACGTGACACGTCGTCTCATGATGGTTAACATTTCTGCTGAGTAATTTTAAAATCCATCAAGAAATAAGGAAGTTATTGACCCCGTTTAAGTTTTGGACGCACGGACAGGGGCAAGGCTATATGCCCTTTCCACCATTCTTCGAATGGCAGGGGCATAAAAATTTACCATACACTTACCTTTCCAACCGGAGGCTGTATGTCTTGTTTTGCAGGGGCTGATTGTGACTTATTTTCAGTGGGTGGAGCCTGAGACGCCTCATCCACAGCCTGGACTATTTGTTGTGGTGGAACCTGTTCAAACACTAGGTGTTGTATGGTCTGAGGGTCAATATTCTCCTGCTGTTCAATGAGGGCAATTTGTCCGTTGGCAAATTGTACAACCTGTGGGAAAATGTATAGTGATAAATGCAAATGAGCCAGGCCATGAAAAACCTACAATAAGACCAGTGCGACCTAAGACACTCAAATCAACCTGCGCACTCATCCACTATGACAAGACCTTTTGCTTATGTCTCTTTGCATAGATATTAGCCTATAGTAGGTAAATGTGATCTGCGAAGACTCTGATCAGACTGCACGAATGTACAGGCTGATCTGAGTCTTTGCTGGTCGCTCAAGCGTTCTTGTAGATTTTGTCATGCACTGGCTCAAATTATTAGTACCCGCATTGTGTCAAGTGGAGTGGATGTTTCCAGATCAAAGCATCATAAGAGACATGGAGCATCGACTGTAGTGCATAAGATCTGGAAATATACAAGACACACAAGATACAATGTGGCAGATCAAGTCACTATAGTGATTATCTGTTTATCATATACCTTTTTTCTTCTACATGTACATCAAAAAGCCGGCCTCGGTAGCTCAGTCGGATGCCCGTCTGACTGGTGATCAAGAGGAGGCGGGTTCGATACCTGCTGGGGTCAGCAACATTCTTTCCTGGAGATTGATCAAGAAATATTTTCTATGGTCATTCTCTCCCTTCAGCTGATTCAAGAAGGGCAGCTGTAAGTTTCTGGCAAAAGAATGTGCAATGTACTGGTTAACCGTTTACATATAAGCCTGCCCACGAAAAGTGTTGATAAGTAAACTGTCCGGCTCAAAAATGACCTAATAGTGTCGACTGGGCCATTAAAGCCCAATACAGAAAACAAAACAAATCATCTTCTTCTTCTTCTTCAAAAAAGACACTTTTCAAACATGAATAAGCGGGAAACTTTGACATTATTTTACAACCTGTAAGTGACATCATCATGTTTTAAATGTAACATGGCTGCTTTCTATCATCGTGGCTGTATTTTTTTATATATGTGCACATTATTACTACAGCATCTTGATCTGCGGCATTGTATCACATCCAGTGGATGTTTCTAGATCAACATATCACACACAAAACGCGGAATGTCGAGTCTGATGCGCAAGACCTGGAAACATCCAAGAGACGTGATATTGTGTGACAGATCAAGTAACTGTAGTGATAACCTTTATCTTGCTGAATATTCATTTAAGCCACACCCATTTCTGCCTATCAACCAATTAAATTACTTGATGTAATTTATTGCTAAAAATTCATAAACTGAATGCCAAACAGTGTAGATCCTGATCAGATGTCTTCTTCAGAAGCCATCTGATCTGGATCTACTCTGTTTCCAAAGATAGGGGTTGTCGTGAACAGCATGATAAGAGATAATATATACATTATATAATTTAGTCATTCTTTTTCAACGTAAATAGGTGGGAAACATTGACGTTATGCTCTGTGTGTAAGTGACGTCATCATTTCCGCATTACAGATGGTTGCTTTCTTACGTAGCAACAAATGTTGGGGCTAGGAGTAGACCCAGATGAAATGCCGCGTTCTTTGGCATCTGATCTGGGTCTCGCTGTTTGCCAACGTCCCAAAAATGGGGCGCTAAGCAGATATGGCTTAAATAATTATTTCATAAACTCTTAAAGCATCATACAAATGTGAAGATGGTATGATATTCCATGATTTTAAAATTGTTTTTCGAAGCAAACAAGGCTAGACATTTCATGTGAATAGTCTGCTATGCAGGTAAGATCTGAAAACTAGGAGATCTTTTCACCTTAATCTACTTGAAGGTAGGATGGGTTCTCAATAAGGACTTACAGCTACAAACCAAAAAAAAACAAGAGGCTCAATGAGCCTAACCTCTCACCTGAGGAACATTTTAGTTAGCTGTTTGACTCATGAACTTTGAGCATAATTTTTTTTTGAAGTTCTTCCTAATGGAACAAAGCATCGTCAATATTTGGACCCTAGGGGCAGGTTTGGTGGGATTAATGTAGGGGACCACTTGATATTGCTTCATGCTTAATATGTAAGCTCTGGGCCTAGTGGTTTCAGAGAAGAAGATTTTTGAAGTTTGTTTTTTTCCATTATAAGTCTATGGGGGCTAAGGGGCCCAAGGGCGTGGCCAGTTTAGACCCCAGAGGCATGATTGGCACAATTTATGTAGGGGACCACTTGACATTGCTACATGCTTAATATGTAAGCTCTGGGCCTAGTGGTTTTAAGAGAAGAAATTTTTT
Source organism: Lucinisca nassula (assembly GCA_963580285.1). NCBI lineage: Eukaryota > Metazoa > Mollusca > Bivalvia > Lucinida > Lucinidae > Lucinisca > Lucinisca nassula. The sequence continues at coordinate 74,819,923 of OY757017.1, read as the reverse complement.
TAAGTTTGTCCCATTGTAAGTCTATGGGAGCTATATGTTGCCGTGGCAACACCAGTTTCAATCTGAATTACCCCAAAACATACTTCATCTTCTCCCCCAATCGGATAATGCTTCTCATGAAATTTAATCATGATTGGCCAAGTGGCTTTAAGGATATACTTATTTGAAAATGTGAACGGACGCTGGACCATTGGCATACCAATATCTCATATGAGCCTTCGGCTCATGTGAGCTAATAATACTAGCGGTTTCAGAGAAGAAGATTTTTTAAGCTTTTTTTCCATTATAAGTCTATGGGGGCTAAGGGGCCCAAGGGCGTGGCCAGTTTAGATCCCAGGGGCATGATTGGCCCCTAATTTATGTAGGGGGCCACTTGACATTGCTACATGCTTCATATGTAAGCTCAGGGCCTATTGGTTTCTGAGAAGAAGATTTTTTTAGCTTTTATCCATTATAAGTCTATGGGGGCTAAAAGGCCCAAGGGCATGGCCAGTTTTGACCCCAGGGGCATGATTGGCACAATTTATGTAGAGCACCACTTGACATTGCTACATGCTTAAAATGTAAGCTCTGTGCCAAGCGGTTTCAGAGAAGAAGATTTTTAAAGCTTTTTTTATCCATTTTAAGTCTATGGGGGCTAAGGGGCCCCAGGGTGTGGCCAGTTTAGACCCCAGGGGCATGATTGGCACAATTTATGTAGAGGACCACTTGACATTGCTACATGCTTAATATGTAAGCTCTGGGCCTAGCAGTTTTAGAGAAGAAGATTTTTTTAAGCTTTTATTTCCATTATAAGTCTATGGGGGTTAAGTGACCCCGGGGCGTGGCCCGTTTAGACCCCAGGGGCATGATTGGCACAATTTATGTAGAGGACCACTTGACATTGCTACATGCTTCATCTGTAAGCTCAGGGCCTATTGGTTTCAGAGAAGAAGATTTTTTTAGCTTTTTTCCATTATAAGTCTATGGGGGCTAAGGGGCCCCGGGGCGTGGCCAGTTTTGTCCCCAGGAGCATGATTGGCACAATTTATGTAGAGGACCACTTGACATTGCTACATGCTTAAAACGTAAGCTCTGTGCCTAGCGGTTTCAGAGAAGAAGATTTTTTAAGCTTTTTTTTCCATTATAAGTCTTTGGGGGCTAAGGGGCCCCAGGGCGTGGCCAGTTTAGATCCCAGGGGCATGATTGGCACAATTTATGTAGGGGACCACTTGACATTGCTACATGCTTAATATGTAAGCTCTGGGCCTAGTGGTTTCAGAGAAGAAGATTTTTTAAGCTTTTTTTTCCATTATAAGTCTATGGGAGCTAAGGGGCCCCGGGGCGTGGCCAGTTTAGACCCCAGGGGCATGATTGGCACAATTTACGTAGAGGACCACTTGACATTGCTATATGCTTAATATGTAGGCTCTGTGCCTAGCGGTTTCAGAGAAGAAGATTTTTTAAGCTTTTATTTCCATTATAAGTCTATGGGGGTTAAGGGACCCCAGGGCGTGACCAGTTTAGACCCCAGGGGCATGATTGGCACAATTAATGTAGGGGACCACTTGACATTGCTACATGCTTCATATGTAAGCTCACGGCCTAGTGGTTTCAGAGAAGAAGATTTTTTTAGCTTTTTTCCATTATAAGTCTATGGGGGCTAAGGGGCCCAGGGGCGTGGCCAGTTTAGACCCCAGGGGCACGATTGGCACAATTTATGTAGAGGACCACTTGACATTGCTACATGCTTATTATGTAAGCTCTGTGCCTAGCGGTTTCAGGGAAGAAGATTTTTTAAGCTTTTAGTTCTATGAGGGGGTTAAGGGACCCCGCGGCGTGGCAAGTTTAGAGCCCAGGGGCATGATTGGCACAATTTATGTAGGGGACCACTTGATATTGCTACATGCTTCATATGTAAGCTATGGGCCTAGTGGTTTCAGAGAAGAAGATTTTTTAAGTTTTTTCCATTATAAGTCTATGGGAGCTATATGTTGCCATGGCAACAAGAGTTTCCATCTGATCTGCCCCTAAACATAATGCATCTTTTCCCCCAACCTGATAATGCTTCTCATGAAATTTAATCATGATGGGCCAACTGGCTTTAAAGATATACTTAGTTGAAAATGTGAACGGACAACGGACGACGGACGACGGATCATTGGCATACTAATACCTCACATGAGCCTTCGGCTCAGGTGAGCTAATAATTAAGGAGTAGCCATCTTGTCAGATTGGAATTTCAAAAAACTTAAAATCAAAGCACTGAGAGTACTGGTCAATCGACTCTGGAGTGTAACCTGGAAAAATGGTCTTAAAGGGGACTTACATGTAAATTAACCCATTCAGTACCAGAAACACCTTAAGGGGTACCTTGGCAAACAATGCAGGCCCAGATCAGACGCCGCAGAACGTGGCGTCTGATCAGGGCCTCCACTGTTAACTAAAAGTGCAGCCATTTTCCAAATAAATTTTGATAAAAACACAATCAGACACCCCTAAATTTTAGAATGGACTCTTGCTATATATAAGGAGGAAGATTCCATTTGGTACAAGAAGGGTTAAAACTGTTTCATTTAACCTTTTCTGGTGTTTCCCATCTAAAATCTGTTAATGGTCAATAACTGTACTGTAACAAGGGTGGACATCAGGGGAGCTATCCCGAAAGCGCGTCAACGTAATTTCGTTCCCATGACACTTCCGGAAACTCTCGGGTTAGTTCCTAGGACCTGAAAATGGTAAACAAAGGTAGGTTCCCTTGTGTGTTTTGATTTATTGTAGAAGAATGAGAGAATAATATAAAGTTTCGGCGATGCTAAGCCATGTAAAAATGATTTACCTTTCTAAGCAGGCCGAAAAAACTATTGAAAAAATCATTGATGAAAGTAGGCAACCGTAACAAAATCGGACACAGGGTAATCTGACTTTAGTTTTATGTCAGCACGAATGTATGAAAGCAATATTTTTGTAAGTTTTCGCTTGGAACGAAATCCTTCGGTGCATATTCTGGGTATGTCAGCCCTAATTTATCATTTATGTGTAAAAAAATGATCACTCCATGTACAATAAAGGGATAATGCCGCATATTTTTAGATGGAGTAGCTCCCACATAATCCAGCAGCTCCCAAATCACGCTCTAGTTCCCAAGAGTCTATCAGATGCGGAGTCTGTCACATCTGGCCATTTACTCAGTTAGGCGGTTCGCTAAGTTTAGCAAAATAAAATTAATGGATGACTTCTTAAATGATAAAGACGAAAAAATCTCATCTGCAACTGACAAACTGATTTTTCATCCCCGCCCATGGGAGCTCGGAGAAATAGATTGGTGCTTCCATGCAGAGCTGAAACCGACCGCACATGAGTAATGGTAAACCACTTAGATGATTGAGCCTGCTCAGACAAAGTCATGTGAGTCAGACTCTCCAAAGAATATAAGTCTTTAGGTTTCTTTGGGTTGCAGGGCTTGAGATGTCATTTCATCTCAATATTTGGTAAAATCCCACAAAAATGGAAGCAATGTCTCCAAAATTACCCACACAGTGTTGACTGGGACGTTAAACCTCAAATCAAACCGTCCACAAACAAAATCCTCCCAGGGTGACCACTTTTCTAAAAACAAAATTCAGGGCTTTTCTATAAACAATGCAGGAAATTCAATTTTATGACTCAAATTACTCTACATGTCACCAGTTTTCGCTCTTTTTGACATTATTTACAATAGAAAAATCGCAACAATGCCATTAGAAGGTAGAAAAACACATTTTTAAGTTATGGGCTATCAAATATTTTCCGGGCTTTCGGGCTGATTGATGTGTTTCCAGAACAGCCGGTGATTTTACAGACTGATGGTCGCTCTATGGACCCCACCCCAAACCATATTTGTTTCTTCTTGAAACATCAGGGCAGAAAAAGGCTCTGGATCGTTTCCTTTTTCAATTTGTGTAGGTATTGTGAAAAAGGATTTTGTAAGTTATGGTAGCGTGAGGTTTGGTTCGGTGGGTCTGAGAGATGCATTATTGTTTAGGATAGGGCATCATGATAAATTAATCATGAATCATTAGTTTTACCAGTTTATTTATTTAATTTTTTAGAACAACTATAGGCTTTGGTCTAAAAAAGGAGTGTGGTAGCTCAGCGGTTACTGTACTTGCCTATGGTGCTGTAGGCCCCCGGTTCGTTTCCCAGCAGAGTTAGTAAAACTGCGGTGTCAGAACATGTTTCACTTGCAGGGATGAATGCCACAAAGTACACCGTCATTCGAATTGGACCGTTACTGGAGGCCCAATGTGCAGGGAGAATCATCCCATGTGCAGGTGAAAGATCCTTACCATAATTAAATGGTTACTGAGTAGGCTGTCATCATGCAAATCTGGAGTGTATGTTATTTACACCTGCCGAAAATGCCTGAAAGGGCGTAGGCAGGATAGATAGATAGTGAGTGAGTGTTGGAGTTTTGCATTCCACCAACAGCTTAGGTCACACGGAGACAGAACCTCGGTTTAAAGACTCATCCAAAAGTCTGGAGAAGCCCGGGGATAGATAGATAGATAGATAGATAGATTATAGATAGATAGATAGATAGATAGATAGATAGATAGATAGATAGATAGATAGATAGATAGATAGATAGATAGATAGATAGATAGATAGATAGATAGATAGATAGATATCTATCCTATCCTATCCTATCCTATCTGTCTGTCTGTCTGTCTGTCTGTCTGTCTGTCTGTCTGTCTATCTAGATAGATAGATAGATAGATAGATAGATAGATAGATAGATAGATAGATAGATAGATAGATAGATAGATTAGATAGATAGATTAGATAGATAGATAGATAGATAGATAGATAGATAGATAGATAGATAGATAGATTAGATAGATAGATAGATAGATAGATAGATAGATAGATAGATAGATAGATAGATAGATAGATAGATAGACAGACAGACAGACAGACAGACAGACAGACAGACAGACAGGATAGATAGATAGATAGATAGATAGATAGATAGATAGATAGATAGATAGATAGATAGATAGATAGATAGATAGATAGATAGATAGATAGATAGATAGGGAAACCTTCTAATACTTTGTTAGTTATTTCATTTGGATAAATATTGAGATTAATGCCGAATTTATTCAAGTATCTTGCAGATATTATTGACGGTATATTAAAGATTTACATGTACTTACTTTAACATATCAGAAATCATTCAATGTTATTAGAAACCGTTGACTGGATGTATAACTTAGTAGAATATGACAATTTGAGGAGGATATATCTTTTCTTAACAGTTGTATCGCGTTTAGAATCTCTAAAATTAATGGCCACTGTTCTCATCGGTGAATATAGACCAGGTTTGTGAAGTCACGGGATTTCGCTCTATTAGACAATTCCTTTGCCTTAATCCCCTGTTATATTTCATTCTTGTAACAATGAGTCATTTATGTGATGCTAGCGGTTGCCTGGTGGTTTAAATCGACATATAATCTAATCTAAAAAGACTTCTCTCAATGTTATGGAATGATAGACTCGTGGGAACTAGAGCCTGTTTTGGGAGCTGATGCGATGAGTGGGGAGCTACTCCACCTGAAAATTTTGGCATCACTCCTCCACAGTACATGAACTGATAAAACGTTTTAAATCTAAATGATTAGTTAGGGCCAACACACTCAGAATTTGTGACGAAATATCTCGTTCTAAGCGAAAACATACAAAACAGTTGCATCATTCATTCCTGTTGACATAAAACTGTAGTCAGAGAACCCTGTGGTCGATTTTGTTACTGTCGCCAACTTTCATCAACGAGTTTTTGAATATTTTTTTCGGCCTGCTTAGAAAGGTAAATCATTTTTACATGGCTTAGCATCGCCGAAATTTTATATTATTCTCTCATTTCTCTTCAATAAATCAAAACACACAAGGGCACCTACCTTTGTTTACCATTTCCAGGTTCTAGGAACTATCGCGAGGGTTACCGGATGTGTCGTGGGAGCAAAATTACGTTGACGCGATTTCGCGATAGCTCCCCTGTTGTCCACCTGCGTGTAAGCAAACCATGTAGATCCTGATCAGATTCCCAGTGGGCAAAAACTGGGGAAACCAGAAATAACCATCTGACATTCCATTGCGGAGCTTGGCATCTCACATGTGAACCTAATTTGAGGGTTTATGATGAAAAATGGCTGTTTTATTTTCTGATTTGGCGGCTTTGTCAAAGACAAAAAAAAAATTGACGGCCAAAAAACTTGAGTTTATCAAGTTTATGTGACTCAAACAAAAGCCGTGAGATACCTAATGATTAAACCTACAATTGCATGTGGGAAACCCCTAAAGGGGTACCTTGGCAAACAATGCAGGCCATGATCAGATGCCACAGATTAGGGCCTGCACTATTTGTTAACATAATTTTCCATCAAAAATAAAATAAAAAGGAAGAAAATAGGCGTGACACCACTTATATGACACTTGAACTAGTCCAACATATAGTAATGGAAGAGTCCACTAGTACATGTATACAATGGGTTAAGAGCCAGGGCTTTTACCCACTAGGCCACAGAGGCCCACATTTTTAATTTTGCACATGTGTAATGGGTATTGAGATACCTGAGTAAGCCCTTCTGTGTTTCCACCTGACATGATAGGCTGCGCAAGCTGTATAATGTTCCCATCATTCCCCTGTATAATCGGGAAACTGCCGTCCAATATCTGTACACCATTACTGAGTCCATCTGTGATAAATATCCCCTGTGCCTGGTCTGTTACTTGAACCAATGGAGTCACAGAAGTGTCTGATACCTGAAAATTGACTAATTCTTATCCTACTGTTCACAACAATCTCTAACTTTGCAAACAGTGTAGATCCAGATCAGATGGCTTCTGAAGAAGCCATCTGATCAGGATCTACACTGTTTGACATGCAGTTTATGAAGTTGTAGGAATAAATTACATCAAGTAATCTGATTGGTTCAAAGTCAGAAATGGGTGTGGCTAAACTTGTCCTGTTGAATAAATTACATAAATTCACAAGAAATGTTTTCAGAGGAAAACAATGCCCCCCCCCCCCCCCCCACCATCATACAATTTCAACACCCATATGACCTTGAAAACTAGGTTTATGTCACCAAAACAAGCCATTTTGGCCATAAACTGACAGTTTTTGTGAGCCCGTGACCTTAAAAATAAGGTCAAGGTCACCAAAATCTAATCTAATCTTTAGTAGGTTGCAATCTAATCTATATTGTACCAAGTTTGACCAACATTCATCAAATCTTAAATGAGACAGGGTGCAGACAAGCCAATATTTGCCCAAAAATGACGATTTTCGGGAGCCTGTGTCCCTGAAAATAAGATCAAGGTCACTAAAATCCAATATCTTTGGTAGGTTCGGATGATATATTGTACCATGTTTAACCAAATTTCATCAATTCGTTTGAGAGAGGGCGGCTGTTGGTGGGACATAAAACTTAAACTCAATCAAAATCGAGAGAGGGTGCAGACAAGCCAAAAATTACAGTTTTGGTGGCCTGGCCACTTGAAAATAAGGTCAAGGTAACCAAAATCTAATCAAATATATGGTATTTTGCATTAATATAGTGCGCCAAGTTTGAGCAAATTTCATCAATTTGTTCATGAGATACTCAGAGATAGGTGCTGACAAGCCAAAATTGACAGTTTTTGGGCACCTGCGACCTGGAAAATAAGGTCAGGGCCACCAAAATCTAATCAAATCTTTGGTAGGCTGTGATGATTCATTCTACCAAGTTTGACCAAATTTCAATGATTTGTTCTTGGGTGCAGACAAACCCTTTCTGGACCAAAATTGACATTTTTTTTTGGTGGGGGTGGATTGGGGGCTGTGGCCTTGAAAATAAAGTCAAGGTCACCAAAATCTAATCAAATCTGTCTTTGGCAGGTTGCAATGATATATTGTACCAAGTTTGACCAAATTTCATCGCTTTGTTCATGAGACAGGGTGCAGACAAGCCATTTTTGGCCCAAAATTGACAGTTTTTAGGAGTATGTGCCCTTGAAAATAAGGTCAAGGCTATCAAACCTAATTGCTATTTTCTCCCAACCTTGTGATGTAACCATTCAAGTTTGGTCAGAATCCATCAAAATGTTTGGGAGTTGTAGTGCTTCAAAAAAACAAGCTACATGTATGCCGACACACCAAAAACAATATGTCCCCCCTCACCCATGGTCATTTGACTTTTAACCAATCAGATTACTAGATGCAATTTATTCCTACAAAATCACAAACTGTATGTCAAACAGTGTAGATCCACATCAGCAGAAGCCATCTTTATGTTTGTTTCAGTTGATTGTTAACCTCCCCGTCAACCCTATTTAGGTCATTTTGGAGATGTTGCTTTAAATTTTGTTGGGAGTTTTACCCGGCATTGAGATGAAATCAAGCCCTACCACCCAAAGAAACTACTAATGTTTATATGCTGGAATGGTCAAACTCACACCACTTTGCCTGAGCAGGCTGAAATCTTCTAAGTGGTTTGCCAATTCTCATGTTCAGCTCTGTGTGCAGCCCAATCTATTTCTCAATGCCACGATGGGAGGGGGCATTTGCACCGGAGAGAAAAACAAAATAAGCTGGTTTAAGTCAGGTGCTTGTTTATTGCAGGTGAATTCTTACGTATTTGTGACATTTACTCACTGTCAGAAAAAGACAAATGATTTGTCTTTTTCTGACAGTGAGTATGCATGCTTGTTTAACCCTTAAACCGCTGAGAAAATCTACATCTAGAAATGCTGTCTGCTTATGTTGTCTGCTGCATCTTCTTGCAAACTTTTTTAAAAATATTTTTGCATACAGGCAAACAGTGTGGGCCCAGATCAGACTGCTCCTGTAGGACCAGTCTGATCTGGGACCACACTGCAAAAAAATACTTTTATGGTAACCAGCAGATGGCAAAGCAGACGACAATAGTCGTGATTGGCATTTTATGGGTTATTTGTTTGATTTTGTTTGTTTGATTTTGTTTGTTTGATTTGAGGTTTAACGTCCCTGTCAACACCGTAAAGGTCATTTTAGAGACGCTGCTTCCAATTTTGTGGGACTTTTACCCGGCATTGAGATGAAATGACATCTCAAACCCTGTCCCCCAATGAAACAAATGGGTTTATAAGCATGAACGGTTCCGACTTGCACCGCTTTGCCTTTGCAGGCTTGATCCTCTAAGCGGTTTACCAGTACTCGTGTGCGGGTTGGATTCAGCTCTGCATGGAAGCATCATGCAACCCATCTATTTTTTCAAGCCCGATGGGCGGGGGCTGGTTTTTATGGGTTAAGACAGGCTGCTTACCACTTAGACAGGTTGTACCGCATACCTGAATGATAGTTCCGTTAGCAATGGCATCCTGCACTTGAAGTATGGGAGCTGTCACATCTGACACCTGCACGATCTGTTGTCCTTGTGAACCACCCGCAGCAGCGATAAACTGGGCAAGATCTGAAATGACATTACATAAATAGATGAGCAAGGGCACTCCTACCCATGGGTATTTCCAAGGGCAGAAATCACAGTTCAATCTGGGTACAAATTCAAATAAAATAACTATCAATAAGATAAATACACTGAGCACCAGGAAGATGCTTCAACCAAAATATTTCTTACATTGCCTTGTTGTGTTAGCCATGGTTATGACAGCACAATTAATGCATTTTAACCCTTCCCTTGCTGAATATTCATTTTAGCCACACCAATCTATGACTTTGAACCAATCAGATTGCTTGATGTAATTTATTCCTACAAATTCATAAACTGAATGTCAAACAGTGTAGATCCTGATCAGATGGCTTCTTCAGAAGCCATCTGATCTGGATCTATACTGTTTGGAAAGATAGGGGTTGTCATGAACAGCAAGGTAAGGGTTAAAAGTTCTTTTCATAGCAATGTTTCCAGTTAGCATCAACAAGTTGTGACCATAGGGCTTTATTATTGTCTGAAAACAACTATACTACATGTATAATATTATTAACCCATTGTATACTAGTGGACTCTTCCATTGCTATATGTTGGACAAGTCCATTCATCATAATTTTTTATAAGCCTATTTGTTTTTATTCAATTTTTGATGGACAATTCTGTTAGCAAAAGTGCAGGCCCTGATCAGACGCCTCGTTTTGCGGCGTCTGATCTGAGCCTGCATTGTTTGCCAAGGTACCCCTTTTGGGGGTTTCCTGCATGCAATGGGTTAAAACATGTAACTTAAAGTTAAGAGGTTGTCGAGAGTCTGGTCTGTCTACATATGATTTTTCCACTCTATACACAACTTTACCTTATGACTTGATATAGGAAAAAAACTTACTAATTTGATTGAAAGCACTTTTCAAAGAGATGGCACTACTTTCCTTGCAAGAAGCCTCCGTGGTGCAGTGGTTACCCTACTCGCCTTGTAAACCAGGGATTGCAGGATCGATCCCGGGCTTCTCCAGACTTTCGGATGAGTCTTTAAATCGAGGTCCCGTCTCCGTATGACCTTAGCTGTTGGTGGGACGTAAAACTCAAACACTCACTCACTCACTTTCCTTGCATGCAATGATAGACTTGCCTTCTTCACATTAGAACTTAGATACAAATCTTAACAAGAGCTCCGCAAGCAGGGCATTATACACCCGTGGCAATTAGTAAGATGGAACATATACATGTATGTACTGACTGTCGTACAAGTTTGGGTTAGTGGAATGTAACCAAGGAACAATATGTGCTCCATATATGCAATGGCTCAAAGGTTGGGCGGTCAAAACCAGGGGCGGTTTTAACCGGTTAAAACCGTCCCGGTCAATACTCCCAGAGTGGTCAATACCGATCAATACTGGTCAATTGAAATATTGTGTGGTCATTTGAATAATTTTAGTGTTGAAAAGGCAAAGTTACTGAAACTATTTTGAAGTTTTGGTCTCTTTGCAGGAGGCTGATCATTTGATAAGAGTTTCAGGTTCTTCAGAAGCCATCTGATCTGGATCTATACTGTTTGGAAAGATAGGGGTTGTCATGAACAGCAAGATAAGGGTTAAAAGTTCTTTTCATAGCAATGTTTCCAGTTAGCATCAACAAGTTGTGACCATAGGGCTTTATTATTGTCTGAAAACAACTATACTATAATATTATTAACCCATTGTATACTAGAGGACTCTTCCATTGCTATATGTTGGACAAGTCCATTCATCATAATTTTTTTATAAGCCTATTTTTTTTTATTCAATTTTTGATGGACAATTCTGTTAGCAAAAGTGCAGGCCCTGATCAGACGCCTCATTTTGCGGCGTCTGATCTGAGCATGCATTGTTTGCCAAGGTACCCCTTTGTGGGTTTCCTGCATGCAAGCCTCGTTTTGCGGCGTCTGATCTGAGCCTGCATTGTTTGCCAAGGTACCCCTTTGTGGGTTTCCTGCATGCAATGGGTTAATACATGTAACTTAAAGTTAAGAGGTTGTCGAGAGACTGGTCTGTCTACATATGATTTTTCCACTCTATATACAACTTTCCTTATGACTTAATATAGGAAAAAAACTTACTAATTTGATTGAAAGCACTTTTCAAAGAGATGGCACTACTTTCCTTGCATGCAATGATAGACTTGCCTTCTTCACATTAGATACAAATCTTAACCCTTGTCCTGCTAATCCCGGATATGCCTTATCTTTGAAACAATGTAGATCCAGATCAGATGGCTTCTGAAGCCATCTGATCAGGATCTACATTGTTTGCCAGTCAGATTGTGAATTTGTTGCAATAATTTGCATCAAATAATCTGATTGGTTGATAATCAGTATTGGGAGTGGCATATATGAATATTCAGCAGGACAAGGGTTAACAAGAGCTCCGCAAGCAGGGCATTATACACCCGTGGCAATTAGTAAGATGGAACATATACATGTATATACTGACTGTCGTACAAGTTTGGGTTTGTGGAATGGAACCAAGGAACAATATGTGCTCCATTTATGCAATGGCTCAAACTACCTGTCTCCAACAAATTTTCATGGTCGGTCATATTTGGTGGACTATAACCTCAAAATAATATAGGCATAACTCTGGCAATAAGTGGTGGACAAACACCTTGAAAAACAAGGCATCGCATGCGATACAAATCCCCTCCCACAAGACAACTTTGTGTGTGGAAAACAATGAAATGGCAACAGTCCAACTTGCTTGAGATATTATCATATGCAACATTTGTGTAAAGTTTGTTTAAAAATCCATCAATAAATGTACATTCTACAGTGATGACAATGTTTCTCTAAAAATAGCCATAGTGACCTTGACTTGAGGCCATGACCTAGAAAGTAGATCTTGCTCAAGATATTATCATAAGCATCTTTTGTGTGAAGTTATATTAAAATCTGATAATAAATGTAGGTGGTAGAGTGATGAAAAAGTTTTTCTACAAAAAGCCACAGTGACCTTGACCTTGAGGTCATGACCTTGAAAGTCAAAGCAACTCGAGATATTATCATAAGAAACATTTGTGTGAAGTTCTATTAAAATCCATCAATAAATGTACATGTAGGCGCTAGAGCAATGACAAAGTTTTTCTAAAAATAGTCACAGTGACCTTGACCTTGAAAGTCGTAATAGCTCGAGATATTGTCATAAGGAACATTTGTGTGAAGTTATATTGAAATTGGTAAAAAAAATGTAAGCGCTAGAGCAATGACAAAGTTTTTCTAAAAATAGCCACAGTGACCTTGGCCTTGAAAGTGGAACTCGTTCGAGGTATTGTCATAAGTAACATTTGTGTGAAGTTATATTGAAATCAGTGAAGAAATGTAGTCGCTAGAGCGATAACAAAGTTTTTCTAAAAATAGCCACAGTGACCTTGAAAGTTGAAATCGCTCGAGATGTTGTCATAAGGAACACTTGTGTGAAGTTATATATCGGTGAAGAAATGTAAGTGTTAGAGCCATGACAAAGTTTTTTCTAAAAATAGCCACAGTGACCTTGAAAGTGGAACTCGTTAGAGATATTGTCATAAGGAAATTTAGGAACATTTGTGTGAAGTTATATTGAATGGGTACAAACTGTGCTCCCCTTGTAGCTGATTTATTTTTGTTTTGTATAAACGAGATTTTATGATGTCACTTTCTAGTATCTAGTAAAGTCAAAGTTGATTTACTGATATGTTAGAAAACCTTCACACGGACCAAACAAATACATGTACTTGTTTGAACCACAGTGAAAGTGAGGTTGAGGGTTGGGATCCCGTAATGTTACATTAAACCCACCAGTATTTTTTACTGACCGTTCCAAATTGGTGCTTTTGCTGTGGTTCTTTCATGTTTTGTGTAACACAGTGTTGGTGGTTCCGATTCTTTCCTTAATTATATATTGTTACGCTGATGATACTGATTCTTCCCCTCTCCCCCCTCCCTCCACTACCCATTTTGGTTGTTCATTTTTAGTTATGTTTGTCTTTCCAGTTTAATGTTTGTCATGTTGGTGATTCTGATTCTTTCTCCCAATATGTATATTGCTCCTTTTTAGTTAGATTTGAATATTCTGAGCCACCACCTGTTTGGGAAAGAGCTGCTGACTCTGTTTATCGGTGGTCTGTTTTGTTTACTGTCGTCACTCCATGTTTCGACTTCTTTCACTTCTGATTAGATATTGTGGGAACAATTTGGGATCTGATTGTATCTGTTCATGATTGTTTCTCTTTTTAATTTTCTCTGCATCTTAACCCTTGTTCTGCTGAATATTCATATATGCCACACCCACTACCGATTATCAACCAATCAGATTACTTGATGCAAATTATTGCAACAAATTCACAATCTGAATGGCAAACAATGTAGATCCTGATCAGATGGCTTCGTCAGAAGCCATCTGATCTGGATCTTCATTGTTTGGAAAATAAGGCATATCCGGGATCAGCAGGACAAGGGTTAAGGACCCCGCTCTTTTGAAAACGTTGAGTCTCATGTCTCATATAGTAACAAAACATGTAAATTACATTCTTACATAATATTTGTCATATATTTTAATCCCAAAATGTCTAAATGAGTCATAAATCCAGCGATAAAGTGATTAATAACTAATAATAATGCACTTTAACAATGGCACATAAACCGGACCATATAATTTTGAACCCTTGAACCTCACTTTTATTGCTCTAAAATATAGGTTGTGGGTACTAGTTAGAACCACCTCAATGAGACGGTTCTAATGTGTACCCACAATCTATATTTGGAGCAGAAATAAGAGAAATATCACAATTTTTCATCTTAAAATTTTCGATTTTCAGGAGTAATATTTACAACGTATTTATATAGGCGCTCTAACCAAAGAGGTAAACTTTGCTGCACAATCGTCAGCACCTTCAGCCGTCGAAATAATCAAATTGGGAAGGGTATTCCAATCTCTAATGGTTCGGGGGAAGAACGATTCTTTATAAATGTCAGTTCTTGCAGTAAGGGTCTGAAACGTCATTGAATGGTGCTTTCTACAGTGCCTAGCTGGGGGAACAAGGTCATCCATTGGGATGCTGGCAGCACCCTTTAGACCTTTGTATAAGAGTATGAGCCTACTGTCTCTTCTCCTTTTCTTGAGGGACTCCCATCTTAATTTTCCTAGAATTCAGCCATGCTTCCAGTTTCAAAGCAGTAATTGCTTGTTACAAATCTAGCGACAAGGCTTAGAAACGTTCAAATGGTTCAGGACAAAAATGACATGTGGTCCAAAACATCCAAAGTGACATCCCTTCCAGTGAGCAGGACTCTGGCTAGCCTCTGACTAATTGTAGTGGCTCTGGTTGGAACAAAGCAATTTCTCATGTCTGTATTATTATTAAGCTTGTGCAACTTGTGTTGATGACTTGGTCTACAGAAGAGTATTCAAGAGTTCATCATGCATGGTGTGGTAGCTCAGTGGTTAGTGCACTTGCCTATCATGCTACAGGCCCCCGGTTTGATTCCCACTAGGGATAATAAAATCGCGGTCTCTGAAAAGGCTCCATTGGTATAATTTGAATGTCACAAAGTACACCATCTTACGGATCAGACTTTAACCCTTGTCCTGCTGAGCTCGGATATGTCTTACCTTTCAAACAATGTAGATCAAGATCAGATGGCTTCTGAAGAAAGCATCTGATCAGGATCTACATTGTCACTCAGATTGTGAATTTGTTACAATAATTTGCATCAAGTAATCTGATTGGTTGATAATCAGTAGTGGGTGTAGCATATTTAAGTATTCAGCAGGACAAGGGTTAACTAGAGGCCCTATGTGCAGGGAGAACCATCCCCTGTGCAGGTAAAAGATCCCTACCATAATTACATAAATACCCGGTACTGTGCAGGCTTTCATCCTGCAAACCTGGAGTGTATATAATGTACACCTGCAAGTAATCGGCGTGAGTGGGTGTTGTAGTATATATAGAAAAAGAAAGAGAAGCTTGGTAGCTCAGTGGTTTGTGCACTTGCCTATCATGCTGGAGCCCCTTCGATTCCCGGGAGCGGTGCCCGAACACGCTCCACTGGCATCATTTGCAGAGATGAATGCCACAAAGCGCACCGTCCTTTGGTCGGGATGTTAACTGGAGGCCCCCCTGTGCAGGGAGAACCATAGTCTGTGCCGTGCAGGTAACTAAAAGATCCCTACCGTAATTACATGATTACTGTGTAGGTTTTTTGTTTGTTTGATTTGAGGTTTAACGTCCCCGTCAACACTGTAAAGGTCATTTTGGAGACGTTGCTTCCAATTTTGTGGGACTTTTACCCGACAGTGAGATGAAATGACATCTCAAGCCCTGTCGCCCAATGAAACCAAAAGGGTTTATTAGCATGGACGGTCCACCTTGCACTGTGGTTCCTGGACAGGCTTAGATCCTCTAAGCGGTTTACCAGTACTAGTGTGCGGGCTGGATTCAGCTCTGCGTGGAAGCATCATGCAGCCCATATATTTCTTCAAGCCCCTATGGGCTACTGTGTAGGTATCCTGCAAATACTTATACTGCGATCTGACCATTACTCGCAGTTGTACCTCAGAATCAGAATTGAAAGTTACATACACACCAGGTTTTCTGGATGAAAAGTAGAAGTAAAACAAAGATCAGGAATCGATACAATTAACTTACTCCACCCATCAAAGACGCCAAAGGGAAAGAAACACAAACATTAAGCAACCAGACCATAATGGAAACCTAAACAAAGGAAGGCCATAAGGACAGTTACTTTCCCACAAAATGGCCATATGGCCATCCAAAATAAAAAGACACAAGTGATACACACAGTAAGTAACAAACAACAACATAAATAAATGGCAACAGAAGAACCGCCTTGGAACGGTCAGTGGAAAGATTTCAACTGGGGGGCTTAAATCGATTTTATGTGGCCACAATCCTCGCCCTTACTTCCACCGCAATTTAGACAAACAACCTGCTCAGCCCGCACGAAGGCCTCCTAACTCATCAGTGCAACATCTCCGTGAACACAAATAATCAAAGAACCAGAGGTGAGACAACGGTCAGGACTCGACAGCAAAAAAACCACTGAAATGCTGGAGCAAAAGAAAACCAACAGTTAGACTCCGATGGGGCCGACCATCACAGTAATCATGTAATTACGGTAGGGGTCTTTAACCTGTACAGGGTATGACTCTCCCTGCACCAGTTAATGTCCCGATCCGAAGGACGGTGCATTTTATGACATTCATCCCTGCAAATGTGTTCGGACACTGAAATTTTATCGCTGCTGCCGTTGATCGAACCTGGAACCTCTAGCATCAGAGGCATGTGCACTAACCACTGAGCTATCACGTTTTCTTCTGCTTCTGCTTCAATACTGTGCAGGGCTTTTCAGCGTAACGCACAGGGAGAGAGAGAGTTAGTCGCGCTGAAGGAGGGTTTTAAAGCCCTCAAGTGTCTCTGCATGCACGACTGCTGCTTCAAGGTGATTCCACTCTAACACAGTTCTTACAAAGAATGAGTGTTTTAATTGATCACTATTGCACTGTTTAACTATAAATCCTCTATCGTGGTTTACTGTGTGTCTTTCAAGTAAGTTTGTGTATGTGTAGTCACTATATTTTTTAGGTTTAACTGTTCTTTTAGGTTTGTGTGGTGTTAGCACCTCATCTGGATTTATTGCTGGAACCAGCCCCTCGACCACCTTAAAAAGAAAAATGAGTCTGCAACTACTGCGCCTACGTTGGAGTGTTTCCAGGTTTAGTGTTTCAAGCATGTTAGTGACACTGCCTTCTTCTCTAGAAGTGTAATCTCCGGTTTTAAAACGCGCTGCCTGTCTTTGAACTCTTTCAAGTTTTTCAATGTCCCGGATAAGATAAGGGTCCCAAACTATTGATCCATAGTCGAGTACTGATCGCACCAGCGATATATATGCCGTTTTACGACAATCCTGTGGGAAATTTCTAAGGTTTCTTCTCAAAAACCCAACTGTGGAATTCGCTTTGCTAGTTATTTTAGTTATATGTGATGACCATTTCAGGTTTTCGGTTAAAGTAAGACCTAGGTATGGGTTCTCATCCACTTGTTTCAGAATGTGATTGTTTAGACTGTAGAAATGGGTGGAATGGTTGTTGATGCTCATAATGTAGCACTTCTTGGCGTTGAATCTCATGCCCCATTTCTCTGCCCACTTTTCCAGTTCGTCGAGGTCATTCTGTAGCAAGATGTGATCTGACTGTGATTTTAATGGCCTGTATAGAAGACAGTCATCTGCGAAGAGGCGTACTTGAGACGTGACTGCTTTCGGTAAGTCGTTTATATGACATAGGAATAGGATGGGTCCAAGTACCCTGAGGTACGCCTGAATCTACTGTTACTTTCTCTGATGCTTCTCCTTCGATAACGACCTGCATATGTCTTTGAGTAAGAAAAGTTCTGAGCCACGTATGTAATGATCCTGTAATTCCGTAGCTTTCAAGTTTACATAAGAGTTCATCATGCGGAACAGTGTCGAAGGCCTTTGAAAAGTCTAGAATGGCGACATCTGTTTGAAGGCCTTCGTCATTAAATTGTAAAAGATCGTTCAATGTAATTAACAACTGTGTTTCGCACGAGTATCCTGACCTAAAGCCGTGGTTCAGATTTGTCAAAATGTCATTATTTTCCAGATGGTTCAGTAGATGTTTACAAATAACATGTTCTAGAAGTTTACATGAGACTGAGGTCAAAGATACTGGTCGATAGTTTTCTGCTAGATGTACGTCACCCTTTTTAAATACAGGTGAAACATTTGCATTCACCCAATCTTCAGGTAATTCACCACTGTCGATTGACATTTGAAATATGGCGGAAAGTCCTGGAGCTAATTGTTTGGCACAGTTTTTAAGGATTACATTTGAAATACTATCTGGACCAACCGATTTTGAAGTATTTATTTCTTTCAACAATTTTTCAATTCCCGGAATTGTGATGTGGAGTTTTGGCATGATTGAGTTATAGCACTTTTTCAAAGTTGGTAAAGTTCTTTGACCCATTTTGGTGAAGACTGAGTAAAATTGTTCAATTAGGATCTGAGCCTTTTCTTTGCTCTCACTATAAAGATTTCCTTTCTGTTTCAGGGGTGCTACTCCAATATTGTCTTGGCGTTTAGCCTTAATATATCTCCAAAATGGCTTGCATGTATTGTTTTCAAAACCTTCTTGTATTGTCTTATTCACATAGTCAATTTCAGTTTGCTTGAATTCCTTTTTACACAGTTTCTGATACTGTTTAAATTCTACCCACTGTTTGCTCTTCTTCGCGTGTTTGTAAAGTCTTGCTTTCCGTTTACACATTCTTTTCAATTTTCTGTTGAACCATGGTACAGTGTTATTCTTTTTGAAAGTCTTTGAAGGTATGAAAGTGTCCATCGCTGACTGAATGTCTGATTTGAATGTATTCCAGATGTATTCGATACTGTCTTTCATTTTGACCATGTTTATAATTTTTTCTGATAAATTTACACAGGCCGAAAAAATTTCTTCCCAGTTTGCTTTGGAGAAGAGATAAACTTTCCTCGGGTTTTGTTTGTTGTAAACAGGTTTGATATCACAGTCTGTAACTACCATGGCGTGGTCGCTAATTCCAGGTATACTGTAAGATGATTTCACAAGGGATGGGTTGTTAGTAAATACTAAGTCCAAAATATTATCATTTCTCGTAGGCTGATTTTGCACCTGTGTGAGTCCATGCTCCGTGGTTATGTCTATCAATTTTTGTTGGATCTCTCTATCTGGGGCGTTTGGTCTGACTGTTAGATTTTCCCAATTTACGTCTGGACAGTTAAAATCTCTGGCTAGTAAAATATGTCTGTTTCTACTGGAATTTGACAATTTCTTAAGTGATAAGTCTAGATTCAGTAAGTCGTTCATGTTTCTATGTGGCATGTAGAAAGACGAAAGATATAAGTCTTTGCTGTTTTTCAGTTTTACTTTTGACCATTCAATTTCACATTCAGTGACTAAATCAGTTTGTTCAGTAGCCACCAAGTTCTTCTTCACACCGGTGAACACACCGCCACCGCGAGACATTCTATCATTTCGGTGAAAGATGAAATCATCAGGAAATACTTCGCTAGATTTGATTGCACTTTTTGTCGGTTGTTTTCCTGGTTTAATTCCTTTGAGCCATGACTCAGTTCCACAAATTAAATCGGGTTTCACATAGTCCATAGCTGCTGTAAATTCTGCTTTATGTTCGCGAATACTGCAACAATTCACTGTGAGCAGTCTTAAGTTTGTTTGTTTGGGTAAAAAGTTACTGTGTGATTCATTCGGCATGGTACTGCTACTAAGACGCTGGTTTGTACTTGACTGTGATTTCGATTTGCTTTTAGTATGTTTATTTCGTGGGCTGCTGGTATGCAGAGGACTAAACGGCGTCGTAGAATTCAGTGAATCGACAGACAGTTCATTTCCTGACAAGGGGGAAAACATGTTTGATGTGTACAGTTCGTAGCTGTGGAAGGTAAAAGTATCGACGTTCACACTTTCACACTTGCAGCAAAGCCAAACTACACTCGACCTTTCAAGGTATTCCATTTCTTTCGTGCTGATGTCACCACAGGACTTATGATGCCAAATACCACAGTCATCGCAGCAAACACCTTGGTCTGACCAGTTTACTGCACGTTCACAATATCCACAAGGGAAGATGGTTGCCTTTTTGGTTTTTCTGGTGATGGGTGTTGCTGTATATATTGAAAGAAGATACATGTTTCAACAAGATCTACATGTTTTCTTCTAAGTTTAGTGATGATCATGCTTGACCTGTAACATCTTCTTGTGCGTCAGGTGTGTGGTGGCTACTTTCACTTTCGTTTTATTAGTTTCTGTAAGCGTATGAATCTAACAAAAAATAACAAAGATCAAATGGGTGTCAGGGATATAATGTCTGCTAAAGAAACAGAGATGACCTTAAATTAAGGACAGCAAGAAGTTTTAGAACGTAGAAATATCTTACAAACTTAATTGAGGGGCGAAAACCATATAAGAAATGAAGGGGAAAATAAGGTTGGAGTAGGAATATGTTCCTGAAATAAGGAAAATAAGTGCCCCAAGTATCACTGCGCTGTAGAGCCCAAGAACGAGGAACTATCTGACGGTCCACAACGCAACGCTGTGAAATTAATTATCTTTTCCGCGCAGTATCAATAAGGAAACGAAAGAAAACTATAATCTACGTGCCGGCAACATTCTCAACTTGAACTTCTGTTGCTTGAAGTGCTTCTATTGACATTTTACCATTCCCCAAAAATCCAAAATGGCGGACAGTTGTCGCGAGAGCGTTCTTGAAAGCGAGGCTCTTACGTAAACGGCGAACCCGGATGTACACGTGAAATTTCATAGCAGACGATTTCAACACACATACGAAAGTGGCTCTATTTCGAACATAACAGTTATCGGCAGGTGATTTGAAGTAATGCATTTCTAATGTTTGTCGCGCCTGCTTAAGCATGGCGCGATATAGGATTCCGTCCGTCCTTCAAGCCGTCAACATTTGCGACACTAGCTAGTCCAACAATTTTAAGTTAGCTATGAACAATGCCATTTGACGTGTCCCACACTAGTATCAATTCTGATTCTGAAGTGCACAGGAGCTTGACGTAATAACATTTAAAGGGTTTGTCCCTACGTTTCTATATAATATTACATAGAAACATACAGTGAACCCTTTAATATGAATCGGGGACGTGTCGGCCCTGAGTCGTTTCGGCCGGGTCGCTTCGGCCTGGGTCGTTTCCGCCTAAATTTGGACCTGTGTCGTTTCGGCCCTGGGTCGTTTCGGCCCGATTTTATTAGATAGCATTTTTTCTGTATACAGTCGAGTCCGGTAACATTGCGCGGCCGTTTACTTTGCGCAACCTGCATTCACATTTTCAGTAACTTTAACTCTCTCAATTTCTACCACCACTACCTGTGCATCTGCATTAAGTTTTAACTTAACCTTGAAAACATGGGGTTGCACGTGCAGATGGGACACTTTCGCGGAATTTTTCAAATTTGCCAAAATACGAGAAGACCGAAAATTCCCAAACCCAAGACTGAGTTTAAAAATAGGCAAAGGGACAAATAATTTGTATCTAAATTTACTGCATATAACAACATTGCAGAATATCTAATGAACAACTTGTTACAGTCAACGTTCGTGTTCAACCAGCACAAAACACTTATTGTGCGCAATGTTGGGCGACAAAATTGGTAATCAAATTTCAAGGGGTATCCCTTTTCATAGAATTATATCTCCCGCCAGTTAAAAATTCAGAGGCCAATTTCTATTGCAGCAAGTAGATGAGGAAGTGTTGCAATCGTTCTGATTGTGATTGTTTGAAAGGTGGCTTTAACAAAGTCACACGAAGGTATTAAAACCGTATGTGCGCAATGTTACCGGACTGCATCGTACAACATTATCATTTAAATTTGGAATATTATTTGAACGCCCTGTAGCCCATGTTTATAAACCCTTTTGGTTTTCATTGGGCGACAGGGCTTGAGATTTCATCTCATCTCAATGTCAGGTAAAAGTCCCAAAAATTGGAAGCAACGTCTCCAAAATGACATATACAGTGCTGAAGTGGACGTTAGACCTCAAATCCAACAAACAAATCGCCCTCGCCCATCAGGGCTTGGAGAATAGAATGGGCTGCATGATGCTTCCACGCAGGGTTGAAACCTATCGCACATGAGTACACATAAATAAAGAATAAAATAAATAAATAAATAAAAAATATATTAAATAATAATTAAAATACCTATTCCTCAAAGGCAATGCTGCCACCAGTCACACACGTCACACGTAACGGCATGGCGTCGGCCATTTACTTCCTTGTCACATGAGATGCACAATTCAGACATTTTGAAATTTACTTCGACGATCGTTATAAGCGATTTCAAAGATAAGTGATGGGGTGGTGTCTCAGAGCACCTTACATACATTGGTTGCCGACATTTGAAAGATTCCAGTGAAACACAATCTACAGCATATCAATTATAACATTTTTTTTTATGTAAAATAACAGAACCGCCATTCCCCGACGAACTCAAAGGGCTGCTTATTAAAGACGCTCGCATTTCACTTGTGTTTTCAAACTGTTACGTTAAAGTAATTACACTGCCACATAGTTGAACACTTTAATATATACAAAAAATAAGGGAATTAGCTAACTCCATCAAAAGTAATGAACAGGTGATTGATTAACGGGCCATTATCATGTGATGATATAATGTGATGAAATAATTTACTTCTTAAAAAGCCAAGAACTTTAAAGTCTGTAATAAATTAATAAATATATAACAATTGGGGTGTCATGATGGTTGCAGAAGGTTAAAAGTTTTGAAGACAATGATTAGACTGCACACTATTGCGCAGGATTGTCTGAGTCTTTCATTGTCGGATAATGACAAAATTATTTAGGCGTGTTTTCGTCATGTTGTATGTCGCTGTGTCTGCAGAATGTTCCCAAAGATTTTGAAGGTTTGAAGTTCGTCTCAAAGGTATGATTAGACGGCACGCAAGCGCACAATGGTCTACTTCACTTGCCACATACAGACATGCATGGTGCGCATCCATTCTAAGATATTTTTCTTAATAGCCCTGTGGCGGCAAAAGGCTTCTGCGGTTAGCAGATACTGATCACACGGCAGTGACATGCAGGATGATCAGTATTTACTAGTATTAAGTTACGCCTTAATCAATGACACGCACATTTTGAGAACAGCATGCGTAATATTTGTGAAATGTAGCCTACCGTATTCGCCCTAATTACCGCACCGTGCGCTTAGTTTTTTCAAAATTGTGTCAAAAAATCGTGGTGAAAAATCGACCTATTAAGCGCACACAAATCATTTCGTGAAACTGTCTTGGCAGTTGAACTGTCTTGTCTCCCGCTTCGCAAATTTCATCAGGAAAAAAAAATCGATACTTTCTTAAAACCCACATGCCTATTATTGCAGTTACGCTGTAGCCCACACATTTGCTTCTTTTGAAAGAAGCCAACTTCTTACATCTGGACACCGTAACATGTTTTCCCGATCATTTCCGATAGGCCTCATGAATATTCAAGATGCCTCTTTGGGCTCCTTTTCCGACTACCTTATGAGTCACGTTATGCAGTCGGGTGGGAGTTTGGGTCTGTGCGACCATGTAACTCGAGACGCACGCTTTTCATGCGTCAATCATACTGCCAAAATTAACAGCCTGCAAAGACTGATCGTCCGTTCTTTCAACTGATACTGCGTTGGTCACATTTGACCATTATCGCAGGTGTACATTTTGCGTGAACAAATCTAATTACTCAATTTTGACACATGGTTCAAGTGACCCTGCGATAAGATCAAAGATGCCGATGTGGACTAATCCGATTCACCTATTTACATAATCAACTGATCTGACAACTCGTACTCAAGGCGTTCCACACTACAGGTGGTCGGTTTCTGACACGGGTATTAAACACACTCTGCTGGATTATTATTACCGGATTATCAATTTGTGTTTTTGTAATCAACTTGTTTCCTTTATCGATGAATATTTAATACTTCGATCCTGGAGACGGAGTCAGAAATGTTCGGTAAAAACAGGGCGAAGTCAACTTCTCTTTTCTAGTCTGGTAAGGCGAAGTTCTTGAACTTCGGGCGGAGAAGTCGCCCCCTTGGCTGATCCCTGTCAGGTATCTGTGGATCTCATGTGTACCAAAAGGTTTGGGAACCACATTTAAACGAGGAATTAAAGTGTGTATTAGATCTGTCGAATGAATTTGACAGAAATGCAGTTGCTTTGCCTTCACTGTTGAAGAAATAACGGTAAGTTTTTATAGATTTCCTGTGAAAGCTTCAATGGGAGGTTACTGTAAGGTGTGCGCTTATACATATTTTTTCAAAAATAGCTTTGGTGTGCGCTTATAGGAGCATGTGCGGTAATTAGGGTGAATACGGTAATTATTTTACATGATCAGCCTCCATCTGTCGTTGTGATACCTTCAAATACTTAATAACCTAGAAATCTGTTCATTATGATCAGAGTCTACACAGTTTGAAAAAGCCCTCTGTTTTCTGAGTCATTAATATCTGAACGCTGTAATTATTTTATATGATCAGCCTCCATCTGTCG
The DNA here is from genome assembly GCA_963580285.1 of Lucinisca nassula. Taxonomy (NCBI): domain Eukaryota; kingdom Metazoa; phylum Mollusca; class Bivalvia; order Lucinida; family Lucinidae; genus Lucinisca; species Lucinisca nassula. The sequence goes on along the minus strand of OY757017.1, from coordinate 74,795,372 downwards.
TTGTGATACCTTCAAATACTTAATAACCTAGAAATCTGTTCATTGTGATCAGAGTCTACACAGTTTGAAAAAGCCCTCTGTTTTCTGAGCCATTAATGTCTGAACGCTGTAATTAGTTTATATGATCAGCCTGCATCTGTCGTTTTGACACCTTCAAATACTTAATAACCTATAAATCTGTTCATTGTGATCAGAGTCTACGCAGTATAAAAGCCCTCTTTTTTCTGAGCTATTAATATCTGAACGCTGTAATTATTTTATATGATCAGCCTGCATCTTATACCTTCTAAGACCTTATAACCTATAAATCTGTTCATTGTGATCAGAGTCTATGCAGTTTGAAAAAACCCTCTTTTTTCAGAGCTAATGATATCTGAATGCTGTAATTATTTTATATGATCAGCCTGCATCTGATACCTTCAAAGGCCTTACAACCTATAAATCTGTTTATTGTGATCAGAGTCTACAGTTTGAAAAAGCACTCTGTTTTCTGACCTATTAAAGCGTTAACGAGCGAAGATAGCAAAAGCACAGGCTGATCTTCGACAAACAATATATATACACATATAAATAAAGTGATAAAAAAAAATCAGGCCGAAACGACCCACCAATTTGGCCGAAACAAACCACCCCGAAATTGTGACGAAACGACCCTGCCGAAACGACTCAGGGCCGAAACGACCCAGGGACCGAAACGACTCAGGACCGAAACGACCCGCGACCTTTAATATTGTAATACGTCAAGCTCCTGTGCTGAGGTGCATTATCCACTGAGCTAGCTATCTAAGTTAATCAGGTAGGCAAAAACTTCTTATCACTCCCCCGATTCATTAAAACCCCTGTCACACCAGGGCTGCATTCTCACTGCGTCCAAGCAAAATGCAGAACGCCGAGGTGCGCTCAGTACGATCGCAAACATCGCCGTAGCAACGCAGTGGCGTCGCCAGTAGACTCGTTGGGATCGCATAGAACGCCAAGCGACGGCACGCATTTTGAGCATGCTCAAAACAAACGCCGTAGCTCAGTGTTCTGATCAGAGCGCAGTGAGGTCTCCGTAAGGTTGCCATAACAGCCCAGTAAGGTCTCCTACAACGCTACAGGAGCTCGGCAGGGGTGCACAGAGGTCTCCTACAACGCCATATAAGCTCTGCTTGTATAATTGATTAACTGATTGATTGATTTGATATTTGACGTCCCAGTTAACACTGTATAGGTCATTTTGGAGACGTTGCTTCCAATTATCCTCTAAGCGGTTTACCAAAACTCGTGTGAGGTAGGTTTCAGCTCCGAGTGGAAGCATCATGCAGCCCATCTATTTCTTCCAGTCCCGATGGGAGGGGGCCGCCCGCTTGTATAAACAGTGGCTAGAGTAGAGTTTGATTGTGTACTGATCCGAAAAACCTACTTCTGAGGTGACTCATTCCAAGTAAGGTAGTGGCGGTGGACTTGCTCCTGCTTGCGGTGATTGCGGTGGACTTGCTTCCGACGGCACAGGAGTACTGGTAAACCGGGATCTAAGCTTGCCCAGGCAAAGGGGCGCGAGAAGCCACGTCTCCAGAATGATCTATAATGTGTTGATGGGACGTTAAACCTCAAATCAAACAAAACTGTTTGACTGATGAAGATGTCTGTTTACACTTTGAGAACGTCTTCAACATGTGAGCGCCGTAAAAGCACAGTGCATGCATTGAGAGCGCTGTAAAAGCGCAGTGCGCATATTGTGAGCGTCGTAAAAGCTCAGAGGAAGCGCCGTGAGAGCACATACAATCGCCATCAAGAACGCCGCAGGATCGCGATAGATCGCCATTTAAGCTCCGTAGCAACGTCTTGGTCGCTGTAGGGACGCCATGACAGGTCCATGTTCACAAAAATATCCCATATTTCTTGCGGTGTTCTGAAAAATTAAACAACGCCGTCCCATCGCAGTGAAAACGCGGCATAGTGTGACAGGGGCTTAACTTTCAAGACTCGAGTCTAGACTCGTGATAGCTCAGTGGTTAGTGCACTTGCCTCTGATGCTAGAGGTCCCGGGTTCGAGTCCCGGCAGCGGCGATAAAATTTCGGTGTCCGAACATGCTCCATTGGCATCATTTGCAGGGATGAATGTCATAAAGTACACCGTCCTTCGGATCGGGACGTTAACTGGAGGCTCCTTGTGCAGGGAGAACCATCCCCTACCGTAATTACATGATTACTGTGTAGGCTTTCATCCTACAAATCTGGAGTGTATGTAATATACACCTGCGGTAACGGTCAAATGTGACCGACGCAGTATCAGTAGATAGATAGCTTCAACAGTTTATGAGATATTATGCTGACAACTCTCGCGACAACTGTCCACCATTTTGGATTTTGCATCTAAATTTTTTTCAAAGGGCAATAACTCAGGAAGGGGGCATGATGAGAAAAACATACGTGTCAACTAATTTTTTTCATGAGGAAGCCATGAAATATGTATATGTTAACTGATATATACTCGCGTTCCATGGTACCAGAGTTAACAATATTTTGCTGCATTTTGAATCTTCTACAATTTATATGGGCTTGATATCCTCACATCAATGAACATGATGAAGTAGGATCTTTGACACATTTTTCTCCTATTACTGCTACTGGCTCACATCTGAGCATTACAAGCAGGATTTCCTGGGTGGTAACCATTACTTTTTTTAAGCAATGTGGATGAAGTGCCTTGCTCAAGGGAACAACACTTTGGTCAGCGTGAGGCTCGAACCCGCAACCTCTTGATCACAAATCCCATGCGCTACCACTGCACCAAAGCGCTCCACGCACCAAAGCGCTCCACACATCATCTCAATGCCAAGCATGCACCAGTAAAGTTTCATAAATATACTCCATACGGTTTAGGAAATAGGGCTCGGACACAGTTTACTATAAGGAACTAAGTCATGGGCAGATAATTCAACAAGAGGACCATGAGGTCCTGATCGCTTCCCTGAGCCCTGTGTATTATTTGGTCCTTTTTCCCCATCTAAGTGACTATATATTTTTATGCCCTCGCCATTTGAAGAATGGTGGAAAGGGCATATAGTGTTGCCCCTGTCCATGCGTCCGAAACTTAAACACGGCCAATAACTTCCTTATTTCTGGATGGATTTAAAAATTACTCGGCAGAAATGTTAACCAACATGAGAAGACGTGTCACATGCAAAACCCAGGTCCGTACCTCCAAGGTCAAGGTCATACTTAGCGGTCAAAGGTCAAAAAAAAGGGTCCGAAACTTAAACGCAGCCAATAACTTTCTTATTTCGGGATGGATTTTGAAATTACTTTGTAGAAATGTTAACCATCATGAGACGCTGTGTCACATGCAAAACCAAGGTCCGTACCTCCAAGGTCAAGGTCATACTTAGAGGTCAAATTTAAAAAAAATGGTCCAAAACTTAAACGCAGTCAATAACTTTCTTATCTCTGGATGGATTTTGAAATTACTTGGCAGAAATGTTGGCCATCATGAGACAATCTGTCTCACACAAAATCAAGGTCCTTACCTCAAAGTTCAAGGTCATACTTTGAGGTCAAATGTGAAAAAAGGTCCAAAACTTAAACAGGTTCAATAACTTTCTATGGATGAATACGAACATAGACATATTTTCAGGCGGGGACATCCGTGTCCTATGGACGCATTTCTAGTATCTTTGGCGCTGATAAATATCAATTACCAAAATTGGCAGAGTGACTGTTCTTGGCCATAATAATTAATATGTAAAAAATCAGATTTCACCTGCTTTTTAACTTTCTAGATATTTATCCAGATATTTATCATAAAAATGTAATGAAATATATTTCATGAACTAGGAAGTCAACTCTTGCTCTTTTTTCCTCAATAATAACTTCATGCTATACGTACCTGTTACAATTACATATAAACCCTTTTTTCTGAATGGCATTTTAGAGGGGGCATTTGTGTCCTATGGACATTTTTTCTTGTTAATTTACTTTGCTTTGGATTACACAAATCTCCCACTTTCCTCTTTTTGGCCTCAGACCCATCCATACAGTATTGATGGGTCCTAGTTTGGGCTCACCTGAGCACAGGTAAGCTATTGTGATCACCCTTTGTCTGTCATAGGTTGTTCGTCGTCAACATTTACATTGTTCACCCTCTAGAGGCCACAGTACTTTTGCTTCAATCTTCATGAATCTGTACCAGAATGTTTGTCTTGATGATATCTCGGTCAAGTTTATATATGGGTCTGTCAGCCCCCCGCCCATCGGGGCTTGAAGAAATATAAGGGCTGCATGATGCTTCCACACAGAGCTTTTTTTTTTTTTGGTTTGGGTTTTACGGCCCTTTCAAGATTATTTCACTCATATCGAGCCGATCGTTAATCAGAGGTGGGTGAAAACCGGAGTACCCGGAGAAAAACCACCTGACCTTCCGTTGCAGAACTTGGCGTCTCACATGTGACCCGAGCGAGGCTCGAACCACAGCGGTGAGAGACCTACTGATCAAGAGTCAGCGCTCTTAACCACTAGGCCACGGAGGCCCGTTCCACACAGAGCTGAATCCGACCCGCACACAGGTACTGGTAAACCGCTTAGAGGATCTAAGCCTGCCCAGGCAAAGCGGTCTGCACTAGTCGGACCATCCATGCTTATAAACTCTATTGGTTTCATTGGGCGACAGGGCTTGATATGTCATTTCATCTCAATGTCGGGTAAAAGTCCCACAAAATTGGAAGCAACATCTCCAAAATGACCTTTACAGTGTTGACGGGGACGTTAAACTTCAAATCAAACAAATATATTGGTCTGACATGTGGGATTAGAAACTAGGTCACTAGGTCAAATTTCTTTAAAACCTTGTTCACCCACTGGAAGCCACAGATTTGCTTCAATCTTCATTAATCTTTACCAGAATGTTTGTCTTAGCAATATCTGGGTAAAGTTCGAATACAGGTCATATTGGGTCAAAAACAAGGTAATTAGGTCAAATTTCTGTAAAACCTTGTTCCCCCTCTAGAGGCCACAGATTTGCTTCAATCTTCATGAAACGTTACCAGAATGTTTGTCTTGATGATATCTAGGTCAAGTTAGACTATGGCTCATGTCAGGTCTAAAACTAGATCAAATTTCTTTAAAACCTTGTTGACCCTCTAAAGGCTCTTGAGGCCACAGATTTTCTTCAATCTTCATGCAACTTTACCAGATTGTTTGACTTGACAATATGTGGGTCAAGTTCGTATATGGGTCATGTTGGATCAAAAACTAGGTCACTAGGTCAAATTTCTTAAAAACCTTGCTTACCCTAAGCCTTAAGAGGCCACAGATTTGCTTCAATCTTCATGAAATTTTACATGAATGCTTGTCTTGATGATATCTAGGTCAAGGTTGAGTGTGGCTCATGTCGGGTCAAAAACTAGGTCACTCGGTCAAATTTCTTTAAAACCTTGTTCGCCCTCTAGAGGCCACAGATTTGCTTTAATCTTCTTGAAACATTTCCAGAGGGTTTGTCTTGACAGTATCTGGATCAAGTTCAAATATGGGTTATGTCGTGTCAAAAACTAGGTCAATAGGTCAGATTTCTTTGAAACCTTAATCGCCCTCTAGAGGCCACAGTTTTGTTTCAATCTTCATGAAACTTTGTCAGAATGTTTGTCTTAATATTATCTGGATCAAATTGAATATGGGTCATGTCGGGTCAAAAACTAGGTCACTAAGTCAAATTTCTTTAAAACTCTGTTCGCCCTCTAGAAGCTATAATTTTGCTTCAAATTCATGAAACTTTACCAGAATGTTTGCCTTGGTGATATTAAGGTCAGATTCGAATATGGGTCATTTTAGGTCAAAAACTAGGTCACTAGTCAAACCTCTAGAGGCCAAAGTTTTGCTTCAATCTTCACAAAACTTTACAAGAATGTTTGCCTCAATGGTGTGTTGGTCAGATTCGAATAAGGGTCATGTTGGGTCAAAAACTACGTCACTAGGTGAAATGCTTTTAAAACCTTGTTCACCCTCAAAGAGGCCTCAGATTTGTTTCAACCTGCATGAAAATTTACCAGAATGTTTATTTTGACAATATCTGGATCAAGTTTGAATATGGGTCATGTTAGGTATTAGGAAAAAAAAATAGGTCACTTGGTCAAATATCTTTAACAACTTGTTCACACTTTACAGGCCACAGATTTGCCTCAATCTTCATGAAATTTTACAAGAATGTCTGCCTTGATGATATCTGGGTTGGGTTCTAACATGGGTCATAGTCAAAAACTAGGTCACTTGGTCAAATTGCGTTAAAACCTTGTTCACCCTCTAGAGGCCACAATTTGCTTCAATCTTCATGAAACATTACCAGAATGTTTATCTTGATGATATCAAGGTCAGAGACAAATAGGGGTCATGTTGGGTCAAAAACTAGGTCAGTAGATCAAATTTCTTTAAAACCTTGTTCACCCTCTAGAAGCCATAATTTTGCTTCAATCTTCATGAAAATTTACCAGAATGTTCATTTTGACATTATCTGGATCAAGGTCAAATATGGGTCATGTTAGGTATTAGGTTAAAAGAAATAGGTCACTTGGTCAAATAGCTTTAACAGCTTGTTCACCCTTTAGAGGCAACAGATTTGCCTCAATCTTCATGAAACTTTACAAGAATGTTTGGCTTGACGATATCTGGGTCAAGATTGAATAAGGGACATGTCAGGTCTCTGGGTTAGATTTCTTTAAAACCTTGTTCACCCGCTAGAGTCTTCATGAAACTTTACCAGAATGTCTGCCTTGATGATATCTGGGCTGGATTTTAACATGGGTCATGTCGGGTCAAAAACTAGGTCAAATTGCATTAAAACCTTGTTGAATGTTCACCCTCTAGAAGCCACAATTTTGTTTCAATCTTCATGAAACTTTACCAGAATGTTTGTCTTATGATATCAAGGTCAGAGACAAATAGGGGTCATGTTGGGCCAAAAACTAGGTCAGTAGATCAAATTTCTTTAAAACCTTGCATACCCTCTAGAAGCCATAATTTTGCTTCAATCTTCATGAAAATTTACTAGAATGTTTGCCTTGGTGATATTAAGGTCCGATTCGAATATGGGTCATTTTAGGTCAAAAACTAGGTCACTAGTCAAACCTCTAAGGGCCAAAGTTTTGCTTCAATCTTCACAAAACTTTACAAGAATGTTTGCCTCAATGATGTCTTGGTCAGATTCGAATAAGGGTCATGTTGGGTCAAAAACAACGTCACTAGGTGAAATTCTTTTAAAACCTTGTTCCCCCTCAAGAGGCCACAGGTTTGCTTCAATCTTCATGAAAATTTACCAGAATGTTTATTTTGACAATATATCTGGATCAAGTTTGAATATGGGTCATGTTAGGTATTAGGTAACAAAAAAAGGTCACTTGGTCAGATATCTTTAACAGCTTGTTCACACTTTACAGGCTACAGATTTGCCTCAATGTTCATGAAATTTTACAAGAATGTCCAGGGATACAGACTAACAGTCGCCCAAGACGCCTAATTTGTGGCATGTGCGCCTAAGTTTGGAATAAAAATGCCTATTAACTTACTGTAAAATTTGGATTTAATGCAATCTGGGCGCCTAAAGCCAAATGCTTAGTGTGTATCTCTGATGTCTGCCTTGATGATATCTGGGTTGGGTTCTAATATGGGTCATAGTCAAAAACTAGGCCACTAGGTCAAATTGCATTAAAACCTTATTCATCCTCTAGAGGCCACAATTTTGCTTCAATCTTCATGAAACTACCAGAATGTTTATCTTGATGGTATCAAGGTCAGAGACAAATAGGGGTCATGTTGGGTCAAAAACTAGGTCAGTAGATCAAATTTCTTTAAAACCTTGTTCACCCTCTAGAAGCCATACTTTTGCTTCAATCTTCATGAAACTTTACCAGAATGTTTGCCTTCATGATATCAAGGTCAAAGTAGAAGTAAAACAAAGATCAGGAATTGATACAATTAACTTACTCCACCCATAAAAGACACCAAAGGGAAAGAAATACAAACATTAAGCGACCAGATCAAAATGGAAACCCAAACAAAGAAAGGCCATAAGGACAGTTACTTTCCCACAAAATGGCCATATGGCCATCCAAAACCAAAAGACACAAGTGATACACACAGTAAGTAACAAACAACAACATAAATAAATCGCCACAGAAGAGCCGCCTTGGAACGGTCAGTGGAAGATTTCCACTGGGGGGCTTAAATCGATTTTACGTGGCCACAATCCTCGCCCTTACTTCCGTCGCGATTTAGACAATTAATTTGTTCAGTCCGCATGAAGGCCTCCTAACTCATCAGTGCAACATCTCCGTGAACACAAAAATCAAAGAACCACAGAGGTGAGACAACGGTGAGGACTCGACAGCAAGAAACCACTGAAATGCTGGAGCAAAAGAAAACCAACAGTTAGACTCCGATGAGCCCGACCAGAGACAGCGCATCAGTAGTTTGAATATGGATCATGCCAGGTAAAAAACTTGGTCATTGTTCAAATTTCTTTATAACCTTGTTCAGCCTGTAGAGACCTAAGTTTTACTTCAATCTTCATAAAACTTTTTGCTTTATTCCGCACGAAACTTTACCAGAATGCTAATCTTGATGATATCAAGGTTAGGTTCAAATATGGGTCATGTCAGGTAAAAAACTAGGTCACTAGGTCAAATTTCTTTAAAACCTTGATCACCCTCTAGAAGCCATAATTTTGCTTCAATCTTCATGAAACTTTACCAGAATGTTTGCTTTGGTTTTTTTACCAGGTCAAGTTCGAATATGGGTCAAGTCAGGTCAAAAACTAGGTCACTAGTTCAAATTTCTTTATAACCTTGTTCATCCTTTAGAGGCCTAAGTGTTGCTTCAATCTTCATGAAACTTTACCAGAATGTTCGCATTGATGATATCTGGGTCAAGTTTGAATATGGGTCATGTCAGGTCAAAAGCTAGGTCACTAGGTCAAATTGCCTTTTAAAACCTTTTTCACCTTCTAGAGGCCACAGTTTTGCTTCAATCTTCATGAATCTTAAGCAGAATGTTTGTCATGATGATATCTGGTTTGAATTTAAATATGGGTCATATCGATCAAAAACTAGGTTACTAGGTCAAATTGCATTGAAACCGTGTTCACCCTCTAGAGGCCATAATTTTGCTCCAGTCTTCTTGAAACTTTACCAGAGTGTTTGCCTTGAAAATATCTTAAAAGAATTTGAATATGGGACATGTCAGGTCAATAACTAGGTCACTAGGTGAAATTGCATTGAAACCTCTAGAGGCCATAATTTTGCTTCAATCCTCATGAAACTTTACCAGAATGTCTACCTTGATGATATCTGTGTCCAGTTTAAATATGGGTCATGTCAGGTCAAAAACTAGGACACTAGGTCAGTTTTCCTTACAACCTTGTTAACCCTATAGAGGCCATAATTTTGCTTCGATCTCCATGACACTTTACTAGAATGTTTGTCTTGATAATATCTTGGTTTGGTTTGAATATGGGTCCTGTTGGATCAAATGTAGGTCACAATGTCAAATTACATTAAAATCTTGTTCACCCTCTAGTTTTACATAAACTTGTATAGGGAAAACATTTAATACACTTGTTGTCTGAAACCAGAAGACCCAGGCCTTTGATATTTTGTACAAAGCTTCGTCTAGTAGACCTCTACCAGTAGTATTGTTCAACTTACAGCCCTGGGGCCAGGGGCTTGAAGAAATAGATGGGCTGAAACTGACCGCACATGAGTACTGGTAAACTGCTTAGAGGATCTAAGCCTGCCCAAGCAAAGCGGTGTGAGTCGGACCATCCATGCTTATAAACCCTATTGGTTTCATTGGGTGACAGGGCTTGAGATGTCTATTCATCTCAATGTCGGGTAAAAGTCCCATAAAATTGGAAGCAACATCTCCAAAATGACCTATTCAGTGTTGATGGGGATGTTAAACAACAAATCAAACAAACAAAACAGCCCTGGGGCCAAAATGGCCCTGCGCAGTGGCCCACTTGTTTTACATAGACTTATGTAGGCAACACCTGACTGAAACCAGAAAGTCTAGGCCTCTGATATTTGGTTCACAGCTTCAGCTAGTGGACCTGTGCCAAGACTGTTCAAATTATAGCCCTGCATCCGGAAATGGTACACAGCTTTGTCTAGTTTCTCAAAACTTAGGGGCTCACAAAATTCATTTCTGTGTCCTATGGCATATAGGTAGGGAGCTGGGCTGCTTAGCATAGTAAATGAGGGAAGCACATCAGACTGAGAAGCTAGAGGTTGCGGATTTTAGACCCAATCCCGCTACATACGTGTACTTCCATGGAAATTAATCATGGAATATTTTCTACCATCATTCTCCCCCTTCTGCTGGTTCAAGAAGGGCAGTTGTCAGTTACTGGCGAAAGCATGTGTATTTATTAAACACTTAGGTCTAAGCCTGCCCAGGAATAGTGCGGTTAGGTTAACTGACAGAATCCTAATTGGTTGAAAGGCCCCCCCAAATCTGCCAAGCACCATCGCATTCCTCCCAAGGCCTGTATAGCACAGTTCTTAAACCTCAAGTATGTCATCCGAAAACATTTATTTTTAACAAATTTTATACATGTACATACATACCGTATTCGCCCTAATTACCGCACCATGCGCTTAGTTTTTTCAAAATAGTGTCAACAAATTGTGGTGAAAAATTGACCTATTAAGCGCACACAAATCATTCAGGTAACTGTCTTGGCAGCTGAACTGTCTTGTTCCCCGCTTCACTGATGAAGAAATAACGGTAAGTTTTTATAGATTTCCAGTGAAAGCTTCAATGGGAGGTTACTTTATGGTGTGCGCTTATGCATATTTTTTCAAAAATAGATTCGGTGTGCGCTTATAGGAGCATGTGCGGTAATTAGGGCGAATACGGTACTGGTAGTCATATGAATAGAAATGAATGTACTGGAGACAGTGATACTCAGGTGAGCGAATTAGGGCCCTCTGGGCCCTCTTGTTTTGAAGTTTCCCAACTCTGATAATAAACATGTATTGGCTTTCTCCAGTTTGGAATATCTGGTGGATCCTAGTAGCTAGACCAAAGATCTGAAGCCATTGTCACTATCTGCTTAAAATCAGTTAAGCTGCTACACAACCCAAAGTAAAATCCTTTTTGAAATTAAGTTAATTTTTCCAATCAATTATTTTGTCTGTTTGTTTGAATTGAGGTTTAACACCCCAGTCAACACTATTCAGGTCATTTTGAAGATCTATGCTGCTTCCAATTTTGTAGAACTTTTACGCGACATTGAGATGAAATGACATCTCAGGCTCTGCCGCCCAAATAAACAAAAAGGCTTATATACACTGGATGGTCTGACTCACACCAGGCTTATTCCTTCTTTAATAGTGGTTAGGGATGGGTATTGTCAGAATTTCCGTATCACGATATATTATATAGCAATCTGAAACACACTGGTACTTGGAAAACCCAACTATATGTGGGAAAAAGAAGGGAGTTTTCACGGGTATATATCATTTAACCTATTACTGCTCATGCACTTACAAAACCAAGTCCAAGCTTTTTTCTAGAATTATCCCAATGTTATGAGATGAAATAAAGATTATGTCGGAAAATGCCATAAATTGTTGTATTAGATTGATGGCTTCAGTTACTTTATTTGTGACTGGCATCTTTTGCAACCTGAAATGTTGCTTGATATCGGCTTTTCCGTTTTGATTTTAAATGAGTTGGTTGTTGGCCATGGTAAAGTTTGTTATGGTTTGTTACGCTAAATTATAAATGCTGGGCGGCTTACACTAAAACGGCGTATACAAAAACAACAGGTGCGCGATTCACCGAAATCCTAGCTCGGTCTACGCTATGACGGGCTTATAAATAAAGGGTGGGAATCAATTAAATTACTAACTTTAGCCGCAGGAATGATTCGTTTTCACAAAGCTGTATTTACCGATCAGTTACTGGATGAAAACAGAAAATATTGAAAATATCGTTATTGGCGGACCTTATTGTGATATGATTTTTTTCTGAACTGTATCACGATATACTGATAATACCTCGCATCACTATTAGCGGTTTACCAGTACTGGTATGGTCAGTTTCAGCCAATCAAGTATTGGAAAATCTGTCATTTAAAGGGTAAGATACTATAAAATTAGAAGTGACAAGGTGAGCTTATCACTTTTTGTCTGTCGTGCATCCATCCGTCTGCATACTTTCTGGACTCTACAGTCTGTCTTTATCTACCGATTTCCACCAAACTTTATAAATGGCTATGCATCCATGAGACCTATGAAGAGTTTGATCATCATCAAAATCTGATGCATATCATAGGAGTAACGGCATTTTGTTCTTCAAATAATTCTGAAATTAGCCGTTTCGGAACTCTACAGTCTATGTTTCCCAACTGATTTAAGCTAAACTTCATACATGGCTTTACATTCATGATACCTCAGACAAGTTTGCTCATCGTCAAAATCAGATGCGTATCACAGAAGTTACAGCCCTTTGTTAGCCGTTTCCGGGCTCTACTGTTTGTGTTTTACGTCCCCTTTTCCACCAAACTTAATAGTTACATGGCTTTGCATCCACCAGACCTTGCACGTGTTCGATCATCTTCAAAGTCTGAAGCATATCACAGGAGTTTTTTATGCCCCGCCATTCAAAAAATGGTGGGGTATTATGTTATACCCTCGGAAGTTTTGAATGTCATCCGTCCGTCCGTCAGCGCCTCATAGTTTTGTGTCCGCTCTATAACTATGATATGTAGAACATATGAACCAAAACTCTGATTTTCCTACTTTTGGAGTTGTTGCCCTTTGAACATTGAACATAGCGATTTCTGTCATAGTTTTGTGTCCGCTCCATAACTTCGATACCATTTGAGACATTTCCATGAAACTTCAAAGATATGTAGAGCACTATGAGATGACATGCAGAACATATGAGCCGTAACTCTGATTTTCCTACTTTTGGGAGTTATTGGCCTTTGAACTTTGAATTTAGCTGTTGCTATCAGTTTCGTCTCCGCTCCATTACTCTGATACCATTTGAGATATTTTCATGAAACTTCACAGATATGAAGAGCACTATAAGACGACGTGCAGAACATATGAACCATTACTCTGATTTTCCTACTTTTGGAGTTGTTGCCCTTTGAACATTGAACATAGCCATTTCTGTCATAGTTTTGTGTTCGCTCCATAACTTCGATTCCATTTGAGACATTTTACATAAAACTTCACAGATATATAGAGCACTATTAAACAAGGTGCAGAACATATAACAGTAACCCTGATTTTCCTACTTTTGGAGTTATTGCCCTCAAATATAGCACTGCTATCAGTTTCGTGTCCGCTCCATAACTCTGATACCATTTGCTATAATTTCATGAAACTTCACAGATATAATATGTAGAGCACTATAAGATAACATGCAGAACATATGAACCATTACTCTGATTTTCCTACTTTTGGAGTTGTTGCCCTTTGAACATTGAACATAGCCATTTCTGTCATAGTTTTGTGTCTGCTCCATAACTTCGATACCATTTGAGACATTTTACATAAAACTTCACAGATAGGTAGAGCACCATGAGAGGAGGTGCAGAACATATAACCGTAACTCTGATTTTCCTACTTTCGGTGTTATTGCCCTTTGAATATAGCTGCTGCTATCAGTTTCGTGTCCACTCCATATTAAACTGATACCATTTGAGATATATATTTTCATGAAACTTCACAGATATGTAGAGCACAATGAGACAACCTGCAAAAGATATGAACCGTAACTCTGATTTTCCTACTTTTGGAGTTGTTGCCCTTTGAACAGTGAACATAGCCATTTCTGTCATAGTTTCGTGTCCGCTCCATAACTTCGATACCGTTTAAGTTATTACCATTTAACTCACAGATATGTAGAGCACCATGAGACGGTGTGCAGAACATATGAACCATAACTCTGATTTTCCTACTTTTGGGAGTTATGGCCCCTTGAACATTGAACATAGCCATTTCTGTCTTTTTGAAGCACTATATCTCCTGAACCTAATGATTGATTCTGACCAAACGCGCATGGTTAGATCACTAGGATGGGAATAAACAGCCATTAGGTTTTGATGACCTTCAGGCTTGACTTTATTTTCAAGGGCCTAGTCCCACAAAAACTGTCAATTTTTGGCCAAAGATGGCTTGTCTGCACCCAGTCTCATGAACACTTCAATGAATGTGGTCCAACTTGGTACAAAATATCATTGCAATTGACCAAAGATTTGACTAGAATTTGAACACCTTGCCCTTTTTTTAAGGGCACTGGCCCCCAAAAATGGAAAATGGGAATTTTAATTCTGGTTTACTTTCTTGGAGCCATGGCTCTTTGAACATTGAAAATAGTCATCTCAGTCATGAATGTATTCCTGTCAACTTTATTAAGGGAAAGTGTAATGCATCCTGACTTTGAATTCCTTTTTCACTGTGATATGGCACTTGCTTGATGTAATTGTAGTGGCGGGGCATCATGCAGTGCATGCAGTTTTATTTTTTATTAGCTCACCTGACCGAAGGTCATGGTGAGCTTTTGTGACAGTAAGATGTCCGGCGTCGTCGTCCGTCGTCCGTCGTGCGTAAACTTTTTCTTGTGAACACACTAGAGGCCACAGTTTTGGTCCAATTATCATCAAACTTGCTCAGAATGATAATCATGACAATATCTCGGTCAAGTTCGAATTTGGGTCATGTCGGGTAAAAAAGTAGGTCAGTAGGTCAAATCATAGAAAAACCTTGTGAACACTCGAGAGGCCACAATTTTGGTCCAATCATCATCAAACTTGCTCAGAATGATCATTGTGACAATATTTTAGTGAAGTTTGAATATGGATCATGTCGGCTTAAAAAGTAGGTCAGCGGGTCAAATCATAGAAAAACCTTGTGAACACCCTAGAGGCCACAATTTTGGTCCAATCATAATCAAACTTGCTCAGAATGATCATCATGACAATATCTTGGTCAAGTTCGAATATGGGTCATGTCCGGTCAAAAAGTAGGTCAGTAGGTCAAATCATAGAAAAACCTTGTGAACACTCTGAAGGCCACTGTTTTGGTCCAATTATCATGAAACTTGCTCAGAATGACCATTGTGACAATATTTCAGTCCAGTTCGAATATGGGTCATATCGGGTTAAAAAGTAGGTCAGCGGGTCAAATCATATAAAAACCTTGTGAACACCCTAGGGGCCACAATTTTGGTCCAATCTTAATCAAACTTGCTCAGAATGATCATCATGACAATATCTCGGTCAAGTTTGAATATGGGTCAAATGGTTCCGGTCCGTTGCACATCTAGGTCACAGGAGCCAAAAACAGATTTTTTTCACCAAAAACTTAAAAAATCTTCTTCTCTGAAACCACAAGGCCCAGGTCTTTGTTATTTGGTATGAAGCTTCATCTAGTGGACCCCTACCAAGATTGTTCAAATTATAGTGCTGGGGCCAAAAATGCCCCCGCACGGGGGCCCTTTGGTTTTACATAGGCTTATATAGGGAAAATCTTTAAAAATCTTCTTCTCTGAAACCACAAGGCCCAGGACTTTGATATTTGGTATGAAGCTTCATCTAGTGGACCCCTACCAAGATTGTTCAAATTTGAGTGCTGGGACGAAAAATGCCCCCGCCACGGGGCCCTTTGGTTTTACATTGGCTTATATAGGGAAAATCTTTAAAAATCTTCTTCTCTGAAACCACAAGGCCCAGGTCTTTGATATTTGGTATGAAGCTTCATCTAGTGGACCCCTACCAAGATTGTTCAAATTATAGTGCTGGGGCCAAAAATGCCCCCGCCCCAGGGCCCTTTGGTTTTACATAGGCTTATATAGGGAAAATCTTCAAAACTCTTCTACTCTGAAACCACAAGGCCCAGGACTTTGATATTTGGTATGAAGCTTCATCTAGTGGACCCCTACCAAGATTGTTCAAATTATAGTGCTGGGACAAAAAATGCCCCCGCCACGGGGCCCTTTGGTTTTACATTGGCTTATATAGGGAAAATCTTTAAAAATCTTCTTCTCTGAAACCACAAGGCCCAGGTCTTTGATATTTGGTATGAAGCTTCATCTAGTTGACCCCTACCAAGATTGTTCAAATTACAGTGCTGGGGCCAAAAATGCCCCCGCCCCGGGGCCCTTTGGTTTTACATAGGCTTA
Organism: Lucinisca nassula; assembly: GCA_963580285.1. NCBI lineage: Eukaryota > Metazoa > Mollusca > Bivalvia > Lucinida > Lucinidae > Lucinisca > Lucinisca nassula. The sequence goes on along the minus strand of OY757017.1, from coordinate 74,779,205 downwards.
TATAGGGAAAATCTTAAAAAATCTTCTTCTCTGAAACCACAAGGCCCAGGTCTTTGATATTTGGTATGAAGCTTCATCTAGTGGACCCCTACCAAGATTGTTCAAATTTTAGTGCTGGGACAAAAAATGCCCCCGCCACGGGGCCCTTTGGTTTTACATGGGCTTATATAGGGAAAATCTTTAAAAATTTTCTTTTCTGAAACCACAAGGCCCAGGACTTTGATATTTGGTATGAAGCTTCATCTAGTGGACCCCTACCAAGATTGTTCAAATTTTAGTGCTGGGACAAAAATGCCCCCGCCACGGGGCCCTTTGCTTTTACATTGGCTTATATAGGGAAAATTTTTAAAAATCTTCTTCTCTGAAACCACAAGGCCCAGGTCTTATATATTTGGTATGAAGCTTCATCTAGTGGACCCCTACCAAGATTGTTCAAATTATAGTGCTGGGGCCAAAAATGCCCCCGCCACGGGGCCCTTTGGTTTTACATAGGCTTATATAGGGAAAATCTTTAAAAATTTTCTTCTCTAAAACCACAAGGCCCAGGACTTTGATATTTGGTATGAAGCTTCATCTAGTGGACCCCTACCAAGATTGTTCCAATTTTAGTGCTGGGGCCAAAAATGCCCTGCCCCGGGGCCCTTTGGTTTTACATAGGCTTATATAGGGAAAATCTTTAAAAATCTTCTTCTCTGAAACCACAAGGCCCAGGACTTTGATATTTGGTATGAAGCTTCGTCTAGTGGACCCCTACCAAGATTGTTCAAATTATAGTGCTGGGACAAAAAATCCCCCCCTGCCACGGGGCCCTTTGGTTTTACATAGGCTTATATAGGGAAAATCTTTAAAAATCTTCTTCTCTGAAACCACAAGGCCCAGAACTTTGATATTTGGTATGAAGCTTCATCTAGTGGACCCCTACCAAGATTGTTCAAACTATAGTGCTGGGGCAAAAAATGCCCCTGTCCCGGGGCCCTTTGATTTTACATAGGCTTATATAGGCAAAATCTTTAAAAATCTTCTTCTCTGAAACCGCTAGGCCCAGGTCTTTGATATTTGATGTGTAGCTTCATCTAGTGGACCTTTGACAAGATTGTTCAAATTTTAGCCTTTGTTGATGTTTGGTATGAAGCTTCACCTTTACGACCTCCCTCAACATTATGTACATTAAAGCCCTGGGGCCAATAATGGCCCTCTCTGGGGCCCACTTGTTATACTATGGATCAGGTGAGCGATCCAGGGCCATCATGGCCCTCTTGTTTTTTTTTAAATCTAAGTTTAATTCCATTTTGTTTTAACCCAATATACAATTCCTTTTTCAGACCGTATCACATGAGTTATTGCCCTTTGATCTTCAAATAATGCTGAAATTAGCCGTTTCTTGATACATGGGTTTGCATCCATGAGACCTCAGACGAGTTCGATCAAAATTCGCCGCATATCACAGAATTACAGACCATTGTTTTTCAAATAATGCTGGAACTAGCGTTTTCCCAACTCTACAGTCTGTGTTTACTTACAAGTTTCCACCAAACTTGATACACGGCTTTGTATCCATGAGACCTCTCATGAGTTGGATCATCATCAAAATCCGATGCATATCATGGGAGTTACAATTAACCCTTTTTACAACTTACACGAAGTTTTATACATCAACATGTTCCTCGCTTGCTTGAAAATACTTGAGTGCAATTTGCAATCCAGTTTATTGTCACTTGCTCATGGCGGGGGGTATTTTAGTCATTCTCCAACGACAGCTCTAGTTTTGAAATAATTTCACAGAAATGTTCCTTGGGTCGCCAACTAAAATTGCTCAATCTTCCACTCCACCTCATCATTTGTACAATATGGATCATGCCATCATGGACCTCTTGTTTAAGGTCACAGGCTCCCAAAAACTGATAGTTTTTGGCCAAGTTTTTGGCCAAAAAAACAGCTTGTTTGCACCTTTGATTTTGGTAGCCAAACTTAGTTTTCAAAGTCAAATAGATGTTTAAGGTATCTATACATGTATTTATGGTATTTATTGTGGGGAAATATTGTTTTCCTCCAAAAACATTTCTAGTTAACTCATAGCACTGATAGCACTGGTGGGTCAATTGTCAGGCTTGCGAATATTGGCTGGAAAAATGAACTTAAAACTGTTTCATTTAACCCCTAAATTCTTGTACTAAAAGCAAACAGTAAGTACCCTGATCAGATGACACTTTCTATGGCATCTGATCAGAGTCTACACTGTGTGCCAAAGCAGTTTCACCCAGTACAACAGGCTGCGGCAAAGACAGATTACTGCCTCAAAGACAGAGCGCACAAAATGTATCATAGAAAGGGTAGGTGAAGTTTTTATGTTTGTATAAATCTAGAAGGCAATCTGTTGACTTTTGCTGCTATTGGAGAAGAAACTAAATGCCTGGAGATACCGTGCAGCAACATTCTGACTATATTTCAAAGCCAGACAAAGCTTTTTCCAGTTCGTTGAAAATATTTTGGCTTTGAAATATAGTCAGAATGTTGCTGCGGTGTCTCCAGGCATTAAGTGTCTTCTCCAATAGCCCAGTTCAATAATTTAATTATCCACCCCTGCAAATTATTTCCCTTGTCTACTCTTATTCGTTTTGAAAATCGATAACGTTCCCGGTGCTGATTCCTATCTAATTCCGGAGCGTAATAATGCGGCATGTCTTAATATCGCGTATGAATCATATGCGCGCATATGACTTTAAACACTGCATATGACCCGTTATTTTATTTTTTTTGGTCAAAAATCTGTGATTTCAAAATGTTAAATACTTTTAAGATTAAATATGAAAAAAAATGCCAATTTTCTTTGGTATATTGGAAGCATTAACCCCACAAAAACAGTCCTTCTCGTCACCTTTTATCCATGCAGAATAAGTTTCAGTTTTGACAGATAAATGGAATTACCGTATTCGCCCTAATTACCGCACATGCTCCTATAAGCACACACCAAAGCTATTTTTGAAAAGAAAATGCATAAGCTCAAACTTTACAGTAACCTCCCCCTGGAAGCTCTCACAATAAATCGCTAAAAAACTAACCGTTATTTCTTCAACACTGAAGGCAATGCTTTAGTATCATTTTCCATCCCATTAAATATCATTATGCATAATCTAGGGGCTATTGTTTTCGCATCGAGTGTGCGCTAATTAGGTAGATTTTTCACTGTGATTTTTGACATGATTTTGAAAAAAACTAAGCGCACGGTGCGGTAATTAGGTCGAATACGGTATTCATTTTATTTCAAAACAGATCGTACTACATTTTTACGAGATAGTTTCATTAGACCCAAATATATGATAATACATTATGTTCAAAAACAGATCGTACTGGAACCATGCACGAGAACCCATCCACTGCGTATATGACACAGCGTATCTGAATTATATGCGCGCATATGGAATCTAATAATACCTACTACTGAATATATTCCTTATAATTTAATCTAAACTTAAGAGAAATATGTGATAATCATTGAACGGCTGCCCCCTCGTAGCTACCTTTTATGCATAAATATTTAATAGTGGTTCATTATATTATTGATTTTTTTATTTATGTATATTTCTTTATTTTGAAGTTACTGTAACTGAGATTGAGATTTAAATAATATTCCATTATTATACATTTAAAACTTATCCGTGTTGCACATAGATTTTTACTCAAATGCGCGCACACATGTAGATGTACATTAATATGTCTTGAACAATAATCTGTCAAACAGTTTATGAACTGAAAACAGAGACAGAAGTACTTTGCTAATGTTTGTTTGTTTGTTTGTTTGATTTGAGGTTTAACGTCCCCGTCAACACTGTAAAGGTCATTTTGGAGACGTTGCTTCCAATTTTGTGGGACTTTTACCTGACATTGAGATAAAATGAGATCTCAAGCCCTGTCGCCCAATGAAACCAATATGGTTTATAAGCATGGACGTTGATATGTCATTGCTCCAGCGCGTGGTACATGTTGTTAGGGTCGGGGGTCTTGCTGTTGTAGTATACATGTACACCACGAGCAAATTTTATTTTAGAAAGAAAGCCTGTTATCTATCTATCTATCTATCTATCTATCTATCTATCTATCTATCTATCTATCTATCTATCTATCTATCTATCTATCTATCTATCTATTATCTATCTATCTATCTATCTATCTATCTATCTATCTATCACATTTGACCATAACTGGCCGATCTTTAGCCTGCTAATGGGGATGGTTCTCATTGCACAGAATGCCTCCTGGCCGTTGACGTCCCGATCCAAAGGACAGTGCTTTTTATGGCATTCGTGATTATCGGATTTGCGGCCCCCGCCCATCGGGGCTTGAAGAAATAGATGGGCTGCATGATGTTTCCACACAGAGCGGAAACAGTCCCACCAATGAGTACTGGTAAACCTTTTAGATGATCTAAGCCTGCCCAGGCAAAGCGTTGCGAGTCGGACCATCCATGCTTATAAACCCTATTGGTTTCATTGGGTGGTAGGGCCTGAGATGTCATTTTATCTCTGTCGGGTAAAAGTCCCACAAAATTGGAAACGACGTCACCAACATGACCTTTACAATGTTGACGGGGACGTTAAACCTCAAATCAAACAAACAAAAAGTATCGGATTTGTTCTCTTTGTTCGACACCATATTGGTGATCAATACGCACCGGAAGTCGAAAAAGTGATCAATAACCAAGAGGAGTAAAACTTGGCAGGGGAGGTAAATCATGTTATTGACTTGGGCTATAGCAGCAAAAGTCAACAGATTGCCTCCTAGATTTATACAAACAAAAAAACTTCACCTATCCTTTCTACCGCAGCCGGTTGTATGGTGTGAGTTTGCTCTCCAGAGCTCAGGTGGGCTCTGCCTATTGGCAGCCATGCATTTTAACATGATATGATTATAATCTACCGATTATTAAGTCTCCCAAACAAACCGTAACACATGATTGCAGCCCAGACTCTATAGATAACCCTCTTATGCAACACTCTGATCATCTGACCTGACAGCGATAAGAATTTCTCAGCTATGTTCCATAAATAACTGTTACCTGAATTTCCTACAAATCAGTGAGAGTCATGCGGACATCAACAATGAAAAGCTACTGTGTTTGACAGCTTACCATAGTTACTTTTATTGATGGATTTTAATATTTTGCTTATGATAATATCTCTAGCCAGTTTGACTTTCAAGTTCTGTGGTGTATTCCTTGCTTCCAAAGGATAACCTTTTCTAGAACATATTGAAGGGGACATTCAGTTCAAACAAAAACTGACTTAGAATGTTTGGCAGCATCAGGGATTGGGAGAGTTGGTGGTAGAGTTGTTGATTTTCAAATTTCAAATTAATCATCAATAAAAATTATCTGATCACAGTTAACACGTATCCTGCTGAATATTCAATTAAGCCATACCCATTTCTGACTTTGGACCAATCAGATTACTTGGTGTTATCTACTCTAAATGTCAAACAGCGCAGATCCTGATCAGATGGCTTCTGAAGCCATCTGATCTGGATCTACATTGTTTGCAAAAGTAGGGGTTGTTGTGAGCAGCAGGATAAGGGTTAAAAATAAAATCAAAATAAAATAATACAGAAGCAGGAACTGTCAAGTGTCCTGTGAATGTGAGAATCACTTTTACATGAATTTTAAAACAAATAAAGCTGCTATATGTTTTGTATCTTAAAAGAGGCAGGATTCAGGCTTTTAAGTCTGAACCAGAATATAAACTGGCCAAAAGAAGTGAAGCCCGACCCAATATTATGCAAATGACAATACAAAATTCTCAAAAATTGATTGGTTGTAATCTTTTATTGGGTCTAGATTTTTCACAGAACTTCTACCGGTAAGTGAGGAAGCATAAATCTGCTGTGTATGAAACATATTGCATGACCCTCTTTTAATTTCAGAGAGTTCTGTATTGGTTCTATTTTCTACTCTGTCATTTTAAAAATTGACAAACCCTAAAGCCCTAGCAGCTTGTTTAGTACAATACCATAAATTTTTCAAATTACTTTATAGATAACTTCAAATTAGTTTGATTATGAATGTCACAGTTTGTAGAGTTTCACTTCTATTTTGCCAACTGGGCTTATATGGCTTTATAGAAGGTTAAAAATAATTGTCACACTGAATGCCTCTTTTTGTCCATGTTTAATGTTGTGTAAGTAGATGAATAATACAGCTTAACAATTACTAGTAACTATAAGAACTAACACCATCCTTCTATTTCATTTTCTAAAATTCCATGTACTGCAGATTTGCTGTTTTTCATGGTACATGTAACACCTATAACAGAACTTAGCCAGAAATCAGCACCTGTATAGCAGTGTTTAGTAATATACATGTATTTAAAAAAAATGGAAGTTATATTCTTGCTTAGTTGTATATTTCTCAACACTTTGCAAGTTATAGTCTAAACATTAGATAAATGCAGGACTACAGAAATTGATAACAATAACTATTCTGTTGTAGCTTTTGCAGTGAGATATTCCACTTCCAACTCTGAAAAAAATGCTCTGCACTCCTCTATATTCTGTTTGCAATATGAGTGGCTCAGTATCTTCCGTGTGAGCTCTGTGCTTTCTTCCATTCCTGCTTATTTTCAAAATACTGAAACACCTATAATTTGCTATAAATATAACAAACCTGTTAGATCTAACATTTTTAATTTTAATAAACTTGTTTCAGATCTTGATATTGATACTAATACTCCTGATTCATGTGATTGTAAAAACACAGTGTATTGCTATCCTGCTGCTGGTCATGTAATTACTGGCAATTTGAAAATAATTCCTGATTCTAGGATAAGGAATATAATTTCTAAAGGACCGAAATATCGGTTTCCTTCTAAAATTGATTTCAGTAAATGTAGAGATGAAATCGCTGCTTCCTTGAATGAATTCGGTAATCGATGGTGTAAGCGAGAGTGTGTTGAGCATAAAGCCCTTAAGGACTGGAAACTAAGCATTTTAAAACTAGTGAATAAACGCATTTCTTTCTATTCTCAAAATACTAACTTATTACCTCCTAAGCCTAAGACGTCTTTACGTCATCTTAAGCTAGGTATTCAAGAATTTCATAAGAAGTTTGTTTGGCCCCTGCAGACAAGGCCGCTAACAACGTCGTCGTTGTGTGACGGCTCCACTATGTTAACACGCTTAAGCAGGAGCTTGGTGGTACTAAGGCCTATGAACTTGAGCCTTTAGCTGAAGAGAGAGTTATAGTAGATAAACATATTTGTCATTCAGCCACCAAGTTTGCTGTGTGTGTTACCGAAGGCCAAGACAAGCTTCCTACGCTATACTGGTTACCAAAACTTCATAAAAGACCTTACAAAGCACGGTTTATTGCAAATTCTAGCTCTTGCACTACCACTGAACTTTCTAAATTATCAACTTCCTGTCTTACTGCTATTAAAACGCATGTGATTAAATACTGTGATAAAGTCTTTGAAAGATCAGGAAGAAATCTGTTTTGGTCTATAAAAAATTCGAATGAGGTTTTTCAAAATAAATTGAAATCCAGACATTTTCGTGCTTCAAGTCTGTCTACTTACGATTTTTCCACTCTTTACACTACACTTCCTCATAATCTTATAAAAGAAAAGCTTAATGATTTAATTGAATGGGCTTTTCACAGAGAAGATTCTCTCTATCTTGCATGTAATGTCAGAAATGCATTTTTCACTTCTAAAGAGCATAAGAATTATACACTTTGGTCATGTCAGAAAGTGTGTGATGCCCTCACCTTTCTACTTGACAATATTTATATTAGATTTGGTACTAAGTTATTTAGACAAATTGTGGGTATTCCGATGGGTACGAATTACACACCTCTTGTGGCTGATCTGTTCTTGTATTGTTATGAAAGAGACTTCATGTTGTCGCTTTCCATTGATAACCAATCTAAAATTATTGAAGCTTTTAGCTCCACTTCTAGATATTTAGATGATTTATTAAATATTGATAATACCTATTTCGATGGTTTGATCAGTCAGATTTACCCCCCAGAACTTCAATTAAATAAAGCAAATTCTTCTGATACCGAGGCCCCGTTTTTGGATTTACATCTATCTATTGTAGATGGGTTTGTTTCGTGCAAAATTTATGATAAACGCGATGACTTTGATTTTGAGATTGTAAATTTTCCCTTTTTTGGATGGTGATGTTCCTCGTGCGCCATCCTATGGCGTTTATATTTCGCAATTAATTTGATTTGCTAGAGTGTGTAGTCATGTAACTGACTTCAACACTCGTAATTAATTATTAACGGCTAAACTCCTTAATCAGGGTTATCAGTACCATAAACTACGCAAAGCATTTTCAAAATTTTATAGACGCCATTCTGATTTAATTTCAAAATTCAATATTGGACTTAAATCTCTTCTGCAACAAGGTCTATCGGAACCCGAATTTTATGGTGACTTAGTATATAAATTCAGAAAAATATATAACCACAATGACTTCAGCACCCAATTTCGTAAAATCATTCTTCGATATAAAAAGATTGGGTACAACATGGATGTTATACGACAGACTGCATGCATGGTAGTTAACCCAATCACGGTTGGCAACTTTGCTTCCCTCTTTAATTGCACGCCGGTGGGTCAGGCCTCAGATTCTATGACGGCTCCAACGTAAAGGCTTATTGAGAATTAGAGAGATCTAATTATTGGTAATGTTGGTTGGTGCCTGATGCTCTGTCTCTGGTCGGGCCCATCGGAGTCTAACTGTTGGTTTTCTTTTGCTCCAGCATTTCAGTGGTTTCTTGCTGTCTAGTCCTCACCGTTGTCTCACCTCTGTGGTGCTTTGATTTTTTTTGTTCACGGAGATGTTGCACTGATGAGTTAGGAAGCCTTCATGCGGACTGGACAATTTATTTGTCTAAATCGCGACGGAAGTAAGGGCGAGGATTGTGGCCACGTAAAATCGATTTAAGCCCCCCAGTGGAAATCTTTCCACTGACCGTTCCAAGGCGGTTCTTCTGTGGCGATTTATTTATGTTGTTGTTTGTTACTTACTGTGTGTATCACTTGTGTCTTTTAATTTTGGATGGCCATATGGCCATTTTGTGGGAAAGTAACTGTCCTTATGGCCTTCCTTTGTTTAGGTTTCCATTATGGTCTGGTCGCTTAATGTTTGTATTTCTTTCCCTTTGGTGTCTTTGATGGGTGGAGTAAGTTAATTGTATCGATTCCTGATCTTTGTTTTACTTCTACTTTAAAAGCTGTATGGGAAGTTTGAAGGCCAAAATCAAAATTCTGAATATTAAACCGAATTATTATAATATCTTTTTGCATAACTCAGAATAATCAATATTGATTTAAAACAGAGCTATTTAATATAGATATACATAAAGGCTTGAATAAAAGCATGTTTCCGTGATGACCATGTATATGTCTGGGAAATATGGATTGCCGTCAGGGAAATGTCAGGGAATTTTGTTTTGTCCTGTCTTTATGAACCCTGCTCAGGTGTTTGATATTTAAGATTGTTCAAATTATAGCCCTGGGGCCGAAAGTGGCCTCGGGGGCGGGCCCACGGGTTATATTTAGACTTATATCAGGAAAACCTTTAAAAATCTTCTTGTTTGAAACCAGAAGGCTCGTGTCTTTGATATTTAATATATGGTATGAAGCTTCACCTTTTAGACCTCCCTCAAGTGCAAATTATAGTCCTGGGGCCAATAATGGCCCTCTCCAGGGCCCAGTTGTTCCACTGGATCAGGTGAGCAATCCAGGGCCATCAATCATGGCCCTCTTGTTTAACTAATGTAAAGTTGACTAAGGTACGTGTTGACTGAGGTATGAGTTGACCCAAAACAGGTACGAGTTGACTAAGGTAGGAGTTGACTAAGGTGCAAGTTGACCAGAAAACCCTGTGGGATTCCATTAAAACTGAGGGCATTGTTTTGTTTGATTTGAGGTTTAACATCCCCATCAACACTGTAAAAGTCATTTTGGGGACATTGCTTCCAATTTTGTGGGACTTTTACCCGACATTGAGATGAAATGACATCTCAAGTCCTGTCGCCCAATAAACCAATATGGTTTATTAGCATGGAAGGTCTGCCTCGCACCGCGGTTCCTGGACAGGCTTAGATCCTCTAAGCGGTTTACCAGTACTAGTGAGCGGGCCAGATTCAGCTCTGGGTGGAAGCATCTTGCAGCCCATATATTTCTTCAAGCCCCGATGGGCGGGGGCCAAAAACTGAGGGCATTGTAACAATTTTGGTACAGAATTAATTTTATCTTAAGGACAAAAACTAACACTACATTTACTCTTTTATAGGAGTGTATAGCTGTGCAGTTGTCGACCTTGATGGTGCTTGTTGGTTATTTTTTCCATACTGTATACCAGAATGTCCATAAACAAGTCAGTACCTGATGAGGATAAACAGACAGAATTGAAATTTCCAGCAGACTGCTTAAATAGTATATCAATGCCTAAAAACTGGAACGAAGTAGAAAAGCTAAAAAGTCTAAAACACAAGCTTCAGCAAAAGATTGATTCTGTGCCTAAGCAACGAAAGGAAAGTTACACAAGGGGAAACAAAGATTTTGTTTCTAGAAATAACTGTCACGAGTCTACAGTTGCTATAAAAGGGAATTTAAAGGTGGTTCATGATTACTTAATTGGAGAACAAAATGATCCCCAGAAAAGCAAACGTTCTATGTTTGATGTAATATCGTCTGAACATAAAAATGGGCAGAGCTTCCATCAGTTAAATCAACCAACCCTGGCCAAATATGACAAAAAAAAAACTTCATATGAAAGAAATGAATTCAAAAGACAGCATTCTGGTACAAGCTCACATAATGGGTTCCTCAAAGCAGAAGGACAAACGATTCATGTTAGTAACCAAATGCCCATAGCAAGCAATACAGAGCATAAGAACAATGATGCATTAGAAGTGTTGAGTGTAGATAAAATTAATCAAGCTCTTTTGGATGCCACATCATGTTCTGAAATTATTGTCAACAACACCTCCACAGATAAAATACCACTTGCTGAAGGAACTACAGATGGCAAACATCTTAAGTCACTAAAGACGTTCTTTATTCCAAAGATTACAATAGAGCCTCTTGATCACTCAGTTCATGAAGGTCCTTTAGCCCCAAAGGTTGTGTTAGAAACTCATGATTTACTTGACAAGACATATGCGTCTTCTGATTCTATTCAATGTTCAGAAAAATGTTCTGATTCTATTATATGTTCATCAAAGCATTCCAAGACACCACAGAAAGAAGAAAAAATAAAAAAGATGAAAGAAAGGAAGAAAGAAAAGCACCCAGATTTCCTTATGGATGATTGTTCAACAAATTCTACACATGGGAAGGACTCTCTTGATATCAGAAACACAGTCAATATGACATTGGATGAATTTTCTGATAAAAGAACAGGACAAATGAGCAAAATTATAGAAAATTTTCCTAAGAATAAAGTTTCTGAAAATACATCAGTACAAGTATGCCTGCACAGTCCCATAGGGGAACAGTCGTGTGAAGCAATGTGTGTCCAAGACAAATACAAGAACAGCCCATTTGCAATTGCAGATAAAGATGTTTTCAAAACGGTAGTGTCACAACCACATGAAATAGAGAAGGCAAATGGTGAAACATCTCTTAAATGTTATAGACAGATTCCAAATAAGGAATTCGAGAAACAGTTAGAATTAGCGAAGTCAAAAATACTGTATTACTCAAAAAAAATGTTTGTCAGTAAGCATAAACTGATTTTTCAGAAATGGGCATCAGAAATGGAAAGATCGGGAACCCTAAAGAATTGTCCTAAAAGTGCAAAGTCTGGTCAAGGGTTTCAAAATGAATTGAATGTACACTTGGTCAAGTCGCCAACATCAGCAGAGTCAAATTCAGAAATGGGAAGCTCTGGAATCCTAAAGAACTGTCCTAAAAGTGCAAAGTCAGGTCAAGGGTTTCAAAATGAATTGAAATTACACTTGGTCAAGTCGCCAACATCCTCAGAATCAAATTTGATCAAGTCCACAACATCAGCAAAGTCATATTTGGTCAAGTCACCAAGGTCTGTCATAACAACATCAGAAAAACACAAGAAAGTCTTCAAAAACTTGAATAAAGCAAATCATGAAACAGTGAAATTTGAATTTGATAATAAAAGAGTAAAATTGGTAAGGATGAAATCTGGCTGCAAAGATATTGCTAGCACTGAAAGAGGTCTAGGACAAACGAAGGATTTTGAAAATTCTGGAACCTTGGAAACCAATCTGAATGGAGAAAAATATCCTAACAGAATGTCTCTGGAACATGACCCACTAAGCAGTATTAATAAACTGATGGAAAATAACCACTGTGAAAAGCAAAATGTAGCAGAGGAGGTAGAGTACAAGAATGTAACAGAACCAGTAATCAGTAAAAGCTTTGGGAAAACTGTTTTAAAACAAAATATAAAGAACATTAAGCTGAATGCTGCAGGAGTGTGTGCAGAGAAATTTAATCATGGAAATAGCACACAAGGCAGTGATACTGAAGTATTAAAGCAGCCAAAGTGTCAAAATCAAGATTTGCCTGCTACTGTTCTCAAAAACAATTGTGCTGGAAAAGAGAAATTTAAAATTAAATTGAATGCTGCAAAGCTTCACAGTATCAATACAGCTTCAGGAAATAGCATTCAAAATTCAAATAAACTGTCAACTAAGTCACTATTTCAGAAGGCCTTTGCAACAACAGCTGCACAGAGCAAGAGTGCTATAGAGCCTACGAGTGTGACAAATGAAATGAACACATTAAAGCAGTATCTTGGAAATAGTCATGTAACAACTGATTCAAAAACCATCGGAACTAAAGTGGCCAGTAAAACACCAGTAATGTCACTTGATCGAAATGATTCTGTCCCAGTATGTATTGTTGATGGACTTCAAGGAAAAGCCTTGCCACAGACAAAGTTTATAAATGAAAACCTCTTGACAGTAAGTAGTACAGGGGGTGCTTCAACCTCTGTTATATCATCTTTAAATACTACAGCTGATGATGTTTCATTATTTATTTCTCCACCTATAAACCCAGTGCTAGATAAGGGTACAGCTTTAGAAAAAGCTCCATTCACACTGCAAGGCAGTTCTTTATCTTATTCAACTAATGTTCTGTCAAGTTCACAGACTGTGTCTGAAGCAAGATCAAATCTTGTTACAAAACCTCTACCTGTGTTCTTTCCTGCTGTTTATCCATTGATACCTGTTGTGACAATCCCGGTTGCAGGGATTCCAGTCCCACATAATACCCCAGAACTTGATAGTACAGGAGTGGGAAAACCTACAAAGACCAGCTTAAGCACTATGCAGTCTGTGAAAACATCAGACTTTGTTGTAAGTTCTGCCAACAAAAATGAAACATTTACACCTGTTTCTTGTGCTTCTGCCCTTTTATCTGGTGAGTCAAATTGTGAAAACAACATATCTGGACAGATGTTAAAAACTGTTGGTGGGTCTGTCACTTATCCAATTTTGAAAGTAATTTCTCCTCCAGATTCTTTTAGTTCAAGTCCAAAAAGAACTCATCTCTTTCAGACTATCACCAGGAACACTAATGCTGATGGAAATGCAGTGAAACAAAGACAACACGATGTTAATGCAAGAACCAATATTCCTGACCCCAATGAAATGTTTCAAAATTATTCATTGGCAGAATATAATAAAAACAATCTTGTTGGCAGAAATGTAAAATTTGTCAGCCTAAAGCCAGCACTGTCATCAAATTCATGTGAAAGTTCTCACATTGTCAGTGACAATAAGTCAGTTCCTGCATCACATGTCACAGTAGAAGAAAAGCAGACCTCAAAAGAAAATCAAAAGTCTCACAGTCATTTGCCTTCAACATCAGCTAAAACAATAAATGGAAAAGCAAGTTCTTATTCTGAAAAGAGAAATGAGACTTTAGATAATGTATCACATGTTAATCTTCCAGAAAAAGACACAGAGATGCAAGATTCACAAATACTTCCAAAAGACAAAAAGCACAGGTTCCACAGTGAGAAACCTAGAGATAAAAATGCCTTGAGCACCAAGACACAGCACCTCAAGCATACAACATGGACAAGAGTAAATCAGAATCCAAGTCAGATTGATAAACAGGAGTCAGTTAAAACAGTTACAGACATAACTCCCATACACAATGATGTGAAAACAGTTGAAGGCAAAATAGATGGGACACAGATTGAGAAATCAACTGACACAGTTGATGATGAGTCGAATATGGAACTTTATGAACAGTTTAAAATCAAACCTGTCACACCAGGATTTGATTTGTCTAGATTCCTGGTATGTGAAAGTGAAATAAAAGAAATAGCAGATACAATACCACGAATTGAGAACTATTACAGTTTATCTGTTCCTTCTCTGGACAACCAGTCAGTATCAGCCAGTGAAAACAATGTTTCAAAAAATACAAATGATGTTCATTTGCAAAAGAACCGAGTTGTTAATGTAACTGTGGAGTCTAACAGTTTGAAAGATCCATTTAATCTGATACAAGCTCCAGTGACTTCAGCTACTGACAGTACAAATATTCAGAGACTCAGTGAACAAGAGCTAATAAGTTATCTTTGCTCAACTAATAATGAGAAATCAAAGCTTATATTACTGAATGGAAATGTTTGTAACAGATGGGAAAAACTAAAGAAAGGAATAGGAGCAAAGACCATGTCAGATCCAGAGTTTCTGCATCATCTTTTGAGTTCTGCTGAGAAGAATTTGTTAAAGGCCTCTGAGACCAGAGAAATTGGCTCACAGACAGTTGAGATACCAGGTATATTTATATACAATGACAGGTTTTTAGCTCACCAGAGCCGAAGGTCACTGTGGCTATTTTTAGAAAAGCTTTAGCGCCTACATTTCTTGACCGATTTCAATATAACTTCACAAATGTTCCTTATGACAATATCTTGAGCGAGTTTGACTTTCAAGGTCAGGGTCACTGTGCCTGTTTTTTAGAAAAACTTTGTCATCGCTCTAGCGCCTACATTTCTTGATCAATTTCAATATAACTTCTCACAAATGTTCCTTATGACAATATCTCGAGCGAGTTGACTTTCAAGGTTGTGGCCTCATGGTCAAGGTCACTCTGGCTATTTTTAGAAAAACTTTGTCATCTCTCTAGCGCCTACATTTATTGACAGATTTTAATATAACTTCACACAAATGTTGGGTATGATACTATCTCGAGCAAGTTGGACTTTCAGGTTCCTGAGGTCAAGATCAAGATCAGGGTCACTGTGGCTATTTTTAGAATAACTTTGTCATTGCTCTAGCACCTACACTTATTGATGGATTTTAATGTTTTTGTTTGTTTGATTTGAGGTTTAACGTACCCGTCAACACTGTAAAGGTCATTTTGGAGACGTTGCTTCCAATTTTGTGGGACTTTTACCCGACATTGAGATGAAATGACATCTCAAGCCCTGTCGCCCAATGAAACCAACAGGGTTATTAGCATGGACGGTCTGCCTCGCACCGCTGTTCCTGGACAGGCTTAGATCCTCTAAGTGGTTTACCAGTACTAGTGTGCGGACTGGATTTAGCGCTGCGTGGAAGCATCATGCAGCTCATATATTTCTTCAAGCCCCTATGGGCGGGGGCCGAATGGATTGTAATTTTACACAAATGTTAGAAATATAATATCTCAAGCAAGTTTGACTTTCAGGGTCATGGCCTCAAGGTTTCATGGCTATTTTTAGAAAAAAACTTTGTCATGGCTCTAGTGCCTACTTTAATATAATTTCACACAAATATTTGGAATGATAATATCTCAAGCGAGTTCAACCTTCAGGATCCTCGGCTCAAGGTCATGGTCACTGTGGCTATTTCTAGAAAAACATTTTCACCATTCTAGTGCCTTCATTTCTTGATAGATTTAAACCCTTATCTTGCTGAATATTCATTTAAGCCACACCCATTTCTGTCTATCAACCAATCAAATTACTTGATGTAATTTATTGCTACAAATTCATAAACTCGATGTCAAACTGTGTAGATCCTGATCAGATGGCTTCTTCAAAAGCCATCTGATCTGGATCTACACTGTTTCCAAAGATAGGGGTTGTCGTGAACAGCAAGATTTATAAGAGTTATAAATATAACTCCACACAAATATGGGTTTGATAATATCTCGAGTGAGTTTGATTTTCTGGGTCCTGAGGTCAAGGTCAGGGTCACTGTGGCTAATTTTAGAAAAACTTTTTCATCGCTCTTATGCCTACATTTATTGATAAATTTTGCTATAACTTTACACAAATGTTGGAAATGATTATATCTCGAGCCAGTTAGACTTTCTGGGTCCTAAGCTCAAGGTCAAAGTCACTGTAGCTATTTTTAGAAAAACATTGTCATCACTCTTGAGCCTACATTTATTGATGGATTTTAGTAAAACTGTACACAAATGTTTCAAATTATAATATCTCATATTAGTTGGACTTTTGCCAGTTCAGTGTTGTCCACACACAAAGTAGTCTTGTGCGAGGGGATTTGTATCGCCTGCGATGCCTTGTTACTTTCAGGCCTATTGGTGGCCACAGATGGGAAATAGTCAGTTGTCATTCTGTTGTCCTGCAACAACACATTCAAGTGTCATCAGACCTCTGAAGCCACTAGGCTGATTGGGTCCAAATTTTACCTGTAGCATCCTTGGGCACAAAGCTTCCATGGTTAAATAAATACATTGCTACCAGTGGGCAGTGCCCCCCTGAGCTCTGGTGAGCATAGTGGCCCATGGGCCTCTTGTTTATAGAGAACAAATTTGTTAGTTTACAAAAACAACATAGCGCAGTTTCTGGAGGTCTGACACAATTTTAACTGGTCCACTGATTTTTTATGCCCCCACTAGAATGGTGGAAGAGGCTTATAGTGTTGCCCATATCTGTCCATTTGTTCATTTGTGCATCCAAAACTTAAACAAGGTCAATAACTTTCTTATTTCTAGATGGATTTTGAAATTTATTGGCAGAAATATTAACCATCATGAGACGATGGGTTGCACACAAAGCCCAGGTCTGTAGCTCCAAGGTCAAAGTCATACTTAGAGTTCAAAGGTCCAAAACTTAAACACGGTCAATAACTTATTTCGGTATGGATTTTGAAATTACTTGGCAGAAATTTTAACCATCATGTGACAATGTGTCGCATACAAAACCCAGGTCGGTACCTCCATGGTTAAGGTCGTACTTAGAGGTCAAAGGTAAAAAAAAAGGTCTTAAAACTTAAACATGGTCAATAACTTTCTTATTTCTAGTTGGATTTTGAAGTAAATTGGCAGAAATGTTGATCATCATCAGACAATCTGCCTTGCACAAACTCAGGTCCGTACCTCCAAGGTCAAGGTCGTACTTAGAGGTCAAAGGTCAAAAAAGGGTAAAAAACTTAAACATCTTCAATAACTATTTATTTCTGGATGGATTTTGAAATTACTTGACAGAAATGTTAACCATCTTGAGACGATATATAGTGCGCAACTCACAGGTTGGTTTTTGTTTGTTTGATTTGAGGTTTAACATCCCCGTCAGCACTGTTAAGGTCATTTTGGAGACGTTGCTTCCAATTTTGTGGGACTTTTACCCGACACTAAGATGAAATGACATCTCAAGCCTTGCAGCCGAATGAAACCAATAGGGTTTATAAGCATGGATGGACCAATTCGCACCGCTTTGCCTGGGCAGGCTTAGATCCTCTAAGCGGTTTACCAGTACTCATGTGCAGGTCGGTTTCAGCTCTGTTTTGAAGCATCATGCAGCCCATATATTTCTTCATGCCCCGATGGACGGGGGCCGAATCTCACAGCTTGTATAAGGTCAAGGTCATACTTAGAGGTCAAAGGTAAAGAAAAAATGTATTTTTCTTGTGTCTGTTTTTTCTTAATGGATTTGAAAATTACTTGGTAGAAATGTTAACCATCATGAGTTACGTTTTCATACACAAGACCTAGGTTGGTACCTCCAAGGTCACGGTCATGCTTAGAGGTCAAAGGTAAAGAAAAGTGTGTTTTTCTTGAATCCACTCAATACCTTTGTTGTTCCTGGATGGGTTTGGAATTTACTTGGCAGAAATGTTACCATCATGAGACAATTTGTTGCATGCAAGACCCAGGTCCGTACCTGTAAGGCCATGGTCAAAGGTAAAATACTTACATCAACATATTTTCAGGCAAGGGCATCTGTGTCCTGTGGATGCATTTCTAGTTTGACATTATCTGATGTTTCATCTGACCATATCTTGCCCTCCAGTTGCTAATCACAATTATTACCCAATCCCTTATATAAATTGTTATGATGTATTTTTGGCTATAGGACGAGTTTAAACCATGAATTATATCACTGTCCAATATTGGGTGATTGGGGTGGTTTTCCATTTATCATCTTTATTGTGGCCAACACAGTAGACGCTGGCAACAATATTTAGGCAATGGCACCTCACAGCTTCAAAGAAATGTAAACAAGGCTGTCTGAGTGATGCAGATTACACAGTAAAGCATCCTGTTGCCTTTATGTTCCAAATGTAACTCTTTTCAAAATTGTTAGAGCCGCATTGTTAGCTCACCTGAGCCGAAGGCTCATTGGTGAGCTGATAGTATGGCCAGGCAAAAATTCTGTGTGTGTGTGTGTGTGTTCACATTTTCAAACGTCTTCTCCTCCGGAACCGCTGGGCCGATTGTAGTCAAATTTCATGTGGAGGCTCCATGGGGTGGGGGAACGTAAGTTTGCATTTTTGGTCTAGGTCACATGACCAAGATGGCCGCCATGCCCATATATGGTAAAAACCCTTCGAAAATCTTCTCCTCCGGAACCACTGGGCCGATTTGCATGAAACTTGGCATGTAGCACCTGGGACATGGGCCCATCATAAATTGCATAAATGGTGTCCCTGGGATGACCTTGACCTATTTTACGCCAAGGTTAAATTTGGTAACATGGGCATTTGTATGGGAAAAAGTAGAAATGTCTGATATCTTGCAAACTGTTACAAATAATGCCACTAAACCATATATATTCTTATTCCTTATGATGAGGCGCATTTAGTGACGTGGATTTTGGAA
The DNA here is from genome assembly GCA_963580285.1 of Lucinisca nassula. NCBI lineage: Eukaryota > Metazoa > Mollusca > Bivalvia > Lucinida > Lucinidae > Lucinisca > Lucinisca nassula. The sequence continues at coordinate 74,760,144 of OY757017.1, read as the reverse complement.
CCCTGGGCCCCCCCCGGGGGGCATGCCCCATCCCCTTTTTGGCACAAAATGCTTAATATCTCCAAAACAGCTAAGATCCCGACCCATAAACCATATATATATTCTTGTTCCTTATGATAAGGCGCATTCAGTGACATGGACCTTTGGACCTTTGGGTACCGGGGTTCCCCGGGGGGGCATGCCCCACCCCTATTTTGCACAAAATGCTTAATATCTCGGAAACGGTTAAGATCCCGACCCATAAACCATATATACTCTTGTTCCTTATGATGAGGCCCATTCAGTGACATGGACTTTTGGACCATGGGGTACCAGGGGTCCGGGGGGGGGGGGGGGGGGGGGGGGCATGCCCCACCCCTTTTTTTTGCACAAAATGCTTAATATCTCGGAAACGGTTAAGATCTCTATCCATGAACCATATATATTCTTGTTCCTGATCATAAGGCGCATTAAGTGACATGAACCTTTGGACCCGGGGGTCCCAGGGGGGCATGCCCCACCCCCTTTTTTGCATTAAATGCTTAATATCTCGGAAACGGTTAAGATCCCCACCCATAAACCATATATACTCTTGTTCTTTATGATGAGGCGCATTCAGTGACATGGACCTTTGGACCCTGGGGTACCAGGGGCCCGGGGGGGGGGGGGGGCATGCCCCTCCCCCTTTTTTGCTCAAAATGCTTAATATCTCGGAAAAGGTTAAGATCCCCACCCACAAACCATATATATTCTTGTTCCTTATGATAAGGCACATTCAGTGACATGGACCTTTGGACCCGGGGGGTCCCTGGGTGAGGGAGGGGGGCATGCCTAACCCCCTTTTTTCCACAAAATGCTTAATATCTCGGAAACGGTTAAGATCCCCACCCATAAACCATATATATTCTTGTCGCATTCAGTGTAATGGACCGTTGGACCTACGGTTCCAGTGGGGGGGGAGGGGGGTCTGGGGGCCAACTCCCTTTATTGCATTGAATGCTTAATATCTCGGAAACAGTTGAGATCCCCACCCAGTTACACAGACCTTCGGTCCCTCTTGGCCAAAGATCACATATTAAAGTCTTTGAGGACTTCCTCAGAAAAGTCAGGTGAGCGATTCAGGACCAATGGTCCTCTGGTTCAGGTGGGGACAACGACTCCTCTTTTTTGTTTTGAACATGAGTCAGGCCTGTACGCAGACACTGGAAAGGGTAGGGTTGAGGGTGACAATTTCAGGTATTTTGCAGAGGGTGAAAAACTGCATGAATCTGAGATAATTTCCAAAAGAGGGGAGGGGCTGCATTTGCACCCTCCCAACTGTGCGTGGGCCTGCATCAACAGGTAAAATTAACTTTTTTGTTTAAACATATCGCTGGAAGGGCTCTGTTACAGATCTGACACTGTTATTCAGGAGCTGGGAGGCAGTGGTGGGACTGAGCGAGGAGAAAAGAGAGAGGAGAAACTATGACAAACATTGTAGATGGATCTACACTGTTTGCAACTGGATAAAATGTTGAACATGTAATATTTTTTAGGCACAGATTGTGTTGCATGATCAATGAAATACTCTAAATTCAGAAAGATGAGGTTATCCTTTGGAAGCAAGGAATACCCCACAGAACTGGAAAATATGGACTGTACATATTTTCTGGGCCAGACTAGCTAGTTTCCGCCAATTAGGCCTCATCAGTGACTGACACTCCTATATTTTCAAAATTCTACAATGGAATCAATGATCCCAAAGGACAAGAAAATATAACTACACTATGATGTAGGGCAGGGAATCTTTTGCTTGCTGTTGTCCGTGTGACTATCACTGACCATCTGACTGCCAGTAACCTTGAACAAAATCCAAGTATGTTTATAGCATCCCTAAGATGTCAGAGCGCAGCGTACGAAGAAAATTCTTGACTGTACTTTAAAGAAAAAAATAACATTGGTCATAACTTTCTAACCGTTTGAGGTAGAGCTTTAATATTTTGCATGTAGGTTCCTTGTGACAATGGCTTCCCACTCAAACAAAAAGTTTTGACCTGTGACCTTGACCTGTGACCTACTTTAAAGAAAAAAATAACATTGGTCATAACTTTCTAACCATTTGAGTTAGAGCCTTCATATTTTGTATGTAGGTTCCTTGTGACAAGGGCTTTCCATTCATACAAAAAAATTGACTTATGACCTTGACCTGTGACCTATTTAAAAAAAACAACAACATTTGTCATAACTTTCTAACTGTTTGAGTTAGAGCCTTGATATTTGGGATGTAGGTTCCTTGTGACAAGGGCTTCCCACTAATCTAAAAACTTTTTGACCTGTGACCTTGACCTGTGACCTACTTTAAAGAAAAAATAGCATTGGTCATAACTTTCTAACCGTTTGAGGTAGAGCATTCATATTTGGCATGTAGGTTCCTTGTGACAATAACATTGATCATAACTTTCTGACTGTTTGAGATAGATCCTTCATATTTGGCAATGTAGGTTCCTTGTGACAAGGGCTTTACACCACTCATACAAAAAAATTCCACCTGTGACCTTGACCTTGTCCAGTGATCTACATAAAAAATGACCCTGCCAGGGGACATGGAAGTGTTTCACCAACACATCTTGTGGTTTTTTGTTGTTGTTTTTTCAGAGAAAATAAGGCTGGACATTATGAATCATTTGTCCATATCCAGTAGATGATTAATATGTAATTTTGTCAAACCTTATTTACTCTGAAAAATAAAAAAAAAGTTTTTGTCATTTATGACAGTAATGGCATCATCATTGATCAGTCAGGCTACACACAGTTTTTAGCTCTCTAGAGCCGAAGTCTCCGGGGGAGCTTACAAGATAGGTAGTTGTCCGTTGTCGTCTGACATGTGACGTCAACACTTTCAGATGACATATCCTCTGAAGACACTTGAGTCGATTTGACTCAAATTTCATCTTAAGCATCCTTGGGCTGGGGGAATGAAATTTTGTGTTTTTTATCAAATTCGGCTTTTTAGTTTGAGTGCTATGGCAACTCATAGTTCCCATAGATAAGACATATTCAATGCCCCCAACCTGGGGTCCCCCAGAATGTGCCGGGCCATGTCCCACCCCCTCCACTTTATAAAAGGCCCACTATATCAGAAATCTTAAAGATCCCCACCCCTAAACCATATATATTCTTGTTCCTTATGATAAGATACATTAAGTGAAACCAACCTGGGGATCCCCTGTGATGTGTCAGGGCCTAGCCCTGACCCCCTCCACTTCATAAAAGGCCCAATATCTCAGAAACCATGCAGATCCCCATCCCTAAACCATATATATTCTTGATCCTTATGACACATTCAGTGACACCAACTTATGGGTCAACGGGGCATGCAGGGGTCATGCAGCCCATGCTACACCCCTCGACTTCACAATAGGCCATATATCTGAGAAACTGTTAAGAGCCCCACCCCTTAACCATATATATATATGTTCATGTTCCTTATGATAAGACACAATAAGTGACACCAGCATGGGGGTCCTCCCAGAGTGCCACAGGCTTTGCCCCACCCCTTCTCTTCATTCACCCCTTCACTTCATTAAAAGCCATATATCTCAGTAACCGTTCTGATCCCCACTCCTTAACCATATAAATTATATTCTTGTTCCTTTTGATAAGACTCATTCATTCATACCAACCTGGGGGTCTCTTTGTGCGTGGGCAATGTGTTGGCGCCCTGCACCGCCCCTCCACTTCATAAAAGGCCATATATCACAGAAATCTTAAAGATCCCCACCCTAAACCATATATATTCTTGTTCCTTATGATAAGACACATTAAGTGAAACTAACCTGGGGATCCCCACCTCATAGTCATAATATTGTTCATTATTATTAGACACATTCACTCACACTGACTTGGGTGGTTTGCAGCGGCCACATATCTCAGAAACCATTTAGATCCCCACCCTTTAAACATATATATATATTATTGGTCCGTATGATAAGACACATTCAGTTACAACAGTCTTGGGCTTTTCTGGGATCCGCCATGCCCAAATCTGTTGCCCCAATCTGTCCACTGCTTAAAAGGCCTATCTCAAGAACCATACATATCCCCACCCCTCAACCATATGTGTCTCTACCTTTTGATAAGGCGCATTTAGTGCTACCAACCAGGGCTCATTTGGGTCCATGCCCCATCCCCTCTACTTCATAAAACACCTAATATTTCAAATACAGAGTACACATGGGTGCTTATTTGGGTATAGGGTTTGTTCGGGAGACTTAATAACTGGTAGATTAAAATCATATCATGTTCAAATACATGGCTGCCATTGGCCAGTGCCCACCTGAGCTCCAGTGAGCATATATAGTGGCCCATGGGCCTCTTGTTTCCTCTAGAATCAAAATCTTCAACAATATTTAGTATTTATCCATCAGATCAATTCCAAAAACATGGACTACTACTGGAATGACTGCCAAAAATTTGAGGCAGAAATAAGAAAATGCCACAAATTTTCATCTGAAAAAAAACCTAGGTTCTGTCGCAGCTTATTTTTGATAACTTATAGTGTGTCTTTGAATGCTTGTATTCCTTATATCTTTTTGTTTTGGATAGCCCATTGGCCATTTTGTGGGAAAGTAAGTGTCCTTTTGGCTTTCCACTATTGATGTTTCCATAGGGTCTAGTTATTTCATTTGCATGTTTCTTTCCCTTTGATGTCTCTGATGGGAGATGTGGGTTAATTGTATTGATTCCGGATTATTGCCTTCACTTCTATTCTGCATCCTTTAAAGCCACCGCTATATTACATGTATGTGTTAATGTAATGCTTCCTTTTTTCATGTGCAGTTTCTTCTGAATCAGTGAATGAACCAGTAAAAGTTGTAACTGATCCTAGTACAAGGAGAACATCCAGAAACTTCATGTCCAAGAGTCCAGAAATCATTATTATTGATTCAGATGACAGTGATTTGCATGACTCTGAAGAAGCAGGTGAGCCACTTCACAATGCCGTTAAAATCCTAAAAATTTGGACACCTTGAGGACTTGCGCTAATTCTCCTAAAATTTTGATAAATTCAGCAAGGAGTCTAAAAGGTGCAGATGGAATGGTAAACAGTTAAGACCCTGATCAGACTGCTCCCACAAGAGCAGTCTGATCTGAGTCTGCACTGTTTGCCTAGGCCTGTCTGTCCCAGTAATTAGGATCATTATGGTAATTACAGAGTTGTTCAATAGCAAAGATGTCCTTAGTTAACGTATCATGAAACATTTGATCATTAAATATGGCAAATTTGCCAATATTTTTGCTGAAAAAAAAAATGTGAATGACTTTTTCGTTTTTCAAAAGCTACTCACATTTTTCCAGCAAATCTACCAGAGTATTAGATACTTCACTTCCTAGAACAGTTAGCGTTTTGACTACAAATAAGGTTGTTAAGCTGAGGAAGCTATAAACAACTGGAAACCTGAACTCAGTTGGATAAACTTAAGGAAACATCTAAGTGGTCCAGGATTTTAATCATTGTGACAAATAAGAATGATGACCAGTCGGTAGAAAATAACCTTAAACCAGTCATGACCTTTTCTTAACCCTTCTTTTGCTGAATATTCAGTATGGCCACACCCATTTCTGACTTTGAACCAATCAGATTACTTGATGTAATTTATTCCTACAAATTCATAAATTGAATGTCAAACAGTGTAGAAAAGGGTTGTTGTGAACAGCAGGATATGAGTTTAATGATTCTGGAGCAAAAGTTAACGTAAGACAGTCAACGCCCATGGGTATAGACAATTAACTAATAAAAAAATCTTAAAGCCAGATCAGATGGTAAATTTCTAGAAATAACTCAATCTTTACCCTGAAATTTTGGTATGACTGCATCTATAATAATTTAATACATAGACTACATAATGAACGTACTGTTCATCTGTTCAGTGTAAAACATGTTAAATAAAAAGTGGGTTTCACTAAATATTAGATGATTTCTACTTCCAGTGTTATAAACATTACTGGCTTAAGTTCTAATGTTACTCATACTCACTACTTAAGGGAGAATGGGAACACCCTGCATATTTTTCTGCCATTTTTCAAAGGGAGACAATTATTGGGACTTCCTGTTCACTTTTATATAAGCCATTAAGCCCTGTCCCACTCAAAAAGGGGTCTACTCTTAAAGGAAAGAATTTGCTCCTGAGGGTCTACTCTTAAAGGAAAGAATTTGCTCCTCAGGAGCAAATTCTTTCCTTAAAGAGTTGACCCCTATTGACATGGGAGACAAAAATACTTATATAAATGCAGGAGTTGCCTCCCTTGAAGGTGTATCCATTCCCTTTAAGTCTTTTATGGAGATATTGTCTGTGTTTTGTTTGCCCCTGCCCTCTGTGACATGGAGGAATAGACAGTGGTTGTGAACAGAGCTGAAACGGACCTAACATATGTACTGGTAAGCCCCTTAGAAGGTCTGAGCCTGCCCAGGCAAAATGGCAAGGCTTAAGAAGTCATTTCATCTCATTGTTGGGTAAAAGTCAACAAAACTGCCCAGGCAAAGTGGTGCGAGAATGACCGTCCCTGCATATAAAGCCTTTTTTAAGATGTCATTTCATCTCAATGTTGGGTAAAAGTCCCACAAAATCGGAAGCAGCTAGTTGATTAGGACTCAAAACCTCAACATAAACACATCTTTGTTTTGCATTAGTCCATTGCATGCGGGAAACCCCTAAAGGGTTACCTTGGCAAACTGCAGGCCCAGATCAGACGCCACAGAATGTGGCGTCTGATCAGGGCCTGCACTATTTGCTGACAGAATTTTCCATCAAAAATAGAATAAAAGCGAAAAATAGGCCTGACACCCCTTAAATGACAAATGGACTTGTCCAAAATAAAGCATTGAAAGAGTCCACTAGTACGAGTATACTGGAGTTCTTAGCAAAATGCAGTTGTACATGTATGTTGATTTCAAATGTAATCTTTGTTTACTATAATTTCAGTAGGTGAATCCGTTTACTCCGATACTGACACGCACAGAAAAACACCTGAAGATAGACTGAATACAAATAATAATCAAGGCCTGCTCAGCATTGGTTCTGATGATGATAATAGGCAAGAATTGGAAGGTAACACAGAATTTAACCCTTTTTTGTACCAATGGAATCTTCCTCCTTATATAAAGCAGGAGTCCATTTCAAAATTCTGGGGTGTCAGGTTGTGTTTTCTTCAAAATTTATTTGGAAAATGGCTTAACTTTTTGCAAGCAGTGTAGGCCATAATACTGTTTGCCAATTACCCATTTTGGGATTTGCAGTACAGAATGGTTTACCAGGTAACCCATTTTGTACACATAATTTTGTACACTAAACCCCTAAACAGGATACTGGCAAACAGTGCAAGCCCAGGTCAGATGCCACAGAATGCAGCATTTGATCAGAGCCTGCAATGTTTGCAAAAAGTTCAGCCATTTTCCAAATAAATTTTTAAGATTACACTACCTGTCTTCTCCAGACTTTCGGATGAGTCTTTAAACCGAGGTCCCATCTCCGTATGACCATAGCTGTTGGTGGGACGTAAAACTCAAACACTCACTCACTCAACACTACCTGTCACCTCTAAATTTTGAAATGGATTACTGTCTGCTAGAAAATCAGCATGATTAGCGTGGGTCTGGCTGCATGTCTGACTGGTGAACAGATTGCAGATTCGATCCCGTCCAAGTCCAGGAACATTCTTTTGTGATCCTGAAATATTTGTACACATTTTCTCACCCTTCCACTGATTCAAGAGGAACAGTTGTCATGAAGGATGGGCTGTTTAGTTTAGAAGGACTGAGCCTGCCCAGCAAAACTTAGGTTAACTGACTTTCTCAACATGACCTTTTTAGTGTTTGAGTCGTTAAACAACAAAAACATGATTAAGAAAACATATTAAATGGTGATAGGATAAAGATTTGTTTTTTGGTTTTTTTATAAATCTGGAAAATTTTCAGTCTGACATTTTTTTCTGCAAAATTACTATGTACTAACCTAGACAATTGTTCTTGCCAGAACATATTAGTTTCTAACTTTCCACAAGTTCAATAAGCTAACAATGCTTAGAAAAACTAGTCCCTGGTGTGTAACAGAAATTGTCAAGATTCTTCTATATCATACTTAATAGATTAAATGAACTATAACAAAAACCTGCAATAAGACATGTGACTATCAAAGATACAGATGAGCCTGTGCATCCAGTCCTCCACCCACTGTGGCAAGAATTGTCTTTCATTTCTCTTTGCATAGCCCAGGGTGTAAAGAGTATAAGAATCTGATATGAGGTACTGTTGTGGGCATTTCCCACCTGAGGAATGACCGTGTTGAGAGGAACCGAGGCTATGCCGAGGTTGCGCTCAGCATGGTCATCTCGAGGTTTGGAAATGCCCATCTACAACAGAACCTCATATTAGTTTCTTTTTCTTGCACAACACCGTTTACTTTATTAACATTTTATTTTTTGTACGCTATACTTATGTAGTTTGCCTTGGTCAGAACACTAGGGTAAGAACAGAATCTCTATCCTAGGCTGGAACCAAAAATTTCATTACTTGGTATGCAAGAAAATTCATGCAATGACCAAAGACTCTGATCAGACTGTACATCTTATCATGGGGTTTGGCTTGCGCTGGTTCAATGTTATATAGTGTTGCTCTAGCGATAGATTTTAAGCGACACTTCTAGTGAATTCATAAATTTTCATTTTCTGTTTTTAGCTCACCTGTCACGTAGTGACGAGGTGAGCTATTGGGATCACTTTTTGTCTGTCGTGCGTGCGTGCGTCTGTGCTTGCATCCATAAACTTTTCTTGTGAACACACTAGAGGTCACAGTTTTGGGCCAATCATCATCAAACTTGGTCAGAATGATCATCATGACAATATCTCGGTCAAGTAAGGTCAGTAAGTCAAATCGGAGAAAAATCTTGTGAACACACTATAGGCCACACTTTTGGTCCGATCATCATCAAATCATCTTGACAATATCTGAGTCAAGTTCGAATATGGGTGTTGTCGGGTCAAAAAGTAGGTCAGTAGGTCAAATCATAGAAAAACCTTTTGAACACACTAGAGGCCACAGGTTTGGTCCAATCATCATCAAACTTGCTCAGAATGATCATCGTGACAATATCTTGGTCAGGTTCGAATATGGGTCATGTCGGGTCACAAAGTAGGTCAGTAGGTCAAATCATAGAAAAACCTTGTGAATACACTAGCGGCCACAGTTTTGGTCCAATCATCAACTTGCCCATAATGATCATCTTGACAATGTCTTGGTCAAGTTCGAATATGGGTCATGTCGGGTCAAAAAGTAGGTCAGTAGGTCAAATCATAGAAAAACCTTGTGGCCACAGTTTTGGTCCGATCATCATCAAACTTGCTCAGAATGATAGTTTTGACAATATCTCAGTCAAGTTCGAATATGGGTCATGTCGGGTCAAAAAGTAGGTCAGTTGGTCAAATTGATCATAGAAAAACCTTCTGAACACACTACAGGCAGCAGTTTAGGTCCGAACATAATCAAACTTGCCCAGAATGATCATCTTGACAATATCTCAAGTTTGAATACGGATCTGGTCATGTCGGGTCAAAAAGTAGGTCAGTAGGTCAAATCATAGAAAAACATTGTGGCCACAGTTTTGGTCCGATCATCATCAAACTTGCTCAAAGTGATCATTTGACAGTGTCTCGGTTAATTTCGAATATGGGTCATGTATGGTCAATAAGTAGGTCAGCAGGTCAGTTTGTTGAAAAACCTTGTGAACACAATAACACTAGAGGCCCCATCTTTGGTCCGATCATCATCAAACTTGCTCAGAATGATATCTGGGTCAAGTTTGAATTTGGGTCATGTCTGGTCAAAAAGTAGGTCAGCAGGTCATATCATAGAAAAACATTTGGAACACTCTAAGAGGCCACAGTTTTAGTCAAATCATCATAAAACTTGCTGAGAATGATAATTTGGACAATATATCAGTTAAGTTCGAATATGGGTCATGTCAAATCAAAAAGTAGATCAGTAGGTTAGTTTGTCATAACACTTTACACTCATATAAAAGATTTGACCTGTGACCTACTTATCATAACTTTTGAACCATATGAGATAGAGCCTTCATATTTTGCATGTATGTTCCTTGTGACAAGGTTTTCTCAACCATTCAAAACTTTTGACCCATGACCTTGACCTTTGACCTACTTTGTCATAATTTTTGAAGCATTTGAGATACAGCCTTCATATTTGGCATGTAGGTTCCTTGCAACAAGGGTTTCCTATTCATACATAGAATGATCTGTGACCTTTACCTTGACATTTGACCTATTTTATTGTAACTTTTGAACCATTTGAGATAGTGCCTTCATATTTGGCATGTATGTTCTTTGTGAAAAGGTCTTCCCACCCATACAAAAAAATTGTCTTATGACCTTGACCTTTGATCTACTTTGTCATAATTTTGAAGCCTTTGTGACAAGGGCTTCCTATTCATACAAAAATGATTTGTGACTTTGACCTTAACATGTGACCTACTTTATCATAACTTTCGAACTATTTGAGATAGAGCCTTCATATTTGACATGTATGTTCCTTGTTGCAAGGACTTTCCACCCATACAAAAATTTTGACCTGTGACCTTGACCTTTGACTTTCTTTCTCATAACTTTTGAACCATTTAAGATAGAGCCTTCACATTTGGCATGTAGGTACCTTGTGACCGGCCCGATAGCTCAGTTGGTAGAGTGTCCGCTCCGGGGAACGGGAGGTCTCGGGTTCGATCCCGGGCCGCGACATACCAAAGTCGTTAAAAATGGTACTAGTTGCTCCTCGTTTGGCACTCAGATTTACGGGGTAGAGCTAGGACTGGTCGATCCAGTGTCAGGATAATGTGACTGGGTGTGGTATCATGTAATGTGTCTGGGACATGATACTTCAGTGAGGCAGCACTATAAACGTGAGCATTGAGCTCCCTGTCGCAACCAGACACCGTCGTGATATGACTGAAAAATTGTTGAAAGCGACGTTAAACCCGAATTCACACACACACACCTTGTGACAAGGGCTTCCCACCCATGCAAAATTTTTGACCTGTGACCACTCATTGCCCATATTTGGTAAAAACCTTTAAAAATCTTCTTCTCAGGAACAGAATGGCCGATGACCTTGAAACTTGGTATCCAGGATTGGGGGACATGGGGGCCCTTCCAAGTTTTTAGCTCACCGTCACGTAGTGACGAGGTGAGCTTTTGGGATCACTTTTTTGTCCGTCGTCCGTCGTGCGTCCGTGCGTGCGTGCGTGCGTCCGTGCGTCCGTGAGTGCGTAAACAATTTCTTTAAACGACATCTCCTCCTAAACCACTGATCGGATTTTGACCAAACTTCACAGGAATGATCCTTAGGTGGTCCCCTTTCAAAGTTGTTCAAATGGTTCCGGTCCGTTGCACATCTAGGTCACAGGAGCCAAAAATAAATTTTTTTCACCAAAAACTTAAAAAATCTTCTTCTCTGAAACCACAAGGCCCAGGTCTTTGATATTTGGTATGAAGCTTCATCTAGTGGACCCCTACCAAGATTGTTCAAATTATAATGCTGGGGCCAAAAATGCCCCCGCCCTGGGGCCCTTTGGTTTTACATAGGCTTATATAGGGAAAATCTTTAAAAATCTTCTTCTCTGAAACCACAAGGCCCAGGTCTTTGATATTTGGTATGAAGCTTCATCTAGTGGGCCCCTACCAAGATTGTTCAAATTATAGTGCTGGGGCCAAAAATGCCCCCGCCCCGGGGCCCTTTGGTTTTACATAGGCTTATATAGGGAAAATCTTTAAAAATCTTCTTCACTGAAACCACAAGGCCCAGGACTTTGATATTTGGTATGAAGCTTCATCTAGTGGACCCCTACCAAGATTGTTCAAATGTTAGTGCTGGGACAAAAAATGCCCCCGCCACGGAGCCCTTTGGTTTTACATTGGCTTATATAGGGAAAATCTTTAAAAATCTTCTTCTCTGAAACCACAAGGCCCAGGTCTTTGATATTTGGTAGGAAGCTTCATCTAGTGGACCCCTACCAAGATTGTTCAAATTATAGTGCTGGGACAAAAATGCCCCCGCCCCAGAGCCCTTTGGTTTTACATAGGCTTATATAGGGAAAATCTTTAAAAATCTTCTTCTCTGAAACCACAAGGCCCAGGTCTTTGATATTTGGTATGAAGCTTCATCTAGTGGACCCCTACTAAGATTGTTCAAATCATAGTGCTGGGGCCAAAAATGCCCCCGCCCCGGTGCCCTTTGGTTTTACATAGGCTTATATAGGGAAAATTTTTAAAAATTTTCTTCTCTGAAACCACAAGGCCAAGGACTTTGATATTTGGTATGAAGCTTCATCTAGTGGACCCCTACCAAGATTGTTCAAATTATAGTGCTGGGGCCAAAAATGCCCCCGCCCCGGGGCCCTTTGGTTTTACATAGGCTTATATAGGGAAAATCTTTAAAAATCTTCTTCTCTGAAACCACAAGGCCCAGGACTTTGATATTTGGTATGAAGCTTCATCTAGTGGACTCCTACCAAGATTGTTCAAATTATAGTGCTGGGACAAAAAATGCCCCCACCACGGGGCCCTTTGGTTTTACATTGGCTTATATAGGGAAAATCTTTAAAAATCTTCTTCTCTGAAACCACAAGGCCCAGGTCTTTGATATTTGGTATGAAGCTTCATCTAGTGGACCCCTACCAAGATTGTTCAAATTATAGTGCTGGGGCCAAAAATGCCCCCGCCCCAGGGCCCTTTGGTTTTACATAGGCTTATATAGGGAAAATCTTTAAAAATCTTCTTCTCTGAAACCACAATGCCCAGGACTTTGATATTTGGTATGAAGCTTCATCTTGTGGACCCCTACCAAGATTGTTCAAATTATAGTGCTGGGGCAAAAAATGCCCCCGTCCCGGGGCCCTTTGGTTTTACATAGGCTTATATAGGGAAAATCTTTAAAAATCTTCTTCTCTGAAAACGATAGGCCCAGGTCTTTGATATTTGATGTGTAGCTTCATCTAGTGGACCTTTGCCAAGATTGTTCAAATTATAGCCTTTGTTGATGTTTGGTATGAAGCTTCACCTTTAAGACCTCTCTCAACATTATGCAAATTAAAGCCCTGGGGCCAATAATGGCCCTCTCTGGGGCCCACTTGTTACACTATGGATCAGGTGAGCGATCCAGGGCCATCATGGCCCTCTTGTGTTTTATATAAGGATCACTTTTTGTCCGTCATCTGTGCGTAAACATTTTCTTCAAACGACATCTCCTCCTAAACCACTGATGGGATTTTGACCAAACTTCACAGGAATGATCCTTAGGTGGTCCCCTTTCAAAGTTGTTCAAATGGTTCCGGTCCGTTGCACATATAGGTCACAGGAGTCAAAAATAGATTTTTTCACCGAACACTTAAAAAAACCTTCTTCTCTGAAACCGCAAGGCCCAGGTCTTTGATATTTGGTATGAAGCTTCATCTAGTTGACCCCTACCAAGATTGTTCAAATTATAGTGCTGAGGCCAAAAATGCCCCTGCCCCAGGGCCCTTTGATTTTGCATGGGCTTATAAAAGAAAATCTTCAAAAATCTTCAACTCTGAAACAGCAAGGCCCAGGTCTTTGATTTTTGGTATGAAGCTTCATCTTGTGGACCCCTACCAAGATTGTTCAAATTATAGTGCTGGGGCCAAAAAAGCCCCCGCCCCAGGGCCCTTTGGTTTTACATGGGCTTATATAGGGAAAATCTTTAAAAATCTTCTTCTCTGAAACTGCAAGGCCCAGGTCTTTGCTATTTGGTATGAAGCTTCATCTAGTGGACCCATACCAAGATTGTTCAAATTATAGTGCTTGGGCCAAAAATGCCCCCGCCCGGGGCCCTTTGGTTTTACATAGGCTTATGTAGGGAAAATCTTTAAAAATCTTCTTCTCTGAAACTGCAAGGCCCAGGTCTTTGATATTTGGTATGAAGCTACATCCGGTAGACCTCTACCAAGATTGTTCAAATTATAGCCCCTGGGCCAAAAATGCCCCTCTGGGGCTGGTTTTACCTAGACTTATATAGGGAAAATCTTGAAAAATCGTCTTCTCTGAAACCACAAGGCCTAGTTCTTTGATATTTGGTATGAAGCTTCAGCTAGTGGACCTCTACCAAGATTGTTCAAATTATAGCCCTGAGGTCAAAAATGCCCCCGCCTCGGGGGCCCTTTGGTTTTACATAGACCTATATAGGGTAAATTTTAAATTTTTTTTTCTGTGAAACCACAAAGCCTAGGTCTTTGATATTTGGTGTGAAATTTCTTCTAGTGGACCTCTACCAAGTTTGTTCAAATCATAGCCCTGAGGTCAAAAATGCGCCCGTTTCAGGGCCCTTTGGTTTTACATAGACTTATATAGGGAAAATCTTTAAAAATTTTCTTCTGTGAAACCACAAGGCCTAGGTCTTTGATATTTGGTGTGAAATTTCATCTAGTGGACCTCTATCAAGGTTGTTCAAATTATAGCCCTGATGCCAAAAATGCCCCCACCCTGAGACCCTTTGGTTTTACATAGACTTATATAGGGAAATATTTAAAAAATCTTCTTCTCTGTAACTGCAAGGTCCACTTCTTTGATATTTGGTATGGAGTTTCATCTAGTGGACAATTATAGCCTTTGTTGATATTTGGTATGAAGCTTCACCTTTTTAGACCTCCCTCAACATTATGCACATTATAACCTTTGGGTCAATAATGGCCATCCCCAGGGCCCACTTGTTATCTATGGATCAGGTGAGCGATCCAGGGACATCATGGCCCTCTTGTTAGCTCACCGTCATGTAGTGACGAGGTGAGCTTTTGGGATCACTTTTTGTCCGTCGTGCATCCGTGCGTGCGTCCGTCCGTCCGTGCGTGCGTAAACAATTTCTTTAAACGACATCTCCTCCTAAACCACTGATCAGATTTTGACCAAACTTCACAGGAATGGTCCTTAGGTGGTCCCCTTTCAAAGTTGTTCAAATGGTTCCGGTCCGTTGCACATCTAGGTCACAGGAGCCAAAAATAGATTTTTTTCACCAAAAACTTAAAAAATCTTCTTCTCTGAAACCACATGGCCCAGGTTTTACATGGGCTTATATAGGGGAAATCTTTAAAAATCTTCTTCTCTGAAACTGCAAGGCCCAGGTCTTTGCTATTTGGTATGAAGCTTCATCTAGTGGACCCCTACCAAGATTGTTCAAATGATAGTGCTGGGGCCAAAAATGCCCCCGCCCCGGGGCCCTTTGGTTTTACATAGGCTTATGTAGGGAAAATCTTTAAAAATCTTCTTCTCTGAAACTGCAAGGCCCATATATATATATATGCATGTCTTTGATATTTGGTGTGAAGCTACATCTTGTGGACTGCTACCAAGATTGTTCAAATTATAGCACTTGGGCCATAAAATGCCCCCCTCCGGGGCCCTTTGGTTTTACATGGACTTATATAGGGAAAATCTTGAAAAATTTTCTTCTCTGAAACCACAAGGCCTAGGTCTTTGATATTTTGTATGAAGCTTCAGCTAGTGGACCTCTACCAAGATTGTTCAAATTATAGCCCTGAGGCCAAAAATGCCCCCCCCCTAGGGGCCCTTTTTTTTTTTAACATAGACTTACATGTGTATATAGGGAAAATTTTCTTCTGTGAAACCACAAGGCCTAGGTCTTTGATATTTGGTGTGAAATTTCATCTAGTGGACCTCTATCAAGATTGTTCAAATTATAGCCCTGGGGCTAAAAATGCCCCTGCCCCGAGACCCTTTGGTTTTACATAGACTTATATAGGGAAATCTTTAAAAATCTTCTTCTCTGAAACTGCAAGGCCCATGTCTTTGATATTCGGTATGGAGCTTCATCTAGTGGACAATTATAGCCTTTGTTGATATTTGGTATTAAGCTTCACCTTTTTAGACCTCCCTCAACATTATGCACATTATAATCTTGGGGTCAATAATGGCCCTCCCTGGGGCCCACTTGTTACTCTATGGATCAGGTGAGCGATCCAGGGCCATCATGGCCCTCTTGTGTTTTATATTAGGATCACTTTTTGTCTGTCATCTGTGCGTAAACAATTTCTTCAAACTACATCTCCCCCTAAACCACTGATCGGATTTTGACCAAACTTCACAGGAATGATCCTTAGGTGGACCCCTTTTAGAGTTGTTCAAATGGTTCTGGTCTGCTGCACATCAAGGTCACAGGAGTCAAAAATAGATTTTTTTAATGAAAACTTAAAAAATCTTCTTCTCTGAAACCATAAGGCCCAGGTCTTTGATATTTGGTACAAAGTTTCATCTAGTGGACCCCTACCAAGATTGTTCAAATTATAGTGCTGGGGCCAAAAATGCCCCCGCCCTGGGGCCCTTTGGTTTTACATAGGCTTATATAGGGAAACTCTTTAAAAATCTTCTTCTCTGAAACCACAAGGCCCAGGACTTTGATATTTGGTATGAAGCTTCATCAAGTGGACCCCTACCAAGATTGTTCAAATTATAGTGCTGGGGCAAAAAATGTGACCGCCCCGGGGCCCTTTGGTTTTACATATGCTTATATAGGGAAAATCTTTAAAAGTCTTCTTCTCTGAAACACAAGGCCCAGGACTTTTATATTTGGTATGAAGCTTCATCTAATAGACCTCTACTAAGATTGTTCAAATTAAAGCCCTTGGGCCAAAAATGTCACCGCTCTGGGGCCCTTTGGTTTTACATAGACTTATATAGGGAAAATCTTTAAAATTCTTCTTCTCTGAAACCACAAGGCCTAGATGTTTTATATTTGGTATGAAGCTTCTTCTACGGGACCCCTACCAAGATTATTCAAATTATAGTGCTTGAGCCAAAAATGCCCCCGCCCCGGGGCCCTTTGGTTTTACATAGGCTTATATAGGGATAATCTTTAAAAACCTTTCTCTGAAACCGCAAGGCCCAGGACTTTGATATTTGGTATGAAGCTTCATCTAATGGACCTCTACCAAGATTGTTCAAATTATAGCCCTGGGGCCAAAAATGCCCCCGCCCCGGGGCCCTATGGTTTTACATAGACTAATATAGGAAAAATCTTTAAAAGTCTTCTTCTCTGAAACCACAAGGCCTGGGTCTTTGATAGTTGGTATGAAGCTGCATCTAGTGGACCTCTATCAATATTATTCAAATTATAGCACTGAGACCAAAAATGTCCCCGCTCTGGGGCTCTTTGGTTTTACATAGACTTATATAGGGAAATCTTTAAAAATCTTCTTCTCTGAAACTGCAAGGCCCAGGCCTTTAATATTTGGTATGGAGCTTTATCTAGTGGACCTCTACCAAGATTGTTCAAGGTATAGCCCTGGGGCCACAAATGCCCCCACCCTGGAGCCCATTGGTTTTACATAGATTTATATAACCCCGGGGCCATTTGGTTTTGCATAGGCTTATGTAGGGAATATCTTTAAAAAAAAAAAATCTTCTTCTCTGAAACCGCAAGGCCCAGGTCTTTGATATTTGATGTGTAGCTTCATCTAGTGGACCTTTGCCAAGATTGTTCAAGTTATAGCCTTTGTTGATGTTTGGTATGAAGCTTCACCTTTAAGACCTCCCTCAACATTACGCACATTAAAGCCCTGGGGCCAATAATGGCCCTCTCTGGGGCCCACTTGTTACACTTTGGATCAGGTGAGCGATCCAGGGCCATCATGGCCCTCGTTTTATAGCTCACCTGAGCACGAAGTGCTCAAGGTGAGCTTTTGGGATCAGTCTATGTCCGTCGTCCGTCGTCCGTGCGTGCGTGCGTGCGTGCGTCCGTCGTCAACTTTTGCTTTAAACAACTTCTCCTCCAAAACTGCTGGACAGATTTTGATCTAATTTCACAGGAATACTCCTTGGGTGATCCTCTAACAAAATTGCTCAAAGTGTTCCGCTCGGGTGAACAAGATGGCCACCAGAGCTAAAAATAGAAAATTCTTTAAACGACTTCTCCTGCTTAACCAGTGGATGGATTTTGAAATTGTTTCACAGGAATGTTCCTTGGATGACCCTCTACCAAAATTGCTCAAACCCTTCAGCTCGGGTGAACAAAATGGCCGCCAGAGCTAAAAATAGAAAAACCTTTTAACAACTTCTTCTCCTTAACCAGTGGATGGATTTCGAAATTACTTGACAGGAAAGTTCCTTGGGTGACCCTCTACCAGACTTGCTCAAACCGTTCCGCTCGGGTGAACAAAATGGCCGCCAGAGCTAAAAATAGAAAAAGCTTTAAATGACTTTTTCTCCTTAACTAGTGGATGGATTTTGAAATTACTTCACAGGAATGTTCCTTCGGTGACCCTCTACCAAAATTGCCCAAACCATTCCGCTCGGGTGAACAAAATGGCCGCCAGAGCTAAAAATAGAAAAAGCTTTAAACGACTTTTTCTCCTTAACCTGTGGATGGATTTTGAAATTATTTCACTGGAATGTTCCTTGGGGGATCCTCTACCAAAATTGCTCAAACAGTTCCGCTCGGGTGAACAAAATGGCCACCAGAGCTAAAAATAGGAAAACCTTTAAACATCTTCTACTCCTTAAACAGTGGATGGATTTTGAAATTTCACAGGAATGTTCCTTTGGCAAACCTCTACAAAAAATGCTCATGCTGTTCCCCTTGGGTGAACAAAATGGCCACCAGAGCTAAAAATAGAAAAACCTTTAAACGACTTCTTCTCCATAACCAGTGGATGGATTTTGAAATTATTTCACAGGAATGTTTGTTTGGTGACCCTCTACCAAAATTGCTCATACTGTTCCGCTCGGGTAAACAAAATGGCCTCCAGAGCTTAAAATAGAAAAACCTTTAAACGACTTCTTCTCCTTTACCAGCGGATGGATTTTGAAATCACTTAACAGGAATGTTCCTTGGGTGGCCCTCCACCAAAATTGCTCAAACTGTTCAGCTCGGGTTAACAAAATGGCCGCCAGAGCTAAAAATAGAATAAACTTTAAACGCACTTTTCTCCTTAACCAGTGGATTGATTTTGAAATTATTTCACCAGAATGTTCCTTGGGTTACCCTCTACCAAATTTGCTCAAACCGTTCCAACAAACAGATCAACAAAATGGCCGCCAGAGCTAAAAATAGAAAAACCTTTAAATGACTTCTCCTTAACAAGTGGATGGATTTTGAAATTATTTCACAGGAATGTTCGTTCGGTGACCCTCTACCACAATTGCTCAAACCGTTCTGCTCGGTTGAATAAAATGGCCACCAGAGCTAAAAATAGAAAAAACTTTAAACAACTTCTTCTCCTTTACCCGTGGATGGATTTTGAAATAACTTCACAGGAATGTTCCTTGGGTGACCCTCTACAAAAAGTGCTCAAACCATTCTGCTCTGGTGAACAAGATGGCTGCCAGAGCTAAAAATAGAAAAACCTTTAAACGACGACTTCTCCTTAACCAGTGGATGGATTTTGAAATTACTTGACAGGAATGTTCCTTGGGTGACCCTCCACCAAAATTGCTCAAACTATGCCACTCTGGTGAACAAAACCTTTAAACAACTTCTTCTCCTTAACCAGTGGATTGATTATGAAATTATTTGACAGGAATGAGGTTTGAGGTTTTTAGCTGTGGTGGCCATCATGTTCAGTTAAGCAAAATATTTTTAGCAATATTGTTAGAGGGTCACTCATAGAACATTCCTATAAAATTGCTTCCTTTTAGAGACAGATGTCTTTTGAAAGTTTTGGCCCCCACCCACCTTGGCTGCAAGGTGCTTCTACAGGAATATTGGTAAACCACTTTGAAGGTTTTAGCCTGTCTAGGCAAAGTGGTGCAAGTGGAACCATCAATACATTTAAACCCCATTGGTTTCATTGGGCAGCAGGGCTTGAGATGTCATTTCATCAAAAATGGCTTCTACTTCTCAAAATGACTTCTACTCCTAAACAGGCAGACTGATTTTGAATTAATTTCACAGAAATGGTCTTTGGGTCCAACCAAAATTGCTCAAACCCGCCACTCCACCATATATTACCCACAATTCCGTTTGTACAATAGGATCAGGTGAGCGATCCAGGGCCATCATGGCCCTCTTGTTTACCCATTGCATGCGGGAAAACCCTAAATGGGTACCTTGGCAAACAGTACTGGCCCAGATCAGACCCCACAGAACACCGTGTCTGATCAGGGCCTGCACTATTTGCTAACAGAATTTTCCATCAAAAATAGAAAAAATAGGCCTGACACCCCTTATATGACAAATGGACTGGTCCAACATATAGCAATAGAAGAGTTCACTAGTATACAATTGGTTAATGCAATGAATATGACAATTGTCTGAAGTTGGCCGGTGGAGCGACAGGCCCTCTTGGGCCTCTTGTTATTGGTTGCCATGGAAACCAAAATGCAAAAAATAGACAAAAAATACTTAAAAAATCATCTCCTCAGAAACCATATGCTCTAGGAGGCTGAGACTTTATGAAAATATTCACCATATTTGCCTTTACAGGTTTTGTGTTTTTAGCTCACCTGTCACGAAGTGACAAGGTGAGCTTTTGTGGTCACTTTTTGTCCGTTGTGCGTCCGTCCGTCCGTGCGTGCGTGCGTCCGTAAACAATTTCAAATATGTATATCTCTAATACCCCATGGTCAATCTTGATCAAATTTCATGAGAAGCATCACCAGGTAGGGGGAAAGGCTGCATAAGGTTTTTTGGCTGATCAGATTGGAATTCTGGTTGCTATGGCAACATACAGCTCCCATAGACTTACAATGGGAAAAAATTAAAATATCTTCTTCTCTGAAACCACAGGGCCCAGAGCTAAGATATTTAGCATGTAGCAACGGCCAGTGGTCACCGACATAATTCCTGCCAATCATGCCCCTGGGGTCCACATTGGCCAGGCCCCAGGGCCCCTTCGCTCCCATAGACTCACAATGGAACAAAAAGCTTCAAAAATCTTCTTCTCGGAACCCACAGGACCCAGAGCTTAGATATTTAGCATATAGCAAGGGCAAGTGGTCACCTACATAATTCCTGCCAATCATGCCCCTGGGTTCCAAACAGGCCACGCCCCGGGGCCCTTTAGCTCCTATAGACTCATAATGGAAAAAGCTTCAAAAATCTTCTTCTCTGAAACCACAGGGCCCAGAGCTGTGATATTTAGCATGTAGCAACGGCAAGTGGTCACCTACATAATTCCTGCCAATCATGCCCCTGGGGTCCAAATTGACCACACCCCGGGGCCCCTTAACTCCCATAGACTCATAATGGAAAAAAAGCTTCAAAAATCTTCTTCTCTGAAACCACAGGGGCCATAGCTTAGATATTTAGCATGTAGCAACGGCCAGTGGCCACCTACATAATTCCTGCCAATCATGCCCCTTGGTTCCAAATGGGCGGACCCTGGGGCCCCTTCGCTCCCATAGACTCATAATGGAACAAAAAGCTTCAAAAATCTTCTTCTCGGAAACCATCGGGCCCAGAGCTAAGATATTTAGCATGTAGCAACGGCCAGTGGTCACCTACATAATTCCTGCCAATCATGCCCCTGGGGTCCACATTGGCCACGCCCCAGGGCCCCTTCGCTCCCATAGACTCACAATGGAACAAAAAGCTTCAAAAATCTTCTTCTCGGAAACCACAGGACCCAGAGCTTAGATATTTAGCATATGGCAAGGGCAAGTGGTCACCTACATAATTCCTGCCAATCATGCCCCTGGGGTCCAAACGGGCCACGCCCCAGGGCCCTTTAGCTCCTATAGACTCATAATGGAAAAAAAGCTTCAAAAATCTTCTTCTCTGAAACCACAAGGCCCAGAGCTGCGATATTTGGCATGTAGCAACGGCAAGTGGTCACCTACATAATTCCTGCCAATCATGCCCCTGGGGTCCAAATTGGCCACACCCCGGGGCCCCTTAGCTCCCATAGACTCATAATGGAAAAAAAGCTTCAAAAATCTTCTTCTCTGAAACCACAGGGCCCAGAGCTTAGATATTTAGCATGTAGCAACGGCCAGTGGCCACCTACATAATTCCTGCCAATCATGCCCCTGGGTTCCAAATGGGCGAGGCCCTGGGGCCCCTTCGCTCCCATAGACTCATAAAGTGAAAAAAAAACCTTCAAAAATCTTCTTCTCTGAAACCACAGGGCCAAGAGCTTAGGTATTTAGCATGTAGCAACGGCAAGTGGTCACCTACATAATTCCTGCCAATCATGCCTCTGGGGTCCAAACGGGCCACGCCCCAGGGCCCCTTAGCTCCTATAGGCTCATAATGGAAAAAAGCTTCAAAAAGCTTCTTCTCAGAAAGCACAAGGCAGAGAGCTTAGATATTTAGCATGTAGCAACGGCAAGTGGTCACCTACATAAATCCTGCCAATCATGCCCCTGGGGTCCAAATGGGCCATGCCCCGGGGCCCCTTCGCTCCAATAGACTCATAATGGAAAAAAAAATTCAAAAATCTTCTTCTCTGAAACCACAGGGCCCAGAGCTTAGATATTTAGCATGTAGCAACAGCAAGTGGTCACCTACATAATTCCTGCCAATCATGCCCCTGGGTTTCAAATGGGCCATGCCCCGGGGCCCCTTTGCTCCCATAGACTCATTATGAAAAAAAGCTTCAAAATCTTCTTCTCTGAAACCACAGGGCCCAGAGCTTAGATATTTGGCATGTAGCAATGGCATGTGGTCACCTATATAATTCATGCCAATCATGCCCCTGGGGTCCAAACGGGCCACGCCCTGGGCCCCTTAGCACCTATAGACTCTTAATGGAAAAAAACTCCAAAAATCTTCTTCTCTGAAACCACAGGGCCCAGAGCTTAGATATTAAGCATGTAGCAATTGCATGTGGTCACCTACATATTTCCTGCCAATCATGCCCCTGGGGTCCAAACGCGCCGAGCCCTGGGCCCCTTAGTTTCTATTGACTCTTAAATGAAAAAAGCTCCAAAAATCTTCTTCTCTGAAACCACAGGGCCCAGAGCTTAGATATTTAGCATGTAGCAACGGCAAGTGGTCACCTACATAATTCCTGCCAATCATGCCCCTGGGTTTCAAATGGGCCATGCCCCGGGGCCCCTTTGCTCCCATAGACTCATTATGGAAAAAAGCTTCAAAATCTTCTTCTCTGAAACCACAGGGCCCAGAGCTTAGATATTTGGCATGTAGCAATGGCATGTGGTCACCTATATAATTCCTGCCAATCATGCCCCTGGGGTCCAAACGGGCCACGCCCTGGGCCCCTTAGCTCCTATAGACTCTTAATGGAAAAAAGCTCCAAAAATCTTCTTCTCTGAAACCACAGGGCCCAGAGCTTAGATATTAAGCATGTAGCAATTGCATGTGGTCACCTACATAATTCATGCCAATCATGCCCCTGGGGTCCAAACGCGCCGAGCCCTGGGCCCCTTAGCTCCTATAGACTCTTAATGGAAAAAAGCTCCAAAAATCTTCTTCTCTGAAACCACAGGGCCCAGAGCTTAGATATTAAGCATGTAGCAATTGCAAGTGGTCACCTAAATAAATCCTGCCAATCATGCCCCTGGGTTTCAAACGCGCCGAGCCCTGGGCCCCTTAGCTCCTATAGACTCTTAATGGAAAAAAGCTCCAAAAATCTTCTTCTCTGAAACCACAGGGCCCAGAGCTTAGATATTTAGCATGTAGCAATTGCAAGTGGTCACCTAAATAAATCCTGCCAATCATGCCCCTGGGGTCCAAATGGGCTTACACAGGTGAGCGATATAGGGCCATTTGGCCCTCTTGTTTAGATGATGACCTTTGGTTGACCTTGACCTGCTTTACGGCAAGGTCAAATTTGGTCACTCAGACATTTGTATGGAAAAAAGGCAAAACAGTGGATTTTTAGCTCACCTGAGCCTTTAGGCTCATAGGTGAGCTTATAGTATAGCCATGGTCCGTCGTCCGTCCGTCCGTCCGTCCACCATTTTCAAAGATCTTCTTCTCCTATACTGCAGGGCCAATCAAAGCCAAATTTCATATGGAGCCTCAGTGGGATGGGGGAACGAAAGTTTGTTCGCGGGGTCTGGATCACATGACCAAGATGGCCGCCATGCCCATATATGGTAAAAAGCCTTCAAAAATCTTCTTCTCCAGAACCATAAGGCCAGTGGCCTTGAAACTTGGCATGTAGCATATGGTACTCGGGCCCATCATGGTTTGTACAAATGGTGACCCTGGGTTGACCTTGACCTATTTTACAGCAATGTCAAATTTGTCGACTTAGGCTTTTGCATGGGGCAAAGTGAAAATAATGGATTTATAGGAAACCATTGAAGACAGTGTCACCAAAATTTGTAGATCAGGTAAAGTAACTGAATACATGAATGTATATGGATCAGAAAGGTCAAGGTCATTCATTGGCCTTGTTCGCGGGTCTGAATCACATGACCAAGATGGCCGCCATGCCCATATATGGTAAAAAGCCTCAAAAATCTTCTTCTCCAGAACCATAAGGCCAGTGGCTTTGAAACTTGGCATGTAGCATATGGTACTCGGGCCCATTATGGTTTGTACAAATGGTGACCCTGGGTTGACCTTGACCTATTTTACAGCAATGTCAAATTTTCAGACTTAGGCTTTTGCATGGGGCAAAGTGAAAATAATGGATTTATAGGAAACTATTGAAGACAGTGTCAACAAAATTTGTAGATCAGGTAAAGTAATTGAATACATGAAGATCTATGGGTCAGAAAGGTCAAGGTCATTCATTGGCCTTAGACCAAGGTCATTCAGGATCCATATTTCAAACATTTTTTTCTCCAAAACTGCTGAGCCAATTTAAGTATAATTTAATATGGAGCCTTTGTGAGTTGAACAAATGAAAAAATGCCAATACGGTCTAGATCACATGACCAAAATGGCCGTCACGCCCATATATGGTAAAAAGCCTTAAAAATTCTTCTCCTCCAGAGCCGTAAGGCCAGTGGCCTTGAAACTTGGCATGTAGCATATGGTACTCAGGCCCATCATAGTTTGTACAAATGGTGACCCTGAGTTGACCTTGACCTATTTTAGAGCAATGTCAAATTTGCCGACTTAGGCTTTTGCATGGGAAAAAGTGAAAATAATGGATTTTTAGGAAACTATTGAAGACACTGTCACCAAAATTAGTAGATAAGGTAAAGTAGCTGAATACATGAAGATCTATGTGTAAGAAAGGTCAAGGTCATTAATTGACCTTAGACCAAGGTCACGCAGGTTCCATCTTTCAAACATTTTTTCTCAGAAACTACTGAGCCAATTGAAGTGAAATTCAATATGGAGCCTTTGGGAGTTGAACAAATGAAAAGCTGCCAATATGGTCTAGATCACATGACCAAGATGGCCACCACGCCCATATATGGTAAAAACACTTCGAAATTCTTCTTCTCAAGAACCGTAAGGCCAATGGCCTTGAAACTTGACATGTAGCATATTGTACTCGGGCCTATCATAATTTGTTCAAATGGTGACCCTGGGTTGAACTTGACCTATTTTACAGTAATGTCAAATATGCTGACTTAGGCTTTTGCATAGGAAAAAGTGAAAATAATGGATTCTTAGCTCACCTGAGCCTTAAGGCTCATAGGTGAGCTTATAGTATAGCCATGGTCCGTCGTCCGTCCGTCCGTCCATCCGTCGTCCGGACGTCCGAGCGCATCCACGGGCACATGTTGGGTAGACATGAGTTGGGGTATACTTGCCGTTTATTCCGTTAGTGTCCGAAAAAGTAGCCAACAAATTTGATGGGACATGTTGGGTACTTGTGCAAATTTTAGCTGATTGTTGGGTACTTATAGGTGAAAAATTAACACTGTAGTACCCAACAAATGTCCATCTGTAAGAACGTGCATCCGTCCGTCCACCATTTTCAAAGATCTTCTTCTCCTATACTGCAGGGCCAATCAAAGCCAAATTTCATATGGAGCCTCAGTGGGATGGGGGAACGAAAGTTTGTTCGCGGGGTCTGGCCATATATGGTAAAAAGCCTTCAAAAATCTTCTTCTCCAGAACCATAAGGCCAGTGGCCTTGAAACTTGACATGTAGCATATGGTACTCAGTACTCAGGCCCATCATGGTTTATACAAATGGTGACCCTGGGTTAACCTTGACCTATTTTACAGCAATGTCAAATTTGCCGACTTAGGCTCTTGCATGGGGCAAAGTGAAAATTGGAACAAGTTTTCTTTTTGTTTCATTTGCTTCTGTATACAGTATACCATTTATGTCCAATGGACAGTTCCTCATATTTTCCCTTTCTGTGAGCCAGGCACCGAGGTTATAAAACTTTTTTCACGCTCAACTCACTTCAGCATGAAATTTACCCTGCTCATAAGTTTTAAAATGCCAACAAATATTGAGATGGCATTTTAAAATTTATGAGCAGGGTAAATGACATTTTCTGCTGATCGAAGTAGGAAAATTGTCACCAGACAGGTGAGCGGTTCAGGACCACTGGTCCTCTGGTTTTTTTAATGCATGGTAGCTTGTGGCATCAGAAATGATATTTGCAATCAGCTGAATCCAAGTTTATCAATTCCAAAGGTCAAGGTCATTTACTGACCTTTATCCTGAAGGCTCAGATTAAGTATTTTTATGCCCTGGTAGGAGGGCATATAGTTTTTGCACTGTCCGTTTGTTTGTGGGTTTGTGGGTTAGTCCGCACTTTTTTAGCTCACCAGAGCCGAAGGCTCCGGGGGAGCTTATAGGATGGCAGGCCTTCGTCGTCGTCCACACTTTCAAACTGCAATATCTCGGCAACGTGCAGGCTGATTTCAATCAAACTTCATAGGTGGTGTACACTTGATGGGGGAACAATGACATAGTATGTTTTGTGAGAATCAATTGCAAAGTCTGGTTGCCAAGGCAACCATTTACCAAAAGCTTGTACCCTCTTTAGCGCATTCATTTTTGGCCTGATCTTTCTGAAACTGATATATATTGTAGAGATCACAAAAATCTGGGCAGGTTCAAAAACGGGTCAGTCCGATCATCTTTGATGGAGTTATGACCCCTTTTAGATTTATGACAGCATTCACCATAGGTTCCCATTGCTAACCATGGTAAAATGCTTGTGACCAGCATAAATCATTCATTTCTGATTGGATCTTCATGAAACTCTGTCAGAGTATTTATCTCTATGAAACCTAGGCCAAGTTTGAAACTGAGTCATGTTGGGCCAAAAACTAGGTCATTAGTCAAAACTTAGGAAAACCTTGGGTACACTCTAAGGAGCATTTTTGATCCAATCTTCATGAAACTTTGTCAGAATATTTATCTTTACGAACTTTTACCAAAAAGGCTAAAACGATCCTGCTCCGATGAACAAAATGGCCACCGGAGCTGAAAATAGAAAAATATTGTAAATTTGATTCAAACGTGAACTCCTCATAAACCCTAAGGCCAATTCAATTCAAACATCACAGGAATGTTGCCTAGGTTACTCCCTACCAAATAAGCTAAAGTCACTCTGCTGATAAACAAGATGGCCACCAGAGCTAAAAATAGAATGTACTCGAGACAGTGACACACAGGTGAGCCAACCAGGGCCCTCTGGGCCCTCTTGTTTAGGTATGGTAACAATTTTTTTCTGACTATAAAGTCTTCTTGTAGAAAAATTAAAAATGAAATACAATATGTTCTAAGAAAAGAGTAATGGCTTGGAAGCACTACAGAAATGGAAAGTGTTGAGAGTGCAAGTTTTTCTAGGCCAGACTAGCTAGTTTTGGCCAATTAGGCCTCATCAGTGACGGTCAAATATTTTCAAAATTCCACCGTGGAATCACTGATACCAAAGGAACAGAAATTACTAGACTAAAAAGCTGTTTGATTGGTTATACAAGCATAACATACAGGTTAACTTGAGATGAAGTCATTTTCTAAAACTTTGTACCTGGAAGTGTGTTGAACAGTTCACATGTGCAATCAGCAAAGAATCAAATAAAAAAAAATAAAAAAAATAAAAATTAAAAAAAAAATCTATAGTGCAACGCTGTCAGATCATTGTTTGCAGGTCTCTCAAGTCATCTTTGGATCCTTGCTGAAGATACTGATATGGCAGGCTGTATGATTTCAACCTTTGATGATCACACATACTCGTACACCAAAACCTTTTTGTAACACTATTGTTGGGGTCCAAGGAGAAACAATGTTATATCCAAACAAAAATGTATAGATTATATAGAAAAATGGCCATGTAAGGTCAATCTACACATCTTTAATCCATTATAGGCGGGAAACCCCTAAAGGGGTACCTTGGCAAACATTGCAGGCCCTGATCAGCCGCCGCAAAACATGGCGTCTAATCAGGGCCTGCACTATTTGCTAATAGAATTTTCCATAAAAAAAAAGAATAAAAATGGAAAAAAAATAGGCCTGACACCCCTTATATGACAAATGGACTTGTCCAACTTATAGCAATGCACGAGTCCCCTAGTATACAATGGGTTAAACCATGTTATATCCAAAGGTTTAGTTTATACTAATTTATTTTAGTTCGATAGCGATGAAAGCTGCAAGCTTATTGAATCACTCTTGAACACTAATTCTGGGTGTTTTCACGCGCGGGCAAGAGAGGCAGTGGCTTTTACACCACTGCTACCCATTTACACCTGGGTGGAGTGGAGCAGTGTCATGACGTGTCTTGCCCAAGGACACACCTCGATACCGGTGGCCGGTTCGAACACATAACCTCTCGATCATAAGTCGAACCAGTTAACCACTGCACTATCGAGGCTGAGGTTTAGGTGTATGAAGGTTTACCTTTTTGTGTACACAGGCTCATTAGCAAAGGTTAATCATCACATTGACTACCACCAAAGTCTCAGCTGAACCATGTCATAGTAAAGTAGAGCCAGTTTCTCACAGACATACAGTAAACTTCCTATATTAAGACCACTTTTGAACAGTCCCAAAGGTGGTCTCTGACCAGAGGACACCGTATGCAGAAAACACAAAGAAAGAAAAAAAAATGCAGAATTAGTCTCAATTTTTGGTGGTCTTAAAAGCGGAATTTTACTGTATTGAAGATCTGAGGTAGCTTCAGGCATGAAGTTTTGCATCAAGCCCTATTAGTTGGTTCCACTTTCGCATTTGAAGAACTTTAGTTTTCAGAATATGAAGGTCCCTTTCCTCCTTGGTCAGCACAAATGTATGTTACAAGTACACATAAACGTCTTTATGAATTTTTTTGTTATAACACAGTTCTGGATATACACCACAACCCCCTTATAACACAGTTCATTGCAGCAGGGTTTGGATGTAACAGGGTTTCATGATGGATAAAAATGTGTAGATTATATAGAAAAATGACCATAAATGGTCATTTTTCTATATAAACTACACATTTTTGTTTGGATATAACACAGTTGTTTAAGTAACACAGTTTCTGCTTTGGAACCCATTAATAGTGTTATAAAGAGGTTGTGGTGTAACAAGGTTGAAAGCTGGGTGAAAAAAATGTATGAATGATATAGATTAAAATAATGACCATAATTGGTCATTTTCTACACAGTCTATAAATGTTTGTTTGGCTATAGCATGATTGTTTGACACAGTTTCTGGACACCAACAATAGTGTTATAAAGGGGCTGTATTCAATGGCTGTGCTGAGAAAAAATTCTTTTGCAGAAATGAGAAACACATGGCATATGCTTATGTCAGCACATGTAGCTAATGCAGAAATGAGTATGAAAAACAATGTACAGAGAGATGAGAACAAGAACACAGTAGATTACAACAACAACACTGCAGTGGAAATGGACTGGAACAACAACACAGTTGCATCACAGAGAGACCCAGATATAATTATGGTATTTCTTGCATATGATTGCATTGTGGCTACAGAAACTATTTTTCTGCATAATTAAATTAAACTGTTATTGTTATTTGATTGGTAAATATTAGTATACATAAACTGTAAAATGTCTTTTATCAAGACTATGCACTCTTGGCCTGTCCAGAAGACGTCTTACTAATGGTGTCGTCTTAAGCCATTAACCCTTATCTTGCTGAATATTCATTTAAGCCACACCCATTTCTGTCTTATCAACCAAGCAAATTACTTGGATGTAATTTATTGCTACAAATTCATAAACGGAATGCCAAACAGTGTAGATCCTGATCAGATGGCTTCTTCAGAAGCCATCTGATCTGGATCTACACTGATTGCAAAGATAGGGGTTGTCGTGAACAGCAGGATAAGAGTTAAGGTACATAAAAAGTTAAGGAAATACTATTCTTGCACACCAGACAAGGAAATCCATGATTTTACGCTGGGATAGAAATTAATGTTCTGACCCTGGTGTTCCGACCCAAAATCAAATATAATCGCGTGTTTGATAAATGCACTGGTTGATTACGACCTCGTATGTGGCGTCGTTAAGGTTAACACGTTACGTGACGTCACTAAACATTCCTGCAGTGTCATCACAATATGGCGGACGTCGGTAACCGAAGTGACTGCAGCATTAAAAATCCATGCTAAGAAGTGGAAGGTATGCAAGAAAAAGAATCCTATTTGGGTGTGAGAGGCGGAATGAAAAATCCGTCCCTCAGGATCACTGTCCGGCATAACGAGGCAAGCCTCGTGATGCCGGACAGTGACCCTTGGGATGGATTTTTCCATCCACCCCTCACACCCACATAAGATTCTTATATTATTGGGGTTCTTAACCACTCCCTAGACTAATGCAGCAGAAATTGTTGATATTTTTTGCTAATTGTCTCATATGTTGTCTTTCCTATAAAGCAGGACATTTCAATTTGCATGAAGTGTCAAATCCTGTTTTCTGGGAAAAATAACAAAAATGTTTCAAAATGTCATCTTTGCCGCTGCCCGTCAGGGCTTGGAGAAATACATTTGGCTGCTTGGTGCTTTGCCGCATAGCTGAAACAGACCAAACTTAAGTACTGTTAAACAGCTTAGATGGTCTAAGTCTGCCCAGGAAAAGTGGTGTGAGTTGGACCGCTCCTTAAACCCAAGTGGATTCTTTGGGCGATGGAGAATACAAATACATTTGGCTGCTTGGTACTTTGCCACATAGCTAGGACCGACCACACTTGAGTACAATTAAACAGCTTAGATGGTCTACGTCTGCCCAGGAAAAGTGGTGTGAGTTGAACAGCTCCTTAAACCCTAGCAGATTCTTTGGGCGATGGAGAAATACATTTGGCTGCTTGGTGCTTCGCCGCATAACTAGAACAAACCAAACTTGAGTTCTGTTAAACAACTTAGAAGGTCTAAGTCTACCCAGGAAAGGTGGTGTGAGTTGGACCGCTCCTTTAACCCTAGCAGGTTCTTTAGGCAATAGGGCTTGAGATGTCATTTCACCTCAAGGTCAGGTAAAAGTCGCACAAAATTGGAAATAAAGTCTCCAAAATGACCTAAATTGACGGGATGTAAAACCATAGCCAAACAAATCAAAATGTTGTTTTTGATAAAAAGACCTGGCATGCAGAGCATTAATAAGAGACTTTTGACTTAATATTGGCATTTGTACTGTAATTATTTGAAATAAATTTTACTTGCTGGACCATTTAAGGGGTTTGGGAACACCTGACAGATTTTTCAAAGGGGGACAACCTTTGGAACTTCCTGTTCCCTCTTCTATGCTCTCTATCCCATAGAAAAAGGGGTCTACTCTTAAAGGAAAGAATTTGCTCCTCAGGAGCAAATTCTTTCCTTTAACAGTTGACCCCTATTGGCATGGGAGACCAAAATACTTTTGCAGGAGTTACCTCTCCTGAAGGTGTATGCATTCCCCTTAACATTTTGACCAAGTGCTGCGAGCTTGCTTAGCTCACTTGCACATCAGCCTCTTCATAACACTGTTCATTATGTGACTTCCGTTATTTAGTAAAATCAAAAGTGATAAATGCTTAAACAATTAAAGCAGAGCCCAGTTCTTCAAAACTGACAACATCATTAGTAAACGTATCATTAGAACTTGGCATATACATGAATATTTTTTACTGAAAAAACATAGCAGCTTTTGCAAATGCAAAAGCTACTCACACATTTTTCAGCAAAAATACAAGAGTATAAGATATTGTACTTGCTAGAATAGTTAACATTTGGCTACTAATAAGCTTGGTAAACTAATGCTTTGAACAACCAAGCCCAGAAGTTCATCAGCAGCTCATCATTTCTTACCATATTTACCCTAAGTATTAAGTACAATTTACCGGCCCTGATAGCTCAGTTGGTAGAGTGCCCGCTCCGGGGAACGGGAGGTCACGGTTTCGATCCCGGGCCACGACATACCAAAGTCGTTAAAAATGGTACTGGCTGCTCCTCGCTTGGCACTCAGATTTACGGGGTAGAGCTAGGACTGGTTGACCCAGTGTCAGGATAATGTAACTGCGTGTGGTATCATGTAATTAGTCTGGGACATGATACTTCAGTGAGGCAGCACTACAAAAGTGAGCATTGAGCTCCCTGTCGCAACCAGACACCGTCGTGATATGACTGAAAAATTGTTGAAAGTGACGTTAAACCCGAATTCACACACACATTAAGTACAATGTAATACCCGATGCTGAGCCTAAAATAGCTGGATGCTCAGCAAACAGTGTAGACCCTGATGAGATGACCCACTCTGCAAAATCTCATCTGGGTCTGCACTATTTACTCAGCCCTGTCTATTTCATACCGAAGGTAAATACAGAATCTATATTTTTATCTAGAAAGCTGGTATGAAAAGGTCTGCACCTGAAGAGTTGCAAGATATGGTAGGATATGAAATAGCTTCAAAAAGATCTGGAATAGTGGGACATTGCCAGCATGAAGTGGCTTCACATGGTATAGAAGCAGGTACAGTGTTTTATGTAAATGAGAGAATTCTTTAGAGCTTAGTAATGTAAAAGGATAAACAGAAGACTGCCTATTTTTTAGTAAAATTAATAAATACTAGAGCAAGCTCCACACAGAGGGGAATGGATACCAATTTCTTGCACACCAGATAAGGAAATCCATAGTCATCTTGGGATAGAAATTCTGTTCTAACCCACAATCAAATATTCTCGCGTGTTTTATAAATGCACTGGTTGAATACGACCTTGTATGAGCCAAGGTAAAGGTTGACTTCACAGCACGTTTCGTGACGTCGCTGAACATTCCTGTAGTGTCATCACAATATGGCGAACGTTGGTAAACGAAGTGACTGCTGCATTGAAAATCCACGCTGAGAAATGGAAGGTATGCAAAAAAAAAAAATCCTATATGGGTGTGAGGGAGGATAGAAAAATCCGTCCCTCGGGATCACTGTCCGGCATCACTTGGCAAGCCTGGTGATGCCGGACAGTGACCCTTGGGACGGATTTTTCCATCCACCCCTCACTCATATAAGATTCTTATATTATTCCAAACAAGATGAGAATATCTAGTATTTACACAGGGTATAGAAATTCATCTCACTGTTTATCTCACCTTGTTGTGCACAGCTTACAGCACATCTTAGCTAGCAAAGAGTTTAAAAACGTGATAACATTTCAGTTCATAATTTTCATAGGCTGTAGATTTAAATTCCCTGCAAAGCAAACAGAAGGGGGTTAGGTTGCTTTTTCCCATATCTGAGAAATAATTTCCCTGTAGCTGCACCTACCGTAAAAATTCGGCTATAAGGCGATTCGGCTATAAGACGGGACCCCTTTTTCAGTTATTCTAAAGTGGGATTTTGCTTATACTCTTTTATAAGACGGGTCAAATTTTTGCCATATCTGTCGGGGCCTACCTGCTACCGCCAGATGCTATTTAGATGTGAGAAATCGGCATTTTTTCGTCAGAAAACCCCTCTATTTACCCCTCATTTCCAGCCACAAAATTTAGAAATATTTGTTGCAGCTTTTTTATAAGTAACTGAACGTTTTTTTTTTTATCGGGGAACACAACACCTAGGTATTCAGTTTCAGAACCAACGCCCCAGCTAGCACAAAATAGCGGCAAACGTCGGGCCGATACGTCGTATTGCTGTCGGCCCGGTACATGCTTCGCTGGCTTAGGCTACACAAACTTCTATTTAATAGACGACAGGGGCTGACAAATCCATTTCCGAGCCGTCCGGGACAAGACCGAAATCACGCCGGGCAGGTGCACTTTGACTTTATGACGCTCGGTCGGGACAAGTGCAAAAAAAAATCGCCAGTCTTTTTGAGTCCTTAAATACGGTAAAAGTAACCCAGTAAGTAAATCGCTGTCAATTCAGAGACAAACCATCTGTGTATTTATTACAGTTCAAGTCTGACACTATTGTTAATTCCTGTCGTATAATTGCCACCCTGCGGTGCGTGTCGATAAGGTGTGAAAATATGGTCAAGTTATGTCTAATTTGCGTTTATTCTCCAGTCATAAAATTTAATCCACAATCAGTGTGAAACTGATTTAATTGCTCCTCAGACTATTAGCTACATCTAACGGTAGATGTTTGCATTATAAAATCGGACTTTTAGACGTTGGCGGGAAAAGTCGAACGCTGTTGTTGGTTATTGACAGGGAGCTTCTGGGGATAATTCTGGAGATGTGAAAAGCACTGATTTTCTATCCACCTCTATTCACAACCGCTTAGCTATCGGGAAAATATTTTTTTACCGGTTCCAAACATTTTTTTTATGAAAGAGATACATGAAATGACATTAAACACATGTGGGGGTAATGGCGTCGAATGACGTCATTTTCTGATCACGTGCAGAAAAGTCGTAGTGGTGGTTTGTGGGCGGCGATTTATATCAATTCATAAATCACCGATCGGCTTTTTCCGTTTGTCTGGTCTTCGCCGGACATTGCCGGAAAAAAGCCTGCAGTCCATGACCTCGGCTATAAGACGGGGTCGTTTTTTTGGGCTCATTTTGGAGGGAAAAATCCTCGTCTTATAGCCGAATTTTTACGGTACTTTGAAGCAGACAACACCTTATAGCTTTCATGAAATATGGCCAAATAAGATTACGATTTTAGTGTAGAAATTGCTTGCTGTTTTTTAATCTGAGCCTTCTCTTTTGAAGAAAGCCTGTTTTATTAGCTTGCCTGTATGTAGTACAAGGAGAGCTATTGTTGTCACCCCGGTTGTGCGTGTTTGTTTGTGTTCCCGTCACACTGCGTTAAAGTTTTTCAAATGCTTATATCTCAACAGAGCACTCATATTTGGAACTTATGTACCTGGGAGGGTCTTCTTACATTCAAAGATGACAGACCCTTGGGTTCATGCCCCTAGGTGGAGCTAGGGGTCAAAATCTAGAACATCTTTGTAGTACTGTGTTAAAGTTTTTGAAATGCTTATATCTCAACAGTCACTCATAAAGCATTCATAGTTACAACTTGGATACCTGGGAGTGTATTCTGAGATTCCAAAACAACACAACCCTGGGTTCATGCCTAGGGGCGGATAGGGGTGGGGCTAGGGGTCAAAATCTAGGACACCTTTGTAATTTGTTATATACCTTTTCAGTTGCTAACAAGTTTTAGACACAATTGGTTATACATAAGCCAACTATATGACATTGGTTCAAATGTAAAAGAGTGAAGGTGATGGTGACCTACATTTCACGGTCCAGTGATTTTGCCTTATATCTTGAAGACTATTTGTTGGAGAAATGTCATACCTGGGATATTAGTGCCATGTGACCCCATGATTGACCTTAAAATATATCTAGGTCACTGTGGCCTATATTTCATGGTTCAGTGATTTTGCCTATTGAATACTATTTGATGGAGAAAGGACATGCCTGGGTTATTTATACCATGTGACACCATGATTGACCTCAAAATATATCTAGGTCAGTGTGTCAGTATGACCTATATTTCATGGTTCAGTGATTTTGCCTATTATCTTGAATGCTATTTGATGGAGAAATGTCATACCTAAATTATTACTTCCATGTGACCATATGATTCGCCTCAAAATATATCTAGGTCAGTGTGACCTATATTTCATGGTCCAGTGATTTTGCCTATTGTCTTGAATACTATTTTATGGAGAAACGTCACACCTGGTTTATTTAAACCATGTGACCAGATAATTGACCGCAAAATATATCTAGGTCAGTGTGACCTTTTTTTCATGATTCAGTGATTTGCCTATTATCTTGAATACTATTTGATGGAGAAATGTCATACCTGGATTATTACTTCCATGTGACTGGATAATTGACGGCAAAATATATCTAGGTCAGTGTGACCCATATTTCATGGTTCAGTGATTTTGCCTATTTTCCTGAATACTTTTTGATGGAGAAATGTCATACCTTGATAATTATTTCCATGTGACCCCGTAATTGACCTCAGAATATATCTAGGCCAGTGTGACCTATATTTCATGATTCAGTGATGTTGCCTATTTTCTTGAATACTATACTATTTGATGGAGACATGTTATACCTGGGATGTTACTTCAATGCAACCAGATGATCGACCTCAAAATGTATGTAGGTCACTGTGACCTATAGTTCATGGTTCAGTGACTTTGCCTTATATCTTGAATCCTATTCGATGGAGAAACTTCATATCTGAATTATCAATTCCATGTGACCTGCAGAATGACATAAAAATATGTCTAGGTTAGTATGACCTATATTTCATGATTCAGTGATTCCGCCATATGTTTTGAATACTATTTCATGGAGAAATTTCACACCTGAATTAAAAGTTCCATTTGATCAGATGATTGACATAGAAATATATATAGATCAGTGTGACCTATTTTCATTGTTCAGTGGTTTAGCCTTATAATTCAGACACTATTTGATTCTGAAATGCAATATCTAGAATATATATTCCATGTGACCTGATGCTTGACCTAGGTGAGTGTGACCTCTATTTCATGGTTCAGTAATTTTACCTTATATTTTACCTTATGTCTTGAAGGTGCAAAATAGGCGACCTATGCTGTGCTCTGTGCAGTCTGATCAGGGAAAAAATATGTTATTCCAAGAACAATTGTTGTGGATATTTGTTAGAATCACCTCAGCGAGGCGATTCAAACAAATGTCCTCAACATTTGTTTCTTGGGAGTAACTAATCTAGGAAAAAACCCTTTACCACCTATTATACAACTCCTAATTGGGCTTATTTATAGTGGCAAATTCTTGAGAACAGTAAAGTGTAAGGGAACAAATACTCATCACGTGAACAAGTTCCTGGAAATGAACACCCCTCTAAACCCCACTTTATATAGAGAAAACTGGGGTTTACTAGGGTGAACAATATTTTTCTTATTTCTGCTCCAAGACATAGGTTGTGGGTACTCGTTAGAACCGCCTCAATGAGGCGGTTCTAACGAGTACCCAATTCCTATGTCTGCAGTATAAATAAGGAAAATATCTCAGATTTTCATCAGAAAAGTAGCCATTTTGGAGATGTAAAAATTTCACTATATCGCACGGATGTGTTATCGTAATGGTCGTTTATATGCCCATTCTCTGTACCTTGTTTATATTTTAGGAGATTATCATAAAACTCCTTCGGCCACAACGTTAGTGAAATCTGAAGCTAAACAAGTAACAGAGTCTACAGAAACAAAACTAGACACAATGCAGGTATGTGCAGGTAGGTCTTCATTAACCCTTTTTGTACCAAATGGAATCTTCCACCTTATATATAGCAGGAGTCCATTTCAAAATTTAGGGGTGTCAGGCTGTGTTTTCTTAAAAAAATTGGCTAAAAATTTTGCAAACAGTGTAGGCCCTGATCAGATGCCACGTTCTGCGGCATCTGATCTGGGCCTGCACTGTTTGCAAGGGTACCCGTTTTGGGGTTTCTGGTACAAAATGGGTTAATCATGCCCAAAATCTTTTCTACAGTCCTTCTTTTCCTTCGGCCAATTCAAGAAGGGCTGTTGTCAGTTTCCGGCAAAAGAATGTGCTCTCTACCGGTTAACATCTTATATATAAGCTTGCCCAGGAAAATATGGTTAATTGGGCCCCGTCAAGCGATTTTGGTACTTAACGCCTATGCGAGCAGTGAAGGTTCAGGCGAGCCTGCGCATCCGCGCAGTCTCGCCAGAACCTTCGCTGCTCGCTCATACAAGCAGTGAATCAAGAGGAACCTTCAGACAGAAAGCCATATCCCAGGCCCCTCCGAATGGCTGGGCATGCCCAGTTTAAAATTTGTCATGACGGAATGCTCTAAGACACAAATTCGCTTGGCGGGGCTCATATATAAGCCTGCCCAGAAAAATATGGTTAATTAAACTGACCAGCTCTATATGACCCACTTTAAACAGTTTTGACTGGGCTATTAAACTATAACACAAACAAATTCATTTATCATGATATGTATCGGGACACATGCCTGAACATTGTAGACTCTGATAATACTGCTTCATTTTTGGAATGCTGTGATTTGGATCTGCATCCAACTACAAGACAAGACCTTGTAACTTTATCCATCAAATCTGTTTTATCTGTTGTGTTTATATATATGAATATGATATGATTTTGATACACATTTGGTGGAGATTAACCTTAACCCTTGTCCTGCTAATCCCGGATATGCCTTATCTTTGAAACAATGTAGGTCCAGATCAGATGGCTTCTGACGAAGCCATCTGATCAGGATCTACATTGTTTGCCATTCAGATTGTGAATTTGCTGCAATAATTTGCATCAAGTAATCTGATTGGTTGATAATCGGTAGTGGGTGTGGCATATATGAATATTCAGCAGGACAAGGGTTAAAAATGGACGAAAAAGTAATCAGAGCTGTAATCAGATACCTTTACATAAAAGAATGAAGCAACATTAAGGAAATTTACAATGGCTTGGTGAAAACACTTTTAAGAGGATTTTCCTGTTATTCCACTGTAAAGTAGTGGGTTGGTGATTTTCAGTGAGGTAATGTGAGTGCTGATGATGCTTTTTGTTCGGGTCACCCCAAAACCTGCAACGAGAGGCTAACCAGAAATTGAGGCTGTTCACCGCATGGTGATGAATGCCAGACATGTTACAACCGACGTTGACAAACATACTGCAGACATAGATATCAGTGTTGTCTTGGTCACTGCTGCTTTGGGAATGTCACTTAGCTCCAGCTAAAGTGCTTTTTTTCATCAGAAAAGTACTGATATTTCTTATTTCTGCATGAAAACAAATGTTATGGGTACTCATTTGAAGTGCCTCAGTCTCAAAAATGACTTAGTGTTTGTGGAGATGTAAAACCACACAAACAAATTATCACAGCTTTCACAGCCAGGGACTTGTTTTCATCGAAAGGGCAAATTGTACTTACTGGCTAAAATCACTTACCTGAAGAAAACATGTAGCATTTCTTCCATGATCACCACCCGAGAATCACCCATAATCCTGCATTTATTACAGGTTTCACAGCCAGTAATTAAGCTAGAAGCAATGTCAGCACTTCTAACAACAGATACTGCAAGTGCAGTCTCATTACTTCCCAGATTTTACATCCATGTCAACTTTAATGCTTCACAGAGAAGGGAAATGAACTGGCACATGAAAAGATTTAGAGGTACTGTAACTGGTCTTTTGCCAACCCCCACTTCTGAAAGTTATGATAGTGTTTTCAACAACAGTGCTTTTATGGCATTAGCTTATCTTATATCACTGTCAGAATCAAGAATAATAATTTACCAGGGTTATATCCTTGCCTGATGTTCAGGCTTTACTACTAATATTATAGTACCTTTGAATTCTGTCAGAATCAGAGTAGCAATTATCCGGAGTTACGAGCCCTTGCATGACATTATTTTATCTTTCATCACTCAAAATCTGAGTACAGGTAGCAATTTTCCAGATTTATGAGACCTGGCTTGGTTTGGCAATGGTGAACCAGTGCTTTTACCAAATACCCCATTGTCATCATTGGCCTCAATTGCTGTTAGATATGCGCCTGACTGATGATTAGGTTCCAGTTCAATGTCTGCTGGGTTGGCAACATTCTCTCAGGGAAATTGATCATAAGAGCCCGGCCAAGCGAATTTGTGTCTTTGAGCATTCCGTCATTACAAATTTTAACTGCGCATGCCCAGCCATTCAGAGGGGCCAGGGATATGGCTTTCTGTCTGAAGGTTCATCTTGATTCTCTGCTTGTATGAGCGAGCAGCGAAGGTTCTGGCGAGACTGTGCGGATGCGCAGGCTCGCCTGAACCTTTGCTGCTCGCATAGGCGATAAGTACCAAAATAGCTAGACGGGGCCCATAAAATCTTTTCGCGGTCATACCCTTCAACTGATTCAAGAAGTGCAGTTGTCATTTTCTGGTGAAAGAATGTTCATACTGCTTAACCACTTATGTAAAAGCCGGCTAAATAAAAGTGTGGTTATGTTAACTGATTTGATATGACTTAAATGGTTTTAACTGGTTCATTAAACTCCAAACAAACAAACACTTTGAGAATCAGTGCAGCAGAGTTATGATTCCTTGATATAAGCCAATGGTTACAGCTTGATACAACAGAACTGCAATTGTTTTAACCCCGACGGCTGGTTTACCAGAGATGAGTCCAACCCATTCTTGGATCTGCAGGGAATGCCTCCAAATATGACATAGGGATAATGTAGGGAGATCTTCATTTATCTTGCAAATATATGCTGTGTGTACTCATTAGAATCACCTCAATGAGGCGATTCAAATGAGTACACACAACATACATTTATAACATAGAACACCGAAAAGATATCCCACAATTATCTCCATTATGCCTCCTGCTATAACACAAATAGTAACCCTCTGTGGCTCGAACTACCGCTGTCTCTAACAAATTTTCATGGTCTTAAAGGGGCTCGAGCCATCGAAGTTGAACTAGTTTTAACAAGTTTAGCTTGGATATAATATGAAAGTTTTCTATTCTAGCGTTTTTTTCATAGCATTTTGTTTCTCTGACAGTTGTTTTTACATTTGTCATATTTGCTGCTATGCTTCAATTGACAGAACTAATTTACATAAAATGATAGTGAAACTTCAATAACTCGAATACGGATCTTTTGTTTACTATGGTCAATTCAAACTATCCTATAGTTCTTTAGCTCCAGATATCCCTGTGTTTAGCCTTTACCCTGCTGTAGGCGACAAGCCCTATCTTTGCAAACAGTGTAGATCCAGATCAGATGGCT
Source organism: Lucinisca nassula (assembly GCA_963580285.1). Taxonomy (NCBI): domain Eukaryota; kingdom Metazoa; phylum Mollusca; class Bivalvia; order Lucinida; family Lucinidae; genus Lucinisca; species Lucinisca nassula. The sequence goes on along the minus strand of OY757017.1, from coordinate 74,719,122 downwards.
TCTGAAGAAGCCATCTGATCAGGATCTACACTGTTTGTCATTCAGATTGTGAATTTGAACGAACTCATTATATCATGTAATCTGATTGGCTGAAAATCAAAAAAAGGTGTGGCTAAGTTAAATATTCAGCAGGTTAAAGGTTAGGCTAATTTATGGATGTTTATTTTCAGGGGAGGAAACTCTTTCAGAAATATTATCAATAGGAGTCTACCTATAAAGGAAATAAGAGGCCCCCCTGGTGTTATGGTTAAGCTACTCACCCCATAAACAAGGGGTCATGGGTCCAATCCTGTGCTTCTGCAGACTTTCTGATTAGTCTTTTAACTGAGGTCAATCTCCTTATGACCTTAGCTGTGGATGGGATGTAAAACTCAAACACACACACACAAAAGAAAGAATTTGCAATTCCGAAGGAGCAAATTAGAAAGAGAAATGATCAGGAACTGGTACAATCAGATACCAAATACTTCCCACAATATCACTAAGAAAGAAGTCTTAACATAGAGTGACAATAGTAAACAAATGGGACAACACAGAGTCCGCAGTTCTTTTCCAAACAGGTGGTGACTCAAAATATTCAAATATTTATAAACATAACAAAAAGGAGCAATATACAAACAAACTAAAACCAACTGTAGAAGTTTCCCATCTGCTCTTGTCCACAGGACCATTGCTGACTATTGATAATATCCAGGTACCAGTTATTTATAGCAGCACTAGTCTTCTTGTGACATCAGAGCGCTCTGTAAAAGGGAAAATCTGGACTGGGCTTGTGGACTGGGACATTGGCAAAAAAGGTAGATGCTACAGAACATGGCATCTGATCAGAGTCAACACTGGTTGCTTAAAAAAAAAAACTGGAATTTAAGGGTTAAACAAAATGGTTTAAATCCCAGTCCAGGACTATTTTCCCAGCCTACACTCAGAGACAATCGACCCACCATTGCTCTGAGTGCTTTATTTTCTCTCTTACAGATTGGCTGAAAAAGTATAATATACAGGAGGACTTTGAACACAGATCAGCAGAATCATTAAATGAGCAGCTTTGTAGATTCTACATTGATACTGCCAAAATATCCAGTAAATATTATATCTGCCGTTTTCTCCTTTATGCTTTCAAAGATTACATGTGGCAGTATGTGAAGTGGTTGTCTGAAGACAGAATCGATATCACAGTGAATCAAGAGTTCAAAAAATCAAATGAAGTTTATTCCATAGTTTGTTCAACAGACAGTGGTTTTGTTCCTTGTCATAAAAACACAGCAGTGTTTACAAAGGAAGATGAAGAAAAGTTAATGAATTCAGGTGTACTTTCAGATAGAACACCTGAAAACCTTCTTTGGAAGGTCTTCTTTGACATCAATTATTATTTAGGTGAAGACGGATTCTCGGCAGAATTTCTGCAAAGTTTGCCAAAGGACTGTCTTGTATTTTCTGCTGATAGTAAGGGTCATTATTGTACACTGCGAGAGGATTGCTGGCCACCATTCTGGCTCAGAAAGCCAAAAATATATGAACAGCCAAATAATCAGCAGAACTGTCCAGTTAGAACATTAAAATTCTATCTGAAAAAGTTGTCTGAAAATTGGGCCCTGTTCCAAACTCCAAAATCAGACTGCAGGTTTGAAAAACTTTATAAGAATCTACCACTGGGTGTCAAGAAATTAAATCATCTCATGGGGGAGATTTCCGAGGCTGCCCATTTGTCCACTGTTTACACACTTCAAAGTATTGGTTTGCTAGGAAAGAAACAGAGGTTTTTGAAGGCACTGAAGTTAACTGAGTAACTTCAGTGTTTTTGAAAGCAATGAGGTGACAGCTTTTTAAAGTATTGAAGTTAACTGAGTAACTTCAGTGTTTTTGATGAATGACTCTATATCTTTAGCATTTTGAAGGCAAGTTTACGGAGTTATTCAAGTCTTTTTAAAACTCTGAGGCTAAATGAATAACTTCAGCATTTTTCAAAGGCACTGAAATTTACAGAGTATCTGTAGGACTTTTGGGACGGTTTGGTGAGGCAAAGGTGTCATATTTCCTCTGTTTCTCTGCTTTCATTTTCTTTACCATCTTTTCCCCCATCTTGCATCTCCTACAAAACATTTTTTTTCAGTTCTCTGGAAGATGACATCAAATAACCCACACTGTTTGACATGTTAAGCCCAACACATCATCTTATCCCTTGCCCTGCTGAATATTTAAATATGCCACACCCACTTCTGATTATCAACCAATCAGATTAGTTGATGCAAATTACTGCAGCAAATTCATAAACTTAATGACAAACATTGAAGATCCTGATCAGATGGCTTCAAGAAGCCATCTGATCTGGATCTACATTGTTTGGAAGAAGAAATATCCAGGCTCAGCAGGACAAGGGTTAAGCATTTTGAAGACACCGGAGTTAACTAAGAAAATTTAGTTTTTTGAAGTCACGGAAATTAACTGAGTTACTTCAGCTTTCTAAAGGCATTGAAGTAAACTGAATATCTTCAGGTTTTTGAAGGCACTGATGTTAATTGAGCAGATTCAGCTTTGAAGGCAATGGACTCAACTAACCTCAGTTGTTTTTGAAGGCTCTAAAGTGAACCGAATTACTGTAGTATTCTGAAGGCACAGAGATCAACAAAGCTAATGAAGCATTTTGAAGGAAATTAAATAAATACATGTATGGTTAACTTCATAAAGTTAAAAGCACTTAATGTCAGTTGAAAGAAATGATGTTAACAGAGTATCCTCAGCACTTTAGAGTGATTGCGCAGGGCAAAGGGACTGTAGTTAACTTAATAACATTAGCAGTTTGGGGGTGATTGGGTGTCAGAGGGAAAAGGACAGAGGTTAACTGTCAGAGTAACTTCAGAACTTTATACATGATCAGGTGAGGGAAAGGAGCTGAGATTAAAACGGTAACTGATGCACTTTGGGTGATTTTTGTGAGGCAGAGGGACAAAGATTTACCAAGTAGCTTGAACACTTTGTTGGGTGAGTGGGTGAGGAAAAGGGACAGAGGTTAACTGAGCATCCTCAGCACTTTGGAGTGATTGCATTAGGCAAAGGGAATGCGATTAACTGAAAGTTTAGCACTTTAGGGTGAGATTAACTGGGTAATTTTATCACTTTGGGGTGATTATTATTATTAGGAATGAGGTTAACAGAGGAACCTTTATAGCATTTTAAAGGCACTGAAGTTCACTGAGCCATTTCAGCTTTTTAAGGGGAATGGGAACACCTTCAGGGGAGGCAACTCCTGCAAAAGTATTTTTGTCTCCCATGTCAAAAGGGGTCAACTCTTAAAGGAAAGAATTTGCTCCTGAGGAGCAAATTCTTTCCTTTAAGAGTAGACCCCTTTTCCTTTGGGACAGGGCTTATAGAAAAGCGAACAGGAAGTCCTGAAAGTTATCTCCCTTCGAAAAATGGGGGAAAAATCTGCCAGGTGTTCCCATTTCCACTGAGATTTACTGAGTAACTTCATCTTTCTGAAGGATTTAGACTTTTTGAAGATACTTAAGTTTACTGAGTTACATGTATGTCGGCATTTTAAACTTAGCAGATAACAGTCTATGAAAAGTTTTTCCTATACAAATTAGAATTACACCACAACCTCTTTATAACACGATTAATGGGGTCTAAAGCAGAAACCGTGTTAGTTAAACAACCGTGTTATAGCCAAACAAAAATGTGTAGATTATATAGAAAAATGACCATTTATATAGAAAAATGACCACTGATGGTCATTTTTCTATATTTTCTACACAGTTTTGGGCTCCATCTTGAAACTGTGTTATATCCAAACTTTGTTATACTGAGGTTGTGGTGTAGTTTGCAGTTACATAGCTGTCTGTCTGATCTGAGAGAGAAAGCATTACTTTTGTGAAGCTAAGTATTGACATGGCACCCACGAAACATTACTTGAATGACATTTCAGATGGGAGGGCCGTAACTAATGTTGTGAGAACTTGTGGCCCGACCCATTTGCTTTGTGGTTGCAATAAAATATGATTAAACTATTAGTTTAAGACATTTTGGAATGAAAACTGGAAATCAAGGCAATGATCAGGAAGATATCATAAGAGTTGATGTCGTTAGTTTAAGACATTTTGGAATGAAAGTTTTAAGTTGAACATTTTGTTAGTACTGGGGTCAGTTGTTCAAAACTAACAATGTCATTAACTAACGATGTCATTAGATAACATATCGAAAATGCTAATATTTTTGCTGAAAAAATGTGAGCAGCTCACTTTTTTTCAGCAAAAATAACAAAATTTTAGATATTAAACTTACTAGAACAGTTAACAATTTGACCACTAACGAGCTCACTAAGCTAACAATGCTTTGAACATCTGTTTACTGGTGTTTTTTTAAGACATTTTGGAATGAAAGCTTGAAGTTGGACATATCATAAGTACCAGTGTGTTTTGTTTAAGACATTTTGGAATGAAAGTTTTAAGTTGACGATTTTGTAAGTACTGGTGTCAGCTTAAGACATTTTGGAATGAAAGTTTTTAAATTGGTCATATCATAAGTTTTGTCTTTAGTTTAAGACATTTTTGAATGAACACCTGAAGTTGGAAATACCATAAGTACTGGTCTGAAGTTGTACCAATGAGAGATTTTGAAATGAAAACAAGGACATGTCAAATGTACAGGGTATGTTGTTTTTATGCCCCGCATATAGTTTTGCCCTTGTTCATACATATACGTACGTCAGCCTGTATGTCACACTTTGTAGTACTATTCTTGTCTCTGCAACTCCTACAGTATTTGATGCAGGGCATTGAAACTTGCAACAAAGTTCAGACTTGCATTGAACATGTGCATAAAGACATTTTGGCCATATGTGTAGCACAGGAGGTTAAACAGTACTGTTTGTGCCTCCGCAACTCCTCCAGTATTTGATGCAGGGCTTTGAAAGTTGCAACACAGTTCAGACATGTATTGAATATGTGCATAAAGGATACATGATTCTGATCCAGCCCCTTATTGCAGAATTAAGTCCTCTTGAACGACTAAAACATTTTGGCCATATGTGTAGCATAGGAGGTTCTCCACAAGTCCTCCTACAGTGTTTGATGTAGGACATTGAAAACTGCAAAACAGTTCAGACATGCATTGAACATGTGCATAAAGGAAACAGGATTCTGATCCCGCCCCATATTGCAGAATTATGTCCCCTTAAACGACTTAAACATTTTGGCCATATGTCTAGCATAGGAAGTTAGATAATACTGTTTGTGTCGCCTCAACTCCTCCCATAGTACTTGCAACACAGTTCAGAATGCATTGAGCGTGTGCATATAAAGGAAGTAGGATTCTTATCCAGTCCCTTATTGCAGAATTCTGTCCCCTTGAATGAAAGACTATGTCAAACAAATTACTCATCAAGTAAGGCATATGGTGGGGGCATTCATCACCTTTAGTCATTGTCTACATATATTAGCTCACCTGTCACGTAGTGAAATGGTGAGCTTTTGTGACCGCTCGATGTCCGTGGTGCGTCGTGTGTCTGTAAACAATTTACTTAGACATCTAAACCGGTGAACGGATTTTGAAATGATTTCACAGAAATGTTATTTGGGTGACCATCTACCAAAATTGCGTAAATGGTTACTGCCAACTGAATAAGATGGCCATCAGAGCTAAAAATAGAAAAAAATGGAAAAAAAAACTTAACAAGAGGGCCCAGAGGGCCCTGGTTTGCTCACCTGATCCAATGTATAACAAGTGGGCCCCGGGCAGGGTCAATTTTGGCCCCAGGGCTATAGTTTGAACAATCTTGGTAGAGGTCTACAAGATGAAGCTTCATATCGAATATGAAAGACCTGGGCTTTCTGGTTTCAGAGAAGAAGATTTTAAAGGTTTACCCTGCATATAGAAGTCTATGTAAAACAAGATTTTCCCTATATAAGTCTATGTTAAACCAAAGGGCCCGGAGCAGGGGCATTTTTGGCCCAAGGGCTATAATTTGAACAATCTTGGTAGAGGTCCACTAGCTGAAGCTTCATAACAAATATCAAAGACCTAAGCCTTGTGTTTCAGAGAAGATGATTTTTAAAGATTTTCCCTATATACGTCTATGTAAAACCAAAGGCCCCGGAGCGGGGGCATTTTTGGCCCAAGGGCTATAATTTGAACAATCTTGGTAGAGGTCCACAAGATGAAGCTTCATACCAAATATCAAAGATCTGGGCCTTGCAGTTTCAGAGAAGATTTTTCAAGATATTACCTATATAAGCCAATGTAAAACAAAAGGGCCCTGGTGCGGGGGCATTTTTGGCCCCAGCACTATAATTTGAATAATCTTGGTAGGGGTCCACTAGATGAAGCTTCATACCAAATATCAAAGACCTGGGCCTTGCGGTTTCAGAGAAGTAGATTTTTTCAAGATTTTCCCTATATAAGCCCATGTAAAACCAAAGGGCCCCTGTGTGGGGGGCATTTTTAGCTCCAGCACTATAATTTGAACAATCTTGGTAGGGGTCCACTAGATGAAGCTTCATACCAAATATCAAAGACCTGGGCCTTGCGGTTTCAGAGAAGAAGATTTTTAAAGATTTTCCCTATATAAGCCTATGTAAAACAAAAGGGCCCTGGTGCAGAGGCATTTTTGGCCCCAGCACTATAATTTGAACAATCTTGGTAGGGGTCCACTAGATGAAGCTTCATACCAAATATCAAAGACCTGGGACTTGCGGTTTCAGAGAAGAAGATTTTTCAAGATTTTCCCTATATAAGCCCATGTAAAACCAAAGGGCCCCCTTGCGGGGGCATTTTTAGATCCAGCACTATAAATTGAACAATCTTGGTAGGGGTCCACTAGATAAAGCTTCATACCAAATATCAAAGACCTGGGCCTTGCGGTTTCAGAGAAGTAGATTTTTCAAGATTTTCCCTATATAAGCCCATGTAAAACAAAAGGGCCCTGGTGTGGGGGCATTTTTGGCCCCAGCACTATAATTTGAATAATCTTGGTAGGGGTCCACTAGATGAAGCTTCATACCAAATATCAAAGACCTGGGCCTTGCAGTTTCAGAGAAGTAGATTTTTCAAGATTTTCCCTATATAAGTCCATGTAAAACCAAAGGGCCCCTGTGTGGGGGGCATTTTTAGCTCCAGCACTATAATTTGAACAATCTTGGTAGGGGTCCACTAGATGAAGCTTCATACCAAATATCAAAGACCTGGGCCTTGCGGTTTCAGAGAAGAAGATTTTTAAAGATTTTCCCTATATAAGCCTATGTAAAACAAAAGGGCCCTGGTGCGGAGGCATTTTTGGCCCCAGCACTTAAATTTGAACAATCTTGGTAGGGGTCCACTAGATGAAGCTTCATACCAAATATCAAAGACCTGGGACTTGCGGTTTCAGAGAAAAAGATTTTTCAAGATTTTCCCTATATAAGCCCATGTAAAACCAAAGGGCCCCCTTGCGGGGGCATTTTTAGATCCAGCACTATAATTTGAACAATCTTGGTAGGGGTCCACTAGATAAAGCTTCATACCAAATATCAAAGACCTGGGCCTTGCGGTTTCAGAGAAGTAGATTTTTCAAGATTTTCCCTATATAAGCCCATGTAAAACAAAACGGCCCTGGTGCGGGGGCATTTTTGGCCCCAGCACTATAATTTGAATAATCTTGGTAGGGGTCCACTAGATGAAGCTTCATACCAAATATCAAAGACCTGGGCCTTGCGGTTTCAGAGAAGTAGATTTTTCAAGATTTTCCCTATATAAGCCCATGTAAAACCAAAGGGCCCCTGTGTGGGGGGCATTTTTAGCTCCAGCACTATAATTTGAACAATCTTGGTAGGGGTCCACTAGATGAAGCTTCATACCAAACATCAAAGACCTGGGCCTTGCGGTTTCAGAGAAGAAGATTTTTAAAGATTTTCCCTATATAAGCCCATGTAAAACCAAAGGGCCCCCGTGCGGGGGCATTTTTGGCCCCAGCACTATAATTTGAACAATCTTGGTAGGGGTCCACTAGATGAAGCTTCATACCAAATATCAAAGACCTGGGCCTTGCGGTTTCAGAGAAGAAGATTTTTCAAGATTTTCCCTATATAAGCCCATGTAAAACCAAAGGGCCCCCGTGCGGGGGCATTTTTAGCTCCAGCACTATAATTTGAACAATCTTGGTAGGGGTCCACTAGATGAAGCTTCATACCAAATATCAAAGACCTGGGCCTTGCGGTTTCAGAGAAGAAGATTTTTTTAAGTTTGCGGTGAAAAAAATCTATTTTTGGCTACTGTGACCTATATGTGCAACGGACCGGAACCATTTGAACAACTTTGAAAGGGGACCACCTAAGGATCATTCCTGTGAAGTTTGGTCAAAATACGATCAGTGGTTTAGGAGGAGATGTCGTTTGAAGAAAAGTTTACGGACGCACACACGCATGCACGGACGCACGACGGACAAAAAGTGATCCCAAAAGCTCACCTTGTCACTACGTGACAGGTGAGCTAAAAAGCCATCTCCTCCTAGGCCACTGGCCCAATTTCAAAATAATTTCACAGGAATATTGCTTGGATGATCCTCTAACCGTTCAGCTCAGATGAACAAGATGGCCACCAAAGCTAAAAATAGAAAACGTCTTCTGTCAACAATATACTTAAGACATCTTCTAATCCTGCAAACAGATTTTGAAATAATTTTAAAGGAAAGTTCCTTGTGTGACCCTCTACCAAAATTGCCTGCGGCCCCCGCCCATTGGGGCTTGAAGAAATAGAGGTGCTGCATGATGCTTCCATGCAGAGCTGAAACCTACTTGCACACGAGTACTGGTAAACCGCTTAGAGGATCTAAATCTGCCCAGGCAAAGCAGTGTGAGTCGGCCCGTCCATGCTTTTAAACTCTCTTGGTTTATTGGGGGGCAGGCTTTGAGATGTCATTTCATCTCAGTGTCGGGTAAAAGTCCCACAAAATTGGAAGCAACGTCTCCAAAATGACCTTTTTTTTGACGGGAACGTTAAACCTCAAATCAAACAAACAAACAAAAGAAAAACAAAATTGCCTGAATGGTTCGGGTCTGCTGAAGAAGATGGCCACCAGAGCTAAAAATGGAAAAAAAAAAGTATGACAAAACCTTAAAACACCATCTCCTCCTAGGCCACTGGTCTAATTTCAAAATAATTTCACAGGAATGTTCCTTGGGTGACCCTTTACCAAAGTTGCCCAAACAGTTTTGCTTGGATGAACAACATGGCCATCAGAGCTAAAAATAGAAAAACCTTTAAATGACTCCTTTCCCTTAACCAGTGGATGGATTTTGAAATAATTTCACATGAATGTTCCTTGGGTGCCCCTCTACCTAAATTGCACACACTAGATCCGCCCCCGCCACTCGGGGCTTGAAGAAATATATGGGCTGCATGATGCTTCCACGCAGAGCTGATACCGACTCGCACACGAGTACTGGTAAACCGCTTGGAGGATCTAAGCTTGCCCAGACATAGCGGTGTGCGAGTCGGACCGTCCATGCTTATAAACTCTATTGGTTTCATTGGGCGACAGGACTTGGAGATGTCATTTCATCCCAATGTCGGGTAAATGTCCCACAAAATTGGAAGCAAGTCTCCAAAATGACCTTTACAGTGTTGAGGGGGATTTTAAACCCCCTAAGACTGTCCGCGGGCTCTGTAAAATTCTAAATATTGAATTCCATGCTGTCAATTCAGAACAGGTGTCTACTTGTATGAACTGTCAGATTGAAATTTACATCCATCAGATTTGACAAAAAGTTGCAAAACACCCTGTCCATCTGATCAATCTAGTCAAAAATAACAAAGTCAAATTTGACAAGATTGATCAGACTGACACTGACAAATTTTATAAGATTGATCGGAGATGGACAGTGTCAAATTTGACAAAATTGATCTGATGGACCATGTCGTATTAAAAAAATATTGGTCGGTGGAGTATGTCAAAATCGACACGATTGATCAGTCAAAGGAGGCTCCTGAGCCTATGTCCACATGACTGTCAGTTGGATAAGGGAATGGATACTTATGACGTTTTATAAATGAGCCAGTGCATGACAAAGTCTACAAGAAGGCTTGAACTACCAGTGAAGACACCAATCAGCCTGCACATTTGTGCAGTCTGATCAAAGTCTCCACTGATTGCATGTACCGTCTATAGGCTAATATCTATGTAAAGAGACATAAGCAAAAGGTCTTGTCATAGTGGATGGGTCCCCAGGTTGATTTGATTCTCTGCTGGTCACACTGGCCTTATTGTAGGCTTTGTCATGGCAGGCTCATTTAATAAGTTATGATGACCTTGAACTTGTTTCAAAGGTCAGCACAAGACTGAAAGAGCAAAAGAAGGCAATTTCCCTGGTGTGCAATACCTTTACCTTGGGAATGTTTTGACAGATACGTATATGCTTAACTGTTCTTTGAAGACTATACTCATTTACACCTGAAAAACAATGCTTTTTATGGGATTTATAAACCTCAGGAGGTAAAACAATCCGTTAAAGAAACTCGTGCTTCGCACTCATTTCTTTATCAGATTGTTTTACCTCCCTCGGTTTATAAATCCCATGGCCCCCGCCCATCAGGGCTTGAAGAAATAGATAGGCTGTATGATGCTTTCACGCAGAGCTGAATCCGACCCGCCATACGAGTACTGGTAAACCGCTTAGAGGATCTAAGCCTGTCCAGGCAAAGCGGTGCAAGTCGGACCGTCCATGCTTATAAACCCAATTGGTTTCATTGGGCGACAGGGCTTGAGATGTCATTTCATCTCAGTGTCGGGTAAAAGTCCCACACAACTGGAAGCAACGTCTCCAAAATGACCTATACAGTGTTGACGGGGACGTTAAACCTCAAATCAAACAAAACAAAAAAAAATTATAAATCCCATATTTTGAATAGGAGAATGAGTACTCTTCATTTATTGAAACTACATGCAGCACAATATTGTTATCTATGTTGCAAAACTTCGTGAATCCAGTACTATAAAGCACACAATTTTGAGCCATAAAAGGTACAGTCAATCCTCTTTATAGTGACGTTCGTTATAACTGCAAAACTCGTTATAAAGGCAATTTTGATGAAATGACTACTTAACTAAAGGCTTAGACTCGATTCCGAGCGGCATGGGCTTCCCTCGGGATGGAAACGCTCAAATCGAGTCCAAAGTCATGAAAGGGTCTTGTAATCTAATACTCCAAGAAACAAATGTTATAGATATATGGGCTTCCCTCGGGATGGAAACGCACAAATCGAGTCCATAGTCATGAAAGGGTCTTGTAATCTAATACTCCAAGAAACAAATGTTATAGATATTTGTTAGAATCGCCTCACCGAGGCGATTCTAACAAATCTCTATAACATTTATTTCTTGGAGTAATAATGGGGAAAAGACCTTTTATTACCTATCATAATCCTAGCTGGGATTCTTTATAACGGAAAATTCTTTATAACGGCACAATAATAGGGAACAAATACTGTCGTTATAAAGAGGGTCCTCTGTACCAGTTTGTGTTCAGTTCTATGAAATCTAGGAAACTCTTGTCAGTGTCAGTTATAACAATTTTGTCTGTTTTGTTGTCTGCTGTTACTTTTAAACCACACTGTTTGCCTGTATGCAAAAATATGTTTGAAATGTTTGCAAGAAGATGCAGCAGATCACATAAACAGACATTTTCCATTTTTAGATTTAATTTTTCTTTGGATCTTAAGTGTTAAAGGACCAAACACAACTCAAGCAGCTATTTCCCTATATTTTTTTGAGAAAAAAGGGCTTGCCATTTCATGTGCATTGTCAGCCAATCAGATGATTAATATGAAAATGTCAAGGCTGATTTTCTAGCAGTTATTGCACATGTAATGTCAGTGCAGACTTTTCTAACAGTGAATAGACATGAAATGTCAAATCTGCTAATTTAGATGATACACATGAAATGACAAGCCCAGTTTGCTCTAGGGGAAAAACAGTTATCTGCTACATTTGTCTTCTTGAACCTTTACGGTTAACATGACTGCATTCTAGTCTTGTCTATTTTTTGTTACTAGTTTTCAGTACATTTTTATGGTTTTGAAAAAGGCTCTTTTTTTGTTTTTGTTATTTTTCATTTTGTTTAATACAAATAGGAAATAAACTGTTTAGGTCATTTCATAATTTGTTACCTTTTTCTAAAAGCCCTTTGGTGGATTTTGTACCCTGCCATTACACAAAGTGACCTGGTTGCAGATTCAATCAATGCTAGGTACAGCAACATTCTTTTGTGATGACTGATAATGAACGCTGATTCAGTCAAAGCACTGACAGCACTGTTGGGTTGATTGCTTCTGACCAGGGAAAGTGGTCCTGGACGGAGAATAGTGCTGTTTTTTAACCCTTAATTTCCCGTGGCAGCCGGACAAAACGTCCCATGGACAAAACGTACCATGCCATTTTTGACCAGGTGGAAAAAACGTCCCTCATCATTTTTTCAGGTTAAAAAATGTTTGCCAATGTCGGCCTGGGGTATACGTGACCCACTGATCGCTTGCTCTAGTTCTTTTTTTAGCTCACCTGTCACGTAGTGACGAGGTGAGCTTTTGGGATCACTTTTTGTCCGTCGTCCGTCGTGCGTGCGTCCGTCCGTGCGTGCGTGCGTCCGTAAACAATTTCAAATAAGTATATCTCCAATACCCCATGGCCAATCTTGATCAAATTTCATGTGAATCATCATCAGGTAGGGGAAAGGCTGCATAAGGTTTTTGGGCTGATCAGATTGGAATTCTGGTTGCCATGGCAACATATAGCTCCCATAGACTTATAATGGGAAAACATTTTAAAATCTTCTTCTCTGAAACCATAGGGCCCAGAGCTTAGATATTAAGCATGTAGCAAGGGCAAGTGGTCAACTACATAATTCCTGCCAATCATAACCCTCGGTGCCAAATGGGCCAAGCCCTAGGGCCCCTTTGCTCCCATAGACTAATATTGGAAAAAAAAGCTTCAAAAATCTTCTTCTCTGAAACCACAGGGCCCAGAGCTTAGATATTTAGCATGAAGCAATAGCAAGTGGTCACCTACATAATTCCTGCCAATCATGCCCCTGGGTTCAAAAAGGGCCACGCCCTGGGGCCCCTTCACTCCCATGGACTCATAATGGAAAAAAAGCTTCAAAAATCTTCTTCTCTGAAACCACAGGGCACAGAGCTTATATATTTAGCATGTAGCAATGGCAGGTGGTCACCTACATAATTCCTGCCAATCATGCCCCTGGGTTCCAAATGGGCCACGCCCCGGGCACCTTCGCTCCCATAGACTCATAATGGAAAAAAGCTTCAAAAATCTTCTTCTTTGAAACCACAGGGCCCAGAGCTTATATATTTAGCATGTAGTAACAGCAAGTGGTCACCTACATAATTCCTGCCAATCACGTCCCTGGTGTCCAAACGGACCACGCCCTGGGGCCCATTAGCTCCTATAGACTCATAATGGAAAAAAGCTTCAAAAATCTTCTTCTCTGAAAAAATAGGGCCCAGAGCTTAGATATTTAGCATGTAGGAAGGGCAAGTGGTCAACTACATAATTCCTGCCAATCATGCCCCTGGGTTCCAAATGGTCCACGCCCCGGGGCCCCTTCGCTCCCATAGACTCATAATGGAAAAAAAAGCTTCAAAAATCTTCTTCTCTGAAACCACAGGGCCCAGAGCTTAGATATTTAGCATGTAGCAATGGCAAGTGGTAACCTATATAATTCCTGCCAATCATGCCCCTGGGGTCGAAATTGGCCACACCCCTTGGCCCATTTAGCTCCTATATACTCATATTGGAAAAAAAGGTTAAAAAATCTTCTTCTCTGAAACCACAGGGCCCAGAGCTTAGATATTTAGCATGTAGCAACGGCAAGTGGTCACCAACATAATTCCTGCCAATCATGCCCCTGGGTTCCAAATGGGCCACAACCCGGGGCCCCTTAGCTCCTATAGACTCATAATGAAAAAAAGCTTCAAAAATCCTCTTCTCTGAAACCACAGAGCCCAGAGCTTAGAAATTTAGCATGTAGCAACGGCAAGTGGTCACCTACATAATTCCTGCCAATCATGCTCCTGGGGTCCAAACAGGCCACGCCCTGGGGCCCCTAAGCTCCTATAGACTCATAATGGAAAAAAGCTTCAAAAATCTTCTTCTCTGAAATCACAGGGCCCAGAGCTTAGATATTTAGCACGTAGCAACGGCAAGTGGTCACCTACATAATTCCTGCCAATCATGCCCCTTGGTTCCAAATGGGCCACGCCCCCGGGCCTCTTCGCTCCCATAGACTCAAAATGGAAAAAAGCTTCAAAAATCTTCTCCTCTGAAACCACAGGGCCCAGAGCTTAGATATTTAGCATGTGGCAATGACAAGTGGTCACCTGCATAAATCCTGCCAATCATGCCCCTCTGGTCCAAATGGGCCACACCCTGGGACCCCCTTAGCTCCCATAGACTCAAAATGGAGAAAAGCCTCAAAAATCTTCTTCTCTGAAACCATAGGGCCCAGAGCTTAGATATTTAGCATGTAGCATGTAACAGGCCACGCCCTGGGGCCCCTAAGCTCCTATAGACTCATAATGGAAAAAAGCTTCAAAAATCTTCTTCTCTGAAATCACAGGGCCCAGAGCTTAGATATTTAGCACGTAGCAACGGCAAGTGGTCACCTACATAATTCCTGCCAATCATGCTCCTTGGGTCCAAATGGGCCACGCCCTAGGGCCCCTTAGCTCCCATAGACTAATATTGGAAAAAAAGCTTCAAAAATCTTCTTCTCTGAAACCACAGGGCCCAGAGCTTAGATATTTAGCATGTAGCAACAGCAAGTGGTCACCTACATATTTCCTGCCAATCATGCCCCTGTGGTCAAAACGAGCCCTGCCCCGGGGCCCCTTAGCTCCTATAGACTCATAATGGAAAAAATGCTTCAAAAATCTTTATCTCTGAAACCACAGGGCCCAGAGCTTAGAAAATTAGCATGTGACAATGGCAAGTGGTCACCTACATAAATCCTGCCAATCATGCCCCTGGGGTCCAAATGGGCCACGCCCCGGGGCCCCTTAGCTCCCCTAGACTCATAATGGAAAAAAGCTTCAAAAATCTTCTTCTCTGAAACCACAGGGCCCAGAGCTTAGATATTTAGCATGTGGCAATGACAAGTGGTCACCTGCATAAATCCTGCCAATCATGCCCCTCTGGTCCAAATGGGCCACACCCTGGGACCCCCTTAGCTCCCATAGACTCAAAATGGAGAAAAGCCTCAAAAATCTTCTTCTCTGAAACCATAGGGCCCAGAGCTTAGATATTTAGCATGTAGCAACGGCAAGTGATCACCTACATATTTCCTGCTAATCATGCCCCTGGGGTCCAAATGGGCCACGCCCTGGTGCCCCTTAGCTCCCATAGACTCTAAATGGAAGAAAGCTTAAAAAATCTTCTTCTCAGAAACTGTGAAGCACAGAACTTAGATATTTAGTCCAAATTGGCCAAATCCTGTGGCCCCTTAACTCAAACAAACTTATAATGGAAAAAAGCTTCAAACATCTTCTTTGAAACCATGAAATACAGACCTTAGATATTTAGTATATAGCAACACAAAATGGTCACCTACATAAATCCTGCCAACCATGCCCTTTGGGTCAAAATTGGCCAAGCCCCAGGGCTCATTAGCTTCTATAGACTTATACTGGAAAAAAAACTTAAAAAAAAACATAAGGCACAGATTTTGTTTGACTTGAGGTTTTACATCCCTGTCAACACTGTATAGGTCATTTTGGAGATGTCTCTTCCAATTTTGTGGGACTTTTTACCCGACATTGAGATGAAATTACATCTCAAGCCCTGTCGCCCAATGAAACCAATAGGGTTTATACGCATGGACACCGCTTTGCCTGAGCTTAGATATTTAATATGTAGCAATGTCAAGTGGTCTCCTACACTAATGATTTTCTGGTACACAGGTGAGCGATATAGGGCCATTGGGCCCTCTTGTTTCATTTCTGAGCGTTGATTTTGAATATTGCAGTCACTTTGGTTGCCAACATCCGCCATATTGTGATGACACTACAGTGATGTTAAGTGACGTCACGTAACGTGCTGTGATGTCAACCTTAACAACAGCGCATATGAGGTCGTATTCAACCAGTGCATTTATGAAACGAGCACAAATATTGGATTTTACTTTGTCCCTGGGTAAGAACACTAGGATTAGAACAGAATTTCTATCCCAAGCTAAAACTATGGATTTCCTGAACTGGTGTGCAATAAGGACAGTTGTCAAGTTCAGCCAAAGTAATTTGCACTGTACTGGTATTTCCCTGCACCACGCCTACGGAACGATAGAATGCGTAACCATTGGGTAAGAACGTGAAGCAATTAGAGCGACATCCCGTGAGGAATTAGATCGCTAAAAAGGGTGAAGAAACTGCATTTTCTGTGTTTCATAAGTTATATAATTTTTACGAGGAAGTTATTTAAAAAACGGGCAATTACATTCAGGAGCCCATTGATATCGGCATCTTTGGAGTAAATACCAAATCCCATACTTCACACATTTTGGCTAAATTTAGTTTCTCCTGCTGAAGGTGAACTGAAGCCTTAGAAAACGAGTGGTTTTTCGAGGTGTTTGTTGCCTTTTATTTATTACTGCGCTTTGCTACAAGTTCAGCGTATTAACATGCACACACAATAAACATATATGGTTATATGTGTTGTGGATATTTTGCTTGTCATTGCAGCACTAGCGAGAAATCACCACGGAAAAGGTCGAAAATGGTTGGTTACGCATTAGATCTATAGAAATGATAACAAAACTTGCAACTATAAAGCGGATCTGTTTTCATCTCCACGGCCCCAGAATCACCCGCACCTTGTTCTACGGAACCATTTTTAGCCAACCTGATAAGCAGTGCGCTATTGATTCGATAATGACATAGTATTTTATGGAAACATTTTCAGTCTCCAGAATCAGTATTTTATGGAAACATTTTCAGTCTCCAGAATCATAGTGCCAAATGATTTTCACTGACTTTTACGCTGTTTGTTTTATCAATGGTCCGGTAATTGCCTGAAATGAAATTAAACAGGTTTTGGAGTTTTAATTTCTGCGAAGAACTCCTCAGCTGTCAAATTTGCTGGTTAAGCATTAGATCGTCTGGTTGAGCATTCGATAGCCAGAGAGGAGAAAATCTCACCAGTTGCTGCCTAATAGGCCAGTACATTTAGCCGGAAATGACCCTTGACCCACAACTAATTCCTTGAGAAATGTTATCAGCAGTTTTAGTATCAGGAAGGTGTCCTGAGTTATAGAAAAAAAGTCCTCAAAACAATCCGAGGGGAAAGGGTATTTATGGGGGGGGGGGGGGGGGGGGGGGAATGAAGAAAAATGAAGAAAAATCGCAAAAACCAAGCATATGTTAAACAATTAATACTTGACTTAATTAAATCATCCAAAATGAATATTTCTATCTGGGGAAAAAATACTAAAAATTCTGAAGATAAAAGATTTCTTTTATTTATTTATTTATTATTTTTTTTTTTTGTATATTTTTGTGTCAAATTTCGAAAAACAAGTATTAGCTTTTATAAAAAGCTTGAGTCTATGCTAAGCACACATTGATTTGTGTAGAACTAAAATGTGCCAGTTACCACAAAGTGTAAAAAAAAAGTCACAGATATCAAATGAAGATTTCCAAATCTTAGCACCAATGTCCCATAAAACAAAATTTCCGATTTTTTTCACTATCAATTACAACTAATTGTACTACATGCCTACATTTACGGTTTCTTCATTTCGCATTCTAGTTTAAACTTTCATTTTGCATTCTAGGTTAACGTCATGAAAAACCAATCTGCCACGATTGCCATCTAGAAATGAAAACATTAAGAATTGGATGTGGGAAGAACTAGATAAGGGCAAATATATGTTAATTATGCCCCCAACTTTAAAAAAGTTGGGGGGCATATTGCTTCTGGCTTGTCCGTCCGTTCGTCCGTTAGTACGTCACGCTTTCTTGTGCATAGCATATCTTTAGAACCGTGTATGCTAGTGTTTTGAAATTTCATATATGGGTTCCTCATGAAAAAATAGTTGACCCGTATTTTTTTTCTTGTCCAAATTATCTCCCCTTCTTGAATTATTTCCCCTTTAATTAAATAACATAGAATTCTCGTTAGCAAGATATCTCAAGAAGTATTTGAGCTACAGCCTTGATATTTGGTATAGTGATTGGGACTAAGGAGGAGATTACCTGATTAAATTTTCAACCAATTCTATAAAATTTTGTTAGAGTTATGGCCCTTTGTAATTTTTTGCCACTCAATTGTGTTGCTTTCTGGTGCATAGCATATCTTTAGAACCGTGTATGCTAGTGTTTTGAAATTTCATATATGGGTTCCTCATGAAAAAATAGTTGACCCGTATTTTTTTTCTTGTCCAAATTATCTCCCCTTCTTGAATTATTTCCCCTTTAATTAAATAACATAGAATTCTCGTTAGCAAGATATCTCAAAAAGTATTTGAGCTACAGCCTTGATATTTGGTATAGTGATTGGGACTAAGGAGGAGACTACCTGATTAAATTTTCAACCAATTCGATAAAATTTTGTTAGAGTTATGGCCCTTTGTAATTTTTTGCTACTCAATTGTGTTGCTTTCTGGTGCATAGCATATCTTCAGAACCGTGTATGCTAGTGTTTTGAAATTTCATATATGAGTTCCTCATGAAAAAATAGTTGACCCGTATTTTTTTTCTTGTCCAAATTATCTCCCCTTCTTGAATTATTTCCCCTTTAATTAAAAAACATAGAATTCTCGTTAGCAAGATATCTCAAAAAGTATTTAAGCTACAGCCCTGATACATGGTATAGTGATTGGGACTAAGGAGGAGACTACCTGATTAAAGTTTCAACCAATTCTATAAAATTTTGTTAAAGTTATGGCCCTTTATAATTTTTTGCCTCTCAATTGTGTTTCTTTCTGGTTCTTCTAAAATTTCAGCATTGCAGCCAAATAAAAAAAAGATATCTCAATTACTGTTAGGGACAAGCAGTGTTAGGGTCAAGCAGTGTTAGGGTCAAGCAGTTGGGGGCATTGTGTTTCATAAACACTGGCTCTAGTTTTGCAAGAGTGAGAGCAATCGTGCATATCCATGTGATAAACTTTAGGCAGCTTTCAGGTAATTACTGGGTTTCAATATGCAAGTGGGCGTTCCAGTATAACCAGTTGGAGTGTCCTGGGGTAACCAGATACCAGATGGAAAACGAAAAGTAGAACCAGTCAACAGAATACCAGTCATCACCTTTCATTAAATGCTTCCGGAGCAAAAGCTATCATTAAGATTGTCTACACCCGTGGGCGTAGACAATATAGGAAAGTCGCTTAAAACAACAACAACAAAAATAATATAACTGACATATATCTTCAAAGTAAATCCATATCGGTACTTAACTTCATGACATCATTAAAAAAATGATAGTTTCTGTGCGCCAAAATTAATGATAAGTTATTGATGGTGGTGGGGGAGGGGGGGTGGGGGGGGGGGAGAAAAAAAGGAAAATCAAAAGCAAACACATCACGAAAACATGCCTATACAATTTTGACCCCCACTAACCCACTTTTATCTATATACTTGAAAAACTTGGGGTTTAGGGGTTATATTTTTTTTTCTGCTCAAAAACATAGCTTCTGAGATTGTTGATACTCAATAGAAATGCCTCATCTATGTTTTGAGCAGAAATAAGTGAGTGTGTGTGTTTGAGGTTTACATCCCGTCAACAGCAATTGTCATATATGCAGTGGTTTCAAAAACATTTCTGCATCTAGATTTCAAGGAAAAATAGGAGTGTGATTTTCAATGTTATCTGAATAAAGCCCGTACAAATTTATCAAGCGTATCAGGGGAATAATGTCTAAGTAAATGGGAAAATCCCATCTACCCGTCTATTGATGAAACCCCTGCATACGAAGATCGCACCTCGGTTTAAAGACTCATCTAATAGTCTGGCGAAGCCCTTGGATCGAACCCACGACTCCTGGTTTATGAGGTTAGTAACTTATCCATTATCCCATGGAGGCTTCTTTTAGCAGAAATAAGATAAATAATGTACATGTACACCCCCCTAAAACTCCCCACTGCCCCACCCACCCAGGTGTAAATGGGTATCAGTGGTGTAAAAGTCAACTGCCTTTCCCTCGTGCGCGTGAAAACATCCGGTATGAATGTGTGTTCGAGCTTGAGGCTTTCATCGCAGTCGAACTAAAATAAATTAGTATAAACTAAAACTCCAGTAGGAGGTGGTTTCTATCGAGTACCCACAAGCTATGCTTTTGAGCAGACATTACGAAACACACCTAAACAAAAACATTGTCAACTGTTCAGCCCCAAAATGGAATTTTAAGATAAAAAAATGAGGTTTTTCTTATTTCTGCTCAAAACATAGATTGCGGAGCTCGACAGAACCGCCTGAACTTGGCGGTTCTACCGAGTACCTACAATCTATGTTTTTGAGCTGATATAAGAAATTTAATATTTATCCTTGTACTATATAAAAGTGGGGTTCGAGGGATCAAAATTATATAGGCGTGTTTTTTGACCCCACCCATCTGGTCTTGAAGTAATAGATTGGCCTGCTAATGCTTCCGCACAGAACTGATACCGACCGCATACGAGTACTGCTAAACCGCTGAGAATATCCAGAAAAGTTGCTGCGAGTCAGCCTGTCCATGCATGTAAACCCTTTTGGATCCATTGGGCGGCAGGGATTGAGATGTTATTTCATCTCAATGTCAGGTAAAAGTCCCACAAACATGGAAGCAACGTCTCGTTTTCGTGATGAATAAGAAAAACCTCAGAATTTTTCTCTGGATTTTTTGGGGGGTTATCAAATCTTCCTATAGATTTGAATATGCGTGTTTTCGTTATGTTTTTATGACCCCAACTTTAAAAAAGTTGGAGGGGCATATTGCTTCTGGTTCGTCCATATGACTTTCCATTACGCCTCTGATGCAGAGCATAACGCAAGAAACGTGCATGCTAGGGTTTTGAAATTTCATATATCGATTCTTCATGAATTTTTTAACGCGTATTTTTTTCTTATCCGGATTATGCCCCTTTCAAAAGTTATTGCCCTTTGATTTTTTTTTATAAAATCTTGTCAGCAAAATATCTCAAAATCTATTGGAGCTAGAGCCTTGTAAGTTGGTGACGAGTAGATGTCCTGATAAACTTTTGACTAAATTCCGAAAAATACTTTGTGGCTAATGGCCCTTTGTCACTTTGGGTACATTGTAGGCCTATGCTTTGTGATGCATAGCAAAACTTTAGAACCTTGTATGCCAGGGTTTTGAAATTTCATATATGGATTCCTCATGGCAAATTAGTTGAAAGATATTTTTCTCATCCGGATTTTGCCTCTTTTAAGGTTGTTTGAGTCAACCTTTGTGTTCAGTCAGCTCAAAACATGTATTTTGCGCAATGTTGGAAGACAAAATTTGTAAATCAATTTCAATGGGGTACACCCCTATTATTTTTCCTGCCTGTTAAAAAGTCAGCGGTCAATTTCTATTGCAGTCAGTAGATAGGACAGTGTTGCAATTGTTCTGATTGTGATTTTTGAGTGGTTGCTTCCACAAAGTCACACATAGCTATCAAAATCTTACGTGCGTCATGTCACAAGAATACACCTTATGCATATATTTACGATACGAATTCATTTGTGTCTGATGGCACAAATGTGCTTCCATACATTAAAATTTTGTCATGAGACTTTTCCGACCAAAAAAAAAATGTTTATTTTTAGAACTTGAACATAGATCTTGTTTATCAATAGCATACAAGGAAAATATAAATGGCATGTATTAAAAAAATAGAATGCAGAAAGACTGCATTTATCAATTTCTGACGTAAGTTTTGTTTTTGATGACGTCATTTGTTTGCGCTTGAGGAGCCTCACAGCCGGTAAAACAGTGTATGGTGCTGTTATTAGGCCATTACTTATTTAATGCTTTTTCTGCGGATTAAATCCTAATTTTCTCAGAACTGGCACGGATATTTTTTGAGGACTTTTTGGGGGTAATTAATATAACATAGCCCTGTGTTTTGGTGTTAAAAGAATTTCTCAAGGAATTAGTTGGACCATAAAAATTAAAGTACCTCGCCTATAAGTAAATGCCAGCAGCTTACTACAATAAAAGGTGGTCTACATATGATTTCTAAATTATGTTAAAATCACCAGAGAAAGAAAGCCGTGATGAAAAATACTTTTCTGGACAAGACCATTAAATGTCTGGGTATCATGCTTATCTGACCGAATGACGCACAGATTCATAAATAAGAGGTCATTACTTGCTTTTGTAGAAAACAAAATGGCCAGCTTACGCTTTGTAATGTCGATTAAATCTATATCGTGTTTCTATGGTCAAGCATTAGAGAGCCAGGTTGAGCATAAGGCACTCATGATTATAAACTTGGTGCTTATAAAAAATAGAAGTAAAGCAATGATCAGGAATCAATACAAGCTGGCTATCCAAAAGGTTTCTGGTCAACTCGTACCTAAGTCAACTCGTACCTTAGTCATCTCGTACCCGAATATGGTCAACTCGTACCTTAGTCAACTCGTACCTAAGTCAACTCGTACCTTAGTAAAAATAGAATTTGATTTTGGGGGTAAGTTTGGCTTAAGTACACATATATACAGGTCAACTTTATGGTCTATGCAGACTCCTAATCCTTTTCCCGACGATGAACACGATACATTGTGTTGCATGACGCCATTACGCACGTGCGCCAAAATGGCGCCTTTCATGTGTATGACCCCCATATCCCTTTAGCCAGACATAATTTATGGGTGCTCGTTAGAACTATCCCTCTGGGGCAGCTCTAACGAGTGCCAACAATCTATGCTCCAGAGGGATGTGATTGGTACATAACACCATGCTCAACATAAGACGAACTTCATATGTAAATATGTAAATGAAAATAACGAGAAAAATATAATTGTAGAACTTACATTTCATACTCAGTTGCAAATAAAATGTAGTTATACAATTATAATTTGTTCTCATATATGCTCAAAACATAAATGTTGGTTAACATAAATGTTACATATTCCTTATTACTGTTACTTTACGATAACACACCCGTGCAATATGGTGCGTTTTTCACATCTTTAAAATGGCTATTTTTCTTACGAAAATCCGTGTTTTTTTTTTTGGGTTGTTGTTTTTTTTTTGTTGTTGTTGTTGCGTTTTTTCTTATTTATACTTCAAACATAGGCTGCGATCTTTAGTTGGAACGACTCTAACGAGTACCCTCAACCTATGTATTGGAGCATAAATAAAGAAAGATAATGTATACCCCCGTAAACCCGAGTTTCTCTATATAAAGTGAGGTTTAGGGGTGTGCCCATTGCACGGACAAAACTGGTTACATGTCGGCGAGTATAAACACATGATGTACGGGATATACAGGTAGCACAATAAAAATAAATTCAGTTATTTATATAATTTTATTGCTTAAATTATAAACATTTGTTATACCGTTTAACTAACAAAACAATCATCACGAATGCAAGCCTATATGAATTTGTCCCTCTTAAAACCCACTTTTATATATAAATAGTAAAACTGGGATTTAGTTTTAAGTTTTGTCAGAACAAAAACAGCCGCTCGCCGGCAAAATTAAAGCAATTAAAAACAGTCTTTAATGAAGGACGATTAGATTAAACTAGTACCGATAATCGTTTTTTTACACCCACATTAATCTGTACACGATTAACTAAAGTGCTAATTAAATTAACCCAAATGGAATCTTCCATCCTATATATTTCGAAATTTAGGGGTGTCAGGTTGTGTTTTCTTCAAAATTTATTCGGGAAGTGGCTATACTTTTTCAAACAGCGTCCGCCCTGATCAGACGACGCCGCGTTCTGCGGCGTCTGATCTGGGCATTCAGTGTTTGACTACCCAAATGGAATTTGCCATCTTATATATTTCGAAATTTAGGGGTGTCAGGTTGTGTTTTCTTCAAAATTTATTCGGGAAGTGGCTAAACTTTTTCAAACAGCGTAGGCCCTGATCATACGATGCCGCGTTCTGCAGCGTCTGATCTGGGCCTGCAGTGTTTGACAAGACATCCCTTTGTGGGTTTCTGATACTGAATGGGTTAAAAGTGAATAATAATAAAATAATAATAATAATAATGATAATAATAATAATAACAATAATAAAAATAATAATAACTACAGCAGGTTGATGGCGTGCCATCGCATATCCCCGCGTTCTGCGGCGTCGGATCTTGGCCTGCAGTGTTTGACAAGGTACCCCTTTGTGGGTTTCAGGGACGGAATGGGTTTAAAACCGAGTCTGATATTTTCGTATATTTTGTCTGTTCTCTGCTTTCAAAGGATCTAACTATTCAGAACTTATTTATCTTCACTGCAGCTGGTGCTTTGCCGTGTGGTGGCCGTAAAAAGTCTCCCCGTACATCCATCATAGTGCAGATTATATTTTCTGGTCCTTTGGTATCATTGAATTCATTTAAAATTCTTTTGAAAATAGAGTTCTGCTTAAGCCGGTGCTAGGGGGCGTGGCCGGTGTAGCACATTTCAGTACTGGTACTAGTACTCAATAAAACCGAGTCTGCTATTTTCGTATATTTTGTGTGTTCTTTGCTTTCAAAGGATCTAACTATTCAGAACTTATTTAAAGTGAATAATACTAATAAAATAATAATAATAATGAGAATAAAAATAATAATAACTAGAGCAGGTTGATGGCGCGCGATCGCAAATCCCCGCGCTGTGAAAACCATGTTACAATAAAAGGACCCAAAGTACTTCTTTCTGGCCTCCGGTGAACTCAAGACATGTCTCGGGGCAAGTTATAACCCATTTCAACTATTGTTCGGCAAAAAAAATAGAGTACCCCACCTACCCCTGGGGTACGAGTTGACCAAAATAGGTACGAGTTGACTAGGGGGTACGAGTTGACCAAAGAACGGGTACGAGTTGACCAAAAACAGGTACGAGTTGACTTAGGTACGAGTTGACCAGTTACCATCCAAAATGCGATACATACAATCAGTGACAAACAATAACATAAATAAACCGCCAAAGAAGAACCGCCTTGTAACAGTCAGTGAAAAGAATTCCACTGGGAATTGTTTGTCAATCGACCCAAAGGTGCTCAGAAGAAAAGCTGTTCTATGCTTAAGTGCACGTGAATATCAGTGACTTGTCGGGAAAACTATTAGAATGAAAATAGTCGCAGTGAGGTCAGAAGGTTGTGAAAAACTAAAGAGGGTTATCTTGGAAACATAGGATGGGCTTGGCAAAGAGTGTAGACCCTGATCAGACGCTGCAGAATCCGGCGTCTGGTGAAGATCTACACTATTTGATTAGACACTGGAATTTAAGAGATTAATGAAACAGTTTAAGTCTATTTCTCCTACCTACACTCGGAGGCAATAGACCCACCAGTCCTTTGTTGTTGTTTTTTAAATCACATTATATTTTGAGCAGAAATGAGAAAAATATCACAATTTTTAATCTTAAAATTTTCGTTTTTTCGGCGATAAAGGTTACATTGTATTTGTGTAGGCGTGTTTTCGTAATGATTATTCAAAGAAACAAAATGATGTAGAGAAAACAAATGTCTACAACATTTTTAGTACTAAATACAATATTATCAACAGTTGGTCGATAGTGAACAAAAGACTGGACTTTTGGCTTAATGTAAACTGCCTAATCACTGCCTAGATACATCCGTGAAACAATAGTGCTCCATATTCAAAACGGTTTCAAAAGTTCCTAAACATGATACTGCAGATGGAAGAAAATATTATAACTTGTATGTCCTATCAATTTATTATATCTATATTTTTTCCTCGTATCTAAAAATGACACTGCCGATGAAACAAAATATGTGACCAGCCATGAGATTTTGGGTCCAAATGGGGTCCATAACCGAAAATGAGTTTTTGCCATTTTCTGATAGCTTTATAATACTGAGGTGCATATTTGGAATTTCAGATGAAAACATTGCGCGGTATACGAGATATAGGTCTTTAAAGACTGACCCTGAATATGCGAAAATTGCATTTTCAGTCGTTTCAGATGTATATTTGCTAGTGAGTCTTGACTTCAAAGCCTCATTAAGCATTCAGAGAAAACAAAATATCAGCAAATCATACTTTCACACAATTATTTATTCACCCAGTAGCAATCATTCGTTACATATTTGTTGGGAAGAATTCTGTTGCCATGGCAACAAATTTAAAATCCTTATTTTTTTTTTCGAACACAATACTCTTGAAGAGCTAGACTTAAATTTTCTCATTAAATCTAAATCAAAGAAATGAAAAAGTGCATTGCTAAATCCAATTAAAGATCATGTAACAATAATCATTGCAACCATTGCCAGATAGATCAGCTTTGCTGGGATACAGAGTAGCCCAACTACTTACATTATAATTATGTGTGTATGTCTCCAACATCAATTTGTTTGAATGCTACGTAATCTAAATATCCAAGGATTAGACTGTATTATTTATTTTAACTGCAAAGTCTGGCTTATGAGAGCAGACTTTTTAACACACCATTGCTACATTCAAGGTCATTGTGAAATGAATGATTTCATGATGGCTTATAAAAATATGAATTCCATATCAAAATAATAATAATGATAATAATAATAATAAAACACAGAAAATTTACGCACAATCCTTTACTTGTTCGACAAATTGTCTGTACATCATTGCAATTATAGCAAAATTTTGTATTGTAAATAAATTACTAATCTGCATTAAATAGTGGCATACATGTAATTCATAAGTATTTTGTCAGATTACCCCACCCACCAACATATTACTAGTATTATCATGATTTGGGATTTATAATCGCAGAGTGAAGTAAAGATGATATTTACATCCATGTGTGAGTATGTGTGCAATTGTGTGTGTGTGTGCAAATTGTAGAAATTTAAAGCTAATAGCATCTCCCTGTCATGGACATCCTTGCAAGACAAACTTGACATAACGCCAGCTCCCATCAGGGCTAAGAGAAATAGACTGGCTACATTGTGCCTACCTGACGTAACATGAGCACAAGTTTGTAAAACGCTAAGAAGGTCTTAGCTTGCCCAGGCAAAGTGGTTATAGTGAGATTGTTCTGCATATAAACCCTAGCAGTTTGTTTATGCAGAGGGCTTGATATGTCATTTCTTCTCAATGCCGGGTAAAAGTAATTGGTAACAATGTTTCCAAAATGACATAAATAGTGTTGACAAGGTTGTATAACACAATCACAAACAAACAAACAAACAAACAAAAGCTTTATACAGATAATAAGGGTTATAAGGGTATCTGGTATTTAAACTAACATAATTATGGATACTTGGAAGAATCGCCTCAGTGAGGTATTTCTATCTTGCATGATACAATCTTGCTTTGTAGCACAGATAAGAAAGCTATACCAACATTTCGATAGAATAATGTCCTTCTGTGGGACAGTTAGGAGGACATTATCTCACATGGGCCTATCATTTAAATATAATGAGGTATAACCTTGCCATACAATCAAGTCAGTTTTTCAATTCCATACATGTAGATGTTGTTCAATATTGTAAGAGCACGGGAGACGGTGGCACAGCGACAATAAATATGTGGGCTCTACCAAGGTCATAGACAATTCCTAGTAAAAGTGAATACCGCCAGCCCTTATTAATTTATAACTTTAATTATCTTTTTCTCTGAACAATAAAACTGTCATCTCATTTTCGGAGTAAAATTACATTGCAATATTTGACGCAGGCAAAACCGTAAAATTTTACAGTGATACTTTATGCAAACAAAATTAAATTGCTCATAAATTAACATCACCAAACATGACCAGTACTAGCAGCCAAATCAAAACGTGCAGTTGCTCCTGTATTCGCAGTTCCAGCAACAGAAACAAACACATGAATATAGAGTCAAACATTTATTTCGTTTATAATCACTAAATGTGATGATTATTCAAATGACTTTAAATGATACGTGTACTTGACTTGCAGCTATTGAACTGATTCATATACTTAAACTGGTGTTGTTTTGCCACGCCCATCAGGGCTTGAAGAAATATACGAGGCTGGATGGTGTATGCACTTCAGTGCTAAGCTGAAACAACCGAACATTTTAGTACTGGTAAATTAAATGCTAAGGTATTTTTTTCTCTAAATGGTAAGGAAAATGGTAACATAGGCAGGGTCTTTTCAAGATTATTTCACATATCGAACCGATCGTTAATCAATGGTGGGCGAAAACTGGAGTACCCGGAGAAAATCACTGACCTTCCGTTGCAGCGCTTGGTGTCTGAAATGTGAGCCGGACTAGAACTCAGTACCATATTTACTTGATGCTACACACGTGTAAGACTGAATCTCAATTTTAAAATCTGTTAGCCTGGTCTTCATTCTACCAACCTACAAGTCTCAATACATCCAACTTATGGGAGTATAGAATTCCAATAAACCTTGAATTGAAAGTGGTGTATATATACGTGAACATATATAAGATGTTTCTAGTAACATTTATTAAAGTGTCTTGCCAAAGGACACGACATTTCCGCACCGCAGGAGTAAATTCTTTCCTTTAAGGAATCAACACATTATTTATTATTTGATTACACCAAAGGCTCTCATAAACTTATCCGAGGTGCTGATTTTGACATAATGTGGTCTTACATGGTGCTTGGATTGATGGCCACTATACCGCTAGCCTATTGCATGCTAATCAGGAATTAAACCTGGATAGAAGGGGCTGAAAAGGAGGGGCATGCTCGTGTTAACAAATTTGATATAAAGGAGGCAAATTAGACTTCCCTGTATGTGTCCTGTAATGCCAAAATGTACTTTGGAGATCTGCTGTTGGTGCCATCATAGTCCTTTGTATAAAACCTTCTGAATTAAGGGAACTATTAAAACCGAACCGCGAGCAAGTGCAAATTAATTAGCCTATCAGAGTTGATCAGCAGAACACTGGTTCGATACCTGCCGGCTTCAGCAACATTCTTGCGTGGAGATTGATCATGCTTTTGTTTGTTTTGTTTGATTTGAGGTTTAACGTCCCCGTCAACACTGTAAAGGTCATTTTTGAGACGTTGCTTCCAATTTTGTGGGACTTTTACCCGGAATTGAGATGAAATGACATCCAAAGCCCTGCCGCCCAATGAAACCAATACGGTTTATAAGCATGGACGGGCCGACTCGCATTGCTTTTCCTGGGCAAGCTTAGATCCTCGTAGCGGTTTACCAGTACTCGTTTTCGGGTCGGCTTCAGCTCTGCGTGGAAGCATCATGTAGCCCATATATTTCTTCAAGCCCCGATGGGCGGGGGCCAGAGATTGATTATGCAATTGTTTCTACGGTCATTCTCTCACTTCCGCTTATTCAAGAAGGGCAGGTGTCAGTTTCTAGCGAAAGAATGTGCACTGTACTAGTTAACAGCTTACGTATTAACCTACCCAGGAAAAGTGGGGATACGTGAACTGACCGGCTCAAGAATGACCTAGTTAGTTTTGACCTGGCCGTTAAACTCCAATACAAACAAACGAACAAATATCAGAGAAATACTATTTTCGCACTTTTGGTGACCCATGTATATGGTGTTCAAGGCATGTAATTCTCGCAACAATTCTACAAAATTCGTATTGAAAAAAAATAAAAAGAAAGCTGAAAAAATAGGGATCTGGTCCGGACTCGAATCAGCGATCGCATTTTCGGAGGGAAGGTGCTCTGCCGACTGCGCTACTGGGCGCGGTAATAAAATGGACGATTTATAACTATATAGGTACAACGGCACGGCCAATTATCGGTCAAAATTCTTTTTCGTCATATTCTCGCACTCATATCATCCAAGTATGAAAAAAGAGCGTCTTTTTATTTTTACCAATACTATGCAAACTTTATAATTTACAAAATAAAAGGCTCTTGTTTAAAGTATTATTAGCAACAGGTGCGTCATAAATTAATTACGTCAGCTATGACGTCGCGATTTATTCACGTTTTCTCGGAATGACGTAATGCCCCATTTGGGCACAAAATCTCATGGCGCGTCACATATTATAGCGTGTATGTTTAAGAAGGTAGATTAGATCATGGAAGATTAGCTGAGGGCCTCGTGGAAGATTAGCTATTACATGTATTTTTGTATTTGCTAAATGTTGCTACCCTCACTAAATATAGTCCAGCAGAAGCCCAGCTTGACCTGGAAATGCGGTTCAAAGTTTTTTTCTTTGCTGATTTTTGTTGGGCAGGCATTGTATTTGAAGAATCTGACTGATGTCACTTTGACATCATTGAGCATTTTTAGAAAATCAAGATGGCGACCAAGATAGCAGCTTTAACATAATAACAGACGTATGTCGCCAAATAATTGGCTACACATGGTTGTTAAATTCAATATATTCCTTATCTAGTGATGTTTGTGCAAAAGACTTGCCCACAACAAGTCTAACGAGAATGTACATATTTGAAATATCACAAAATAGCAAGATGGCATCCAAGATGGCTGCTAACTATGTATTTTTTTTTTCGAAATTTGGTAAAATATGTAGTTCAATTTCTTAGAAACAATTCTTATTGATCCCTATTGCTATTCAGGAAAGTTATGCCTTGATTTCTATCACATTTCAGAATTTGTCGAACAGATTTGGCATCCAAGATGGTTACCAAATGTATACCTGTTAACACAAGCCATTTCTAACTTCTTACTTCTAATTTCTAACTCCTTACTTCTAACTTCCATGTGGTAGGTAGGTAGGTGTGTAGGTAGGGTTGGTGGGTGGATGGTAGGTAGGTGTGAAGGAAGGTAAGTAAGTAGGTAGGTTGGTAAGTAGGTAGGTAAATATAAAGGTAGGTAGGTAAGTAGGTAGTTACGTGTGTGTGTGAATTCGGATTTAACGTCGCTTTCAACAATTTTTCAGTCATATCACGATGGTGTCTGGTTGCGACAGGGAGCTCAATGCTCACTGAAGTATCATGTCCCAGACACATTACATGATACCACACCCAATCACATTATCCTGACACTGGGTCGACCAGTCCGAGCTCTATCCCGTAAATCTCAGTGCCAAGCGAGGAGCAGCTAGTACCATTTTTAACGACTTTGGTATGTCGCGGCCCGGGATCGAACCCGTGACCTCCCGTTCCCCGGAGCGGACACTCTACCAACTGAGCTATCGGGGCCAGTCAGGTAGTTACGTACTTAGGTAGGTAGTTACGTGCTTAGAAAGATAGGTAGGTAGGTAGGTAGGTAGGTGGGTGGGTGGGTGGGTAGGTAGGTAGGTAGGTAGGTAGGTAGGTAGGTAGGTAGGTAGGTAGGTAGGGTAGGGTAGGGTAGGATGGGTGGATGGATGGGTAGGTAGGTAGGTAGATAGGTAGGCTTGTTTGTTTGACCTGTATAGGTCAATTGGGAAGTAATGACTTCTCAAGCCCTGCTTACCAATGAAAGGAATAGGGTTCCACGTTGTAGGTAGGTAGGTAGGTAGGTATGTAGGTAGGAAGATTGGATGGGTGGGTGGGTAAGTAGGTGGTTAAGGTAAGTAAGTAGGTAAAAGGAGGTTACGTACTTAGGCAGGTAGTAAAGTGCTTAGGTAGGTAGGTAGCTAGGTAGGGGCTGGGTTCGTTTGTAGGTATGTAGGTAGTGTGAGTGAGTGGGTGTTTTGGGTTGTAGGTAGATAGGCAGGTAGGCGGGCGGGTGGGTGGACGGGTAGGTAGGTAGGAAGATACGAAGGTAGGTTGATTTGAGATTTAACGAACCCGTCAGCACTTTATAGGTCATTATGGAGACGTTGCTTCCAATTTTGTAGGACTTTTACCCGACATTGAGATGAAATGACGTCTCAAGCCCTGTCACCCAAAGGATTTATAAGCAAGACGGTCGGTTGAATCTCCCATTAAGGACAGAAAAAAAAAACAGTTGATATCCGAGAAACGGTGAGGAAAAACACAGAAATTATCCCAGACTTGATTTCTGCGCATGCTATATCTTGCTGTGACACGGTGGCCTGTTATTATGGGGCTGGTAGAGCCAAAGTGGTGAAGATATTAAGAGCGGGGCACAAACTGCGTAAATAAGGTGATGTAACAGCAGCATTTCCCGATGTTATGAAAGAGGCCACATACTTTGTGTAAGCTTGATATGGATACCCACAGTATGACAGTATGTCCAGAACAAGGCTATTAATGCGGACATCAAAAGTTGGTAAATCCTCTCTTTCTCCAACTACAGAGTCATTCACAGAAAATGTGAAACGAGCACACTTCCAAGCAGCTGTGTGGAAAAATGCCCTTGATTCGGACCCATCAGATATCAAGGTTGGCAAAAAGCCGGTCAATATGAGTATTGACCGGGCCGTTGGTTAAAACTGGTCGATTGGTGGTCGATTGGATCACTGGAGTATATGCCTTTGTCCTGTTGCTACCTGGTCGTTAAAGCTTCCCCTCCCCCACCCCCTACATCATGTACATGAGGTTAGACTATATTTTCATCAGTGAACAAGACAAAATAGTTTTTATTAATAACAGTAATTATTTGAGTTTTTTTTTATTTGTTCAGAAGTCATAAGATATTATTTCTGTTCAACTGAAGAGGTTGGATTGACTCAATAAACTGTAGATAGGTCAAACGATCTTTATGATTTATAATTATCCTTTATAGGTTAGATCAATTGCTCATATTTTGATTTACTGGAATATGAATAAGCTGAATTTTTCATGGATTTTGAAGGATTTATGGAAGGTCCTTTTTTGTTTGACAGAATAGAAGAATTGTTGTACCAGATTGTGCCACCCACTCTCTTTCCCTGTGTTTGGAGATTCACTGATGTCTTTGCAGTATATTTAAGTATCTGCGACACCTTTTAATTGCTTTCAAAACAGATTATAAGATGCAAAAACTGCCACTGCAGTGGCTGTGGCAAAGATCTTAGTGCCAATGTGACCAATCACATGTCCCTAATAGGGGTATTATACACTGACACCAGACTTTATTCCTAATGTGTGACATGTTTATTTATCTGCAATCTAGATAGTATCTTATCATCAAGCTGTTACTGAAGGTGTCAAAAATGAAGGAAACATAAAGACCCAATTTGGAACTTTTTCATTATTTTGGAAGACAACTAAAAAAACAACAACAAAAAAACAGTGTAAGGTGCAAAGACTGTAATATTGAAGTTAGTGCTGTCATAGATTTAATGCCTAGGGCTAAAAAAGCCAGAAAATAATGCTAAGAGGCCACTTGAAGAAATATCTGAACCTGAAACTCTATCAAATGATCAGCCTCCACCAAAGAGAACAAAACTTCAACAGACTAGTTTCAGTAGCTCAGGCATTTCAACACAAAGAATATTCAATTCACCACCCAATATTTCAATCAACCAGTATTGACCACTCCGGGAGTATTGAGAGGGGCGGTTTTATCCGGTTGAAACCGCCCCTGGTTTTGACCGCCGAACCTTGCCAGATATGGCACCAGAAGAATTTGGGTGGCTTCAATAGAAACTTCACAATCTCTAATAGAGTCAACAGTGCCTCAGTGTACTTCTCTTGCACCGGCAGATGTCTTGAAACTAATTATGTGTCAGTGTGAGTCGGAGGAGCCGTGTTCATCACTGCGTTGCGACTGTAACAAATAAAAATCAAAAATCCTTTAAGAGCAATGAAAACATTCATAAGAAAGAAGATGGGTCATACTACGTAGTTTCGGCTAATAAAGCCTCATCAGTGACCCTGTAATGATCCGGCAAACAAAAGCCAGAGGAAACATACTGCAATTTTGCGAATTTCGAATAGGCAGTCGATTCAAAGACTGATATAAATCAAAATGGGGTCCAAATAATTAAAAACCTGTCTAGAATATGAGTCTAAACCAATAATTTATTTCTGAATTCTCAGAATATTCACGCTGATCTCAAAGGACCAAAAGTAAAATATAAACTGCACTATGGTTGATGTACGGGGAGACGTTTTACGGCCGCCACACGGCACAACACCAGCTGCAGTGAAAACAAATAAAAATAAAAAACGAGTTCCTTTAAGAGCAATGAAAACATTCATAAGAAAGAAGATGGGTCATACTACGTAGTTTCGGCTAATAAAGCCTCATCAGTGACCCTGTAATGGATGACTTGGATAGCCAGACTTGGATGTTCTGTGTTCTGCGTGTGTCAAGGGACAATTATTTGAAAGAACGAGCAAACAGTTTTAAGGAATGACTGAACAGTTATACTGATTTGTTGAACTCTTTCTGAGTAGCTGCAAAGTTTGCATAGGATTATACTTTGTGATGTTTTCATATTTCATCTATATCCAGTCAAGAATACTTGTCTAGTGTTGGATTGCTGTTTCGTTGGTGAAAATTTTTTCTCCCCTGGGTGTAAAGAGTGACAAATACATTTGCTTGTGAGCCATCTTGAATACATAAACATAGTTTTACACACTTAAAGGTTGTTATACACATCAAAATGTCAAATGATATGAACAAAGTAACTATGAATAGTTTTGAGCCAATCAAACCGTAATTTCAAGTTAAGTTTCATAGTTTTACGTAACATAACAGCCTTCTTGGATGCCATCTTAAAGAGTCATTATCCACAGTGAAGTGCCTGTAGTCTCTGCCTGGGTCCACAAACACAAATCTGCAACAAAAGTGATTGTTTGGGGGCATTGAAAACCAAAATTTAGATAAAAACTGATATTTGGAAGCCATCTTGGACGCCATCTTGAATTTCTAAAAATGCTCAATGATGTCAGGGTGACATCACTTAGATTCTTTTAGAGGAATGTCTTGGCTATAAGAATCAGCCAAGAAAAAAACTTTGAACCCTATTTCCAGGTCCCCACAGAATATGCAGTTTTTCTGCTGGACTAATAAAGTCCTTACTTACTTACTGACTGACTGACTGACTGACTTACTTACTTATTTCTCTCAATTTATTTAATGAACGCACATGTCCTCCTGTTTACTTTTATAAATTTTACAAATGGATTCTGGTTCGTCTTGATTAACATGATTAAGAATACATGGTGTGTCATTCTTGCGCTGTTTGTATTTTTTTTTTTTTTTTTTGGTTTTGGTTTTACGGCCCTTTCAAGATTATTTCACTCATATCGGGCTGATCGTTAATCAGAGGTGGGTGAAAACCGGAGTACCCGGAGAAAAACCACCTGACCTTCCGTTGCAGAACTTCGCGTCTCACATGTGACCCGAGCGAGGCTCGAACCACAGTGGTGAGAGACCTAATGATCAAGAGTCAGCGCTCTTAACCACTAGGCCACGGAGGCCCGTGCGCTGTTTGTATTAATAAGAAGTTGGTTTTAGACAATATCTTTATCTCATCGTTTTGACAGTTAGCATAGAACTCACGGGATCTCCGATCTGGGTTATCGATCATGATACAGACATATATTTTGGGGGCATGCGCGGTCCCAGGAGTAGGATATTCAGGCTACCTATTTGCTTTGCAGAGGCGAGCTAAAACAAATACGCCTTTCTTTTACGTTGCTATGCCTTTTTTCGCATTACTACGCCTTTTGATTCGCGTAAAAACGCCTTTGATTCGCATCACTGCGCCTTTCTTTTGCATAAGTATGCACTTTTTCGCGTTACTACGCCTTGTTTTTGCATTACTACGCCTTTTTTGCGTAGCTTCGCCTTCTGATTGGCGTTACTGTGTCTTTTGATTTGCGTTTCTACGCCTTTTTTGCGTTATTACGTCTTTTGTGTCGCGTTACTACGCCTTTACGGTATTTTATTTTCTCGTACATAAGCCAAATAGGCTTTCGTATCTGCAGTGTTAACGATCTTACCCTTAGCCTTTCATGCCTGAGTTTCTTAAACGGGTTCTCTCCATTTTTTTTATTTTGGGCAATTCTTGTTAATAAGGGATTTAGTCAAATTCATTTACAGGATGGCGAACAGCTTTGATTCTCGGATGAGACGGTTCATTAATGGCCGTCCCATCCGGATATAGATTTAATCGCCATTACAAAGCGTAAGCTGGCCATTTTGTTTTCTACAAATGCAAGTAATGACCTCTTATTTATGAATCGGCGCATCATTCGGTCAGATAAGCATGATACCCAGACATTTAATGGTCTTGTCCAGAAAAGTATTTTTCATCACAGCTTTCTTTCTGTCTGGTGATTTTAACACAATTTAGAAATCATATGTAGACCACCTTTTATTGTAGTAAGCTGCTGGCATTTACTTAGGCAGCAACTGATTTAATTTTCTCCTCTGGTTATCAAATGCTCAACCAGACGATCTAATGCTTAACCAGCAAATTTTGGCAGATGAGGAGTTCTTCGCAGAAATTAAAACTCCAAAACCTGTTTTATTTCATTTCAGTCAATTACCGGACCATTGATAAAACAAACACAGCGTAAAAGTCAGTGAAAATCATTCGGTACTATGATTCTGGAGACTGAAAATGTTTCCATAAAATACTATGTCATTATCGAATCAATAGCGCACTGCTTATCAGGTTGGCTAAAAATGGTTCCGTAGAACAAGGTGCGGGTGATTCTGGGGCCGTGGAGATGAAAACAGATCCGCTTTATAGTTGCAAGTTTTGTTATCATTTCTATAGATCTAATGCGTAACCAACCATTTTCGACCTTTTCCGTGGTGATTTCTCGCTAGTGCTGCATTGACAAGCAAAATATCCACAACACATATAACCATATATGTTTATTGTGTGTGCATGTTAATACGCTGAACTTGTAGCAAAGCGCAATAATAAATAAAAGGCAACAAACACCTCGAAAAACCACTCGTTTTCTAAGGCTTCAGTTCACCTTCAGCAGGAGAAACTAAATTTAGCCAAAATGTGTGAAGTACGGGATTTGGTATTTACTCCAAAGATGCCGATATCAATGGGCTCCTGAATGTAATTCCCCGTTTTTTAAATAACTTCCTCGTAAAAATTATATAACTTATGAAACACAGAAAATGCACAGTTTCTTTACCTTTTTTAGCGATCTAATTCCTCACCGGATGTCGTTCTAATTGCTTCACGTTCCTACCCAGTGGTTACGCATTCTATCTTCCGTAGGCGTGTGCACAGGAAAAGTATAGTCAGCAAAAACTGACAGCTTGGCATAATCTTAACCTTTTTTGTACCAAATAGGATTTTACACCTTAAATATAGTAGTCCATTTCAAAATTCTGGGGTCTCAGATTGTGTTTTCTTCAAAAACTATTTGGAAATTGGCTGAAAATTTTGCAAACAGATCAGGGCCCTTATCAGACGCCTCATTCTGCGGCGTCTGATCTGGGCCTGCAGTGCACTGTTTGCACATTTTGGGGTTTCCGGTACAAAATGTTTTTTTTGTTTTTTTTGGTTTTGGTTTTACGGCCCTTTCAAGATTATTTCACTCATATCGAACCGATCGTTAATCAGAGGTGGGGGAAAACCGGAGTACCCGGAGAAAAACCACCTGACCTTCCGTTGCAGAACTTGGCGTCACCCATGTGACCCCAGCGAGGGTCGAACCACAGCGTCAAAATGGGTTAATAGCATTAAATTGACTAGGCTGTAAAACTCCTGACCACATTACAAAACCAAGCATATACAAATGCATTGTAAATTTTACCGCCGAAAAAGATGACATTTTTAAGATGAAAAATTGTGATATTTTTCTTATTTCTGCTCAAAAAGATTGTAGGTACTCGTTAGAACTGCCTCACCGAGGCAATTCTAACAAATACACACAATCTATATTTTAGAGCAGAAATATAAACAAGAGGACCAAGCTAGCTGTATCGCTCACCTGAGCTAACAGATTCAAAGTTTAAGGAAGTGCCAACCTTTACTGAAGGCTTTATAGGAGGACATGGTGATGACAGGGTAAGCATTTTCTGAAAATCAAGTAGAATGTAACTCGATGATAAACAGGCTGACCTCACCGGTTTTCAAACTCATTCAAGCTTTTATTCCTGACTTGCTAAGAAGATCCGATCTAAACTGAAGTGGCTATGGTGATGACAAGTTCAAAAACAAGTTTTCAAACTCCTCCAAGCTTTCTGCCTGACTTCCTTGTTTGTAAGTTTCATCAAGATCCGATCAAAACTGAAAGGGCTACAGTGATGACAAGGTCAAAAATCAGCATTTTGAGCAATCAAAGGGACCTTACTCTATGATAAATAGGCCACCTTTGCTGGTATGCGAACTCATCCGAGGTTTTATCCCCAGCCACCTTGCATATAAGTTTCAGAAAGATCCGATCAAAACTGAAAGGGCTACGGTGATGACAAGGTCAAAAATCGGCATTTTCAGCAATCAAAGGGACGTTACTCTGTGATAAATGGACCAACTTTGCTGGTTTTCGAACTCATCCGAGATTTTATCCTCAGCCACTTTACATATAAGTTTCAGAAAGATTCGATCAAAACTGAAAGGGCTACAGTGATGACAAGGTCAAAAATCAGCATTTTGAGCAATCAAAGGGACGTTACTCTACGATAAATGGGCCGACTTGGTCAGTTTTCGAACTCATCCGAGATTTTATCCCCAGCCACCTTACATATAAGTTTCAGAAAGATCCGATCAAAACTGAAGGGGCTATGGTGATGACTAGGTCGAAAATCGGCATTTTCAGCAATCAAAGGGACGTAACTCTATGATAAATCGGCGGACTTGGCCGGTTTTCGAACTCATACGAGGTTTTATCCCCAGCCACATTACTTATAAGTTTCAAAAAGATCCGAGCAAAACTGAAGGGGCTACGGTGTTGACAAGGTCGAAAATTGGTATTTTCAGCAATCAAAGGGACGTAACTCTATGATAATTGGGCCGACTTGGCCGGTTTTCGAACTCATCCGAGTTTTTATCCCCAGTCACCTTACATATAAGTTTCAGAAAGATCCGATCAAAACTGAAGGCGCTACGGTGATGACAAGCATTTTCCCATAGTAAGTCTATGGGACCTTGTGGTTACCATAGGAACCAAAGTTTTAGAGCGATTTCGAAAAAAAGTTTATGTCATCAATGCCCCACCAGAGGCATGCTACAGATGAGAAATGATTGAGATCAGCCTACAGGATACAGAGATATAGCTGCTCAAAAGTGTGGACGGACGACGGAGGACCCACTATACTATAAGCTCCCCTGGAGCCTTCGGCCCAGGTGAGCTAAAAAATAAGGTTTACCACTGTGAACCCCAGTTTTTCAATATAAAAGCGGGGTTCAAGGGGGTCCATCACGAAAACACGCCTATATTATTTTGAACCCCACTTGTATATAGTAAAACTGGGGTTTACAGGTGTACACCTTAGTTTTCTTATTTCTGCTCTAAAATATAGATTGTGGGTACTCGTTAGAACCGCCTCGATGAGGCGGTTCTAACGAGTACCCACAATCTATATTTTGAGCAGAAGTATGAAAAATATCACGCGTTTTTTATCTTAAAAGTTTTGTTTTCTCGGCGGTGAAGTTTACAATGTATTTGTCTTTGCGTGTTTTTGTAATGCAAAATATAGGTGTCTTTTCGTGATGAACAGGACAATTAGTGTAATATTACTATCTCTGTCTTGAAAAGTTCTGAATTTTCAGCAGTTCAGTTTCAGTGTTTTAACAACTCAAAATATAGGAGGTCTGTGGCCTAGTTTACATCACTGGGGTATCCAGCTGAAATTGGCTTACAGTTAGGCAAGGCCTGCTGTCCTTGCAGCAGGTAAGGGTAGCAGAGGAGGGTTGGTATTCTGTTTCTACACTTCCATTCATTTCTCCTCTGTACCTCACTTTCCTCTCTTTTCTCCCTCTCTCTGGGAAACGACACAAAATGGCCCACAAGGGTTGACGTGCCGTTAAACCCAAAACAATCAATTTGTGGCCCAGTGGATATGATATTGACTCTTATTAGATCTCTCACCGCTGTGCGTTTGAGCCTGGCTCGGGTCACATGAGATGCCGAGCTGCAACGGAAGGTCAGGAATTTTTTCTCCTGGTACTCCAATTTTAGCCCACGTCTGATTAACTATCCATGGGAAATAATATTAGTGAAGTTATCTTGAAAGGGCTGTCAAACCAAAAAATATATATTCATGTATATAGGTGCAATTTCAATACCTTGACTGATCTATTCTGATCACAATAAAATACTGCCAAAATTAACAATTCGAAATTCACTTTTATTAATTATAATGATACAATCAGATTATCAAACAAAAGGACCATGATGGTCCTATATCACTCACCTGAGCTATTAGACTTGAAGTAGCACACAACTACAACCTCCACTATGGGTCACTTCCAATAAGCTTTCGGCAATGATACACTGTACCAAGTTTGTCCAAAGTTTGTTAATTTGTTCAAGAGATAGGATGCAAACAAGCCAAATTGACTGTTTTTGGGGAGTCTGTGCCATTGGAAATAAGGTCAAAGTCACCAAGATCAAATCAATTCTTTGGTCGGTTGCAATGATATACTGTACCAAGTTTGACCAAATTTAATCAATCCATTTATGAGATAAGGTGCAAACAAGCCAAAATTGACGGTTTTTGAAAATAAGTTCAAAGACACTTAAATCTAATCAAATCTTTAGCAGGTTACAATGATGTATTATACTAAGTCTGACCAAAATTAATCAATTTGTTCATTGCATAGGGTTCAAACAAGCCTAAAATTGACAGTTTGTTTGGAGCAAGTGTCCTTTAAAATAAGGTCTAGGTCACCAAAATCTAACTAAGTTTTTGGTGGGTTGCAATGATATATTGTACCAAGTTTGATCAATAGTCATTGAATAATTTATGACATCACGAAAACACGCCTATATAATTTTGACCACCTTGAACCTCACTTTTATATAGTAAAACTGGGGTTTCCGGGGGTATACCTTATTTTTCTTATTTCTGCTCTAAAATATAGATTGTGGGTACTTGTTAGAACTGCCTTGATGAGGCGGTTCTAACGAGTGCCCAAAATCTAAATTTTGAGCAGAAATAAGAAAAATATAAATTTTTCATCTTAATATTTCGATTTTTTCGACAATAAAGGTGGCAATGTATATGTATAGGCGTGTTTGCCTAATGAGGTAAGGTGTTACCAAGCCAAAATTAACAGTTTTTGGTGTATATGCCCTTGAAAATAAAATAAAGGACACAAAAATCTGCAGTATGTGGCAATGATGTATTGTTCCAAGTTTGATTCCTTTGTTGGATTAGAGTGCAGACAAGCCATTTTTTGGCCCAAAATTGACTGTTTTCTGTAGCATGTGCCCTTGAAAATGGGGTCAAGGTGAAGTCCAACATAACCTACAATGTTTTTCCCCATCCTTGTGTTGTAACCATGAAAGTTTGGTCAGAATCGATCCATAGTTTCAGGAGATACAGTGTTTTAAACAGGCTACGCTGACCACAAAGCCTTCGCAAACGGGATCCACACCAAAAACCAATATGCCCCCCTCCTCTACAGTGGGGGGACTCAAATATGCCAACATTATCAGTTTTCGAAAATGATTCAAGCTTTTGTCTCTCAAATACTTGTATGCAAGTTTCAGGAGGTTCCAGTCAAAACTTGAGGACTTCTGGCATATCAGTGCCAAAAAAAGCAATCAAGGGGACATAACTTTGTGATAGACAGGCCAACTTTATGATAGATCGGTCAACTGTGCCAGTTTTCGAACTCATGCAAGATGTTATCCCCAACCTACTTACGTGTTAATTTGAGGAAGATTTGATTAAAGCTAAAGGACTTATGGTGAGATAAGGGTCCAAAATTGGCATTTTCAGCAATCAAAGGGACGTAACTTTACTAGTAATAGGCTGACATCGCCAGTTTTTTTTTTTAACTCATCTGAGCTTTTGTCCTCGACTTAGTGGTTAGTTTCAAGAAGACCTATAAAAACTGAAGGGGCTATGATGATAACAAGGTCAGAAATGGACATTTTCTTCAATCAAAAGTCTGATGATAAAATGGCCAACCTCACCAGTTTTCGAACTCAGCTTTTATCCCTGACTAAAAAAAATAGTGTTTTGAGGGTGAACTGAAATGACACATGGACGTGTTAATAGTTTTGCAAGCTGGATCCAGGTAAATGACAAAATACTGTAAAATTCTGCTATTATGGCCACTTAAAATTGAGACTAAATCTGCTTTTAAAAGCAATAGTACTGGTATTTTAAGCAGAAAGGATTCAACTTCATGGGACGCAAATATTTAAAACAATCTGCCTTGTTAACAGCGATCTATAGTTACCCTTAAGCGAAATAGTTTTTCGTCTTAGAAGCAAATTATTTTTAGCTGACCAAAGGTCATGGTGAGCTTTTGTGACTGTAAGATATTCTGCGTCGCCAGTGCGTAAACTTTTCTTGTGAACACACAAGAGGTCACAGTTTTAGGCCAATCATTTTCAAACTTGGTCAGAATGATCATCTTGACAATATCTTGGTCAAGTTTGAATATGGTTCATGTCTGGTCAAAAAGTAGGTCACTAGGTCAAATCATAGAAAAACCTTGTGAACACACCAGAGGCCACAGTTTGGTCCAATCATCATCAAACTTGCTCAGAATGATTATCCTGACAATATCTCTGTCAAGTTCGAATATTGGTCATGTCGGGTCAAAATGTAGGTCAGTAGGTCAAATTATAGAAAAACCTTGTGAACACTCTAGAGGCCACAGTTTTGGTCTGATCTTCATCAAACTTTCTCAGGATGATCATCTTGACAATATCTTGATCAAATTTGAATATGGGTCATGTCAGGTTAAAAAGTAGGTCAAATCATAGAAAAATCTTGTGAACACACTAGAGGCCACAGTTTTAGTCCGATCACCATCAAACTTGCCCAGATTGATCATCTTGACAATATCTCAGTCAAGTTTGAATATGGGTCATGTCGGGTAGGTCAATAGGTCAAATCATAGAAAAACCTTGTGAACACACTAGAGGCCACAGTTTTGGTCCAATCATCATCAAACTTGCTCAGAATGATCATCTTGACAATAACTCAGTCAAGTTT
Organism: Lucinisca nassula; assembly: GCA_963580285.1. NCBI lineage: Eukaryota > Metazoa > Mollusca > Bivalvia > Lucinida > Lucinidae > Lucinisca > Lucinisca nassula. Next base: position 74,676,150 of record OY757017.1, on the reverse strand, counting down.
GAATATGTGTCATGTTGAGTCAAAAAGTAGGTCAGTAGGTCAAATCATAGGAAAAACCTTGTGAATACTAGAGGCCATAGATTTGGTCTGATCATCATCAAACTTGCTCAAAATGATCATTTGACAATATCTTGGTTCATTCCGAATATGGGTCATGTCTGGTCAATAAGTGGCTCCGATCATAGAAAACCTTGTGAACACAATAGAGGCCCCAGTTTTGGTCCAATCATCAACAAACTTGCTAAGAATGATCATCTTGACAATATCTGGGTCAAATTTGAATATGGGTCATGTCGGGTCAGAAAGTAGGTTGGCAGCTCAAATCATAGAAAAACGTTCTGAACACTCTAAGAGGCCACAGTTTTGGTCCAATCATCATAAAACTTGTCCAGAATGATCATCTGGACAATATCTCTGTTAAGTTCGAATACGGGTCATGTCAAATCAAAAAGTAGATCAGAAGGTTATTTTGTCATAACTTTTCAATCGTTTGAGATAGAGCCTTCATATCCTTGTGACAAGGGCTCCCCACTCATTTGAAAATTTGACCTGTGACATACTTTTTCACAACGTTTGATCCATATGAGATAGAGCCTTTATATTTTGCATGTATGTTCCTTGTGACAAGGTTTCCCCAACCATTCAAACATTTTGACCCATTACCTTGACCTCTGATTTACTTTGTCATAACTTTTGAAGCATTTGAGATACAGCCTTCATATTAGGTTCCTTGTGACAAGGGCTTCCTATTCATACATAAAATGATCTTTTCCTTGACATTTGACCTACTATATTATAACTTTTGAACTATTTGAGATAGTGCCTTCATATTTGGCATGTATGTTCATTGTGAAAAGGTCTTCCCACCTATTCAAACTTTTATCTTATGACCTAGACCTTTGACCTACTCTTTCATAATTTTTGAAGCATTTGAGATAGAGTCTTCATATTTGGCATGTAGTTTACTTGTGACAAGGGCTTCCTATTCATACAAAAATGACTTGTGACCTTGACCTTGATATGTGCCCGACTTTATCATAACTTTTGAACCATTTGAGGTAGAGCCTTCATATCTGGCATATGTGTTCCTTGTGGCAAGGATTTGGCCCCCGCTCATCGGGGCTTGAAGAAATAAATGGGCTGCATGATGCTTCCACGCAGAGCTGAAACCGACCGCACATGAGTACTGGTAAACCGCTCAGGGAATCTCAGCCTGCCCAGGTAAAGGGGTGCGAGTTGGACTGTCCATGCTTATAAACCCTATTGGTTTCATTGGGTGATAGGGCTTGAGATGGCATTTCCCTCAATGTCGGGTAAAAGTCCCACAGAATTGGAAGCAACGTCTCTGAAATGACCTATACAGTGTTAACAGGGACGTTTAACCTCAAATCAAACAAACAAAACTTTGTGGCAAGGACTTTCCACCCATACAAAACTTTTGACCTGTGACATTGACCCTTGACCTTCTTTCTCATAACTTTTGTACCATTTAAGATAGAGCCTTCATATTTGGCATGTAGGTACCTTGTGACAAGGGCTTCCAACCGATGCAAAAATTTTGACCTGTGACTTGACATTTGACCGTTTTTGTCATAACTTTTGAACCTTTTAAGGTACAGCCTTCATATTTGGCATGTATGTTACTTGTGACAAGGTCTTCCCACTCATGCAAAACAGTTTGACCTGTGACGTTGACCTTGATCTGTGACCTATTTAATCATAACTTTGGAACCATTTGAGATAAAGCCTTCCTATTTGGCATGCATATTCCTTGTGACAATGGCTTCACATCCATACAAAAAGTTTGACCTGTGATGTTGACCTTTGACCTACTTTATCATAACTTTTAAGCCTTCATATTTGGCATGTATTTTCCTTCTGACAAGGCACCTTACAATATTACCTACCATTTCATTTCTACAGTGTGGATCAGGTGAGCGAGCCAGGGTCATCATGGCCCTCTTGTTTGTAAGTAAAGACTTCTTTTTTTAATAGGAACGCAAACAGAAGTCATGAGTTATCTCCCTTGTGAAAATGGTGAAGAACAATAAAGGTGTATCATTTCACATTAAGAATAAATAACAGTCATCACAAAAACATGCCTATATAATTTTGAACCCCCATCCCCCTTAACCCCACTTTTTTATAGTAAAGCGGGTTTGCAGGGGAATACATGAGTTTTCTTATTTCATAGATTGTGGTACTCATTAGAAACTACATCACCAAGGCAGTTCTAACAAGTACCCCAAGTCTATGTTTTAAGCAGATATATGAACAAGAGGCTAAATGAGCCTAAACCGCTCACCTGAGGAGCATTTAAATAAGCTATGGGTCATGGTTTCAGAGAAGAGAAGACTGTTTGAAGTTCATCCAATTATAAATCTGTGGGGAGCATAGGAATCCCTGGGGCATGGCCAATTTGGAATCCAGCGGAATATGTGGCGGGATATATGTAGGTGACCAATCAACGTTGCTTCAAACAAAGGATCTAAGCTCCGGGCCTTATGGTTCAGACCCAAGGGGCATGGTTGGCAGGATTTATGTTGATGACCATTTGACATTGCTTTAGGCTAAATATCTTAGCTCTCGGCCTGGTGGTTTCAGAGAAGTTTTTTTTTTCCATTATAAGTCTATGAGAGCTAATTAGCCCAGGCTCATTGCCAGTGTGGACCTCAGAAGCCTAGTGGCAGGATTTATGTATGTTACCACTTGACATGCGTCGTGCTAAATATCTTAGCTCTGGGCCTTTTGGTTTCAGAGAAGAAGATTTTTTTTTAAGTTTTTCCATTAACAGTCTATCCCAGCTGCCAGCTTATACCGCGGGCATGGCCAGTTTGGACCCCAGGGACATGGTTGGCAGGATTTATGTAGGTACTGCTTGAGATTGCTTCATACTAAATATCTAGGCTCTGGGCCTTGTGGTTTCAGAGAAGATTTTTGAAGTTTTTCCCATTATAAGTCTATGGAAGCTAATGAGCTCAGGGCATGACCAACTTGGACCCCAGGGGAATGGTTGGCAGAATTTTCGTAGGGTACCACCTGATGTCGCTTCACACTTAATATCTACGCTCTAGATATTGTGGTTTCTGAGAAGAAGATTTCGGATTTTTTCCCATTGTCAGTCCATAGGAGCTCATCAGCCCTGGGGCTAGCGAATTTGGACCCCAGGGGCATGCTTGGCAGGGTTTAAGTAGGTGTGAACTTGACATTACATTAGACTAAATATCTTAGCTGTGGGCCTGGTGGGTTCAGAGCTAATGAGACCAGGGGCGTGGCCAATTTGGACCCCAGGGGCCTAATGGCTGGATTTATGAGGTTGACCACTTGACATTGCTTCATGCTAATTATCTTAGCTCTTGGCCTTGTGGTTTCAGAGAATAAGATATCTGAAGTTTTTTTATAAGTCTATGGCAGCTAAAGAGCCCCATGGCCTAGCAATTTCGGACCCCATGGGCATTATTGGCAGGATTTATGTAGCTGACCACTCATTGCTTTATACTAAATATCTAAGCTCTGGGCCTTGTAGTTTCAAAGAAGAAGATTTTTGAAGTTTTTCCCACCACATGTATAAGTAAGGGAGCTAATGAGCTCCAGGGCATGGCCAACTTGGACCCTAGGGGCATCGTTAGCAACCAGGATTCCAATCCAATCTGCCCCAAAGTTTTATGTGCCCCCGCCCATAGGGCCTTGAAGAAATATATGGGCTGCATGATGCTTCCATGCAGAGCTGAGTCCGGCCCGCACACTAGAACTGGTAAACCGCTTAGAGGATCTAAGCCTGTCCAGGAACCGCGGTGCGAGGCGGACAGTCCATGCTAATAAACCCTATTGGTTTCATTGGGCGACAGGGCTTGAGATGTCATTTCATCTCAATGTTGGGTAAAAGTCCCACAAATTTGGAAGCAACGTCTCCAAAATGACCTTTACAGCGTTGATGGGGACGTTAAACCTCAAATCAAACAAAAGCAAATTTCCCACTGAAAGTCTAAGGAAGCTAATGAGCCCCAGGGCATGGCCCATTTGGACCTCAGGAGCATGATTTTCAGGATTTATGTATGTGACCATTTGACACTGCTTAATGCTAAATAGTTTAGCTCTCTGAGAAGAAGATTTTATATAGTTTTCCATTTCAGGACTATGGGAGCTAATGAGCTCCATGGCATGGCCAATTTTGGTCCCAGGGGCATGGTTGGCAGGATTTATAGTGTCCGCTTGATGTTGCTTCATGCTAAACATCTTAGCTCTGAACCTTGTGGTTTCAGAGAAGAAAATTTTTGAAGTGTTTTTTTTTTTTTTTTTTTTTTTTTATTATTATTATTATTATCATTATTATTATTATAATTATTATTAAATATCTAAGATCTGGGCCTTATGGTTTCAGAGAAGAAGATTTCTGAAGTATATCTTATTGTAAGTCTGTGTGAACTAATGAGCCCTGGGGCGTGGCCTTTTGACTCCAGAGGCATGATTGGCAGGATTTATGTTGGTAAGCACTTAACGTTGTTAAATATTAAATATCTAAGTTCTGGGCCTTATGGTTTCTGAGAAAAAAACATATGCTGATTTTTTTCCATTGTATGACTATGGGAGCTAATGAGCCCCAGGGCGTGGCCAATATACCCAGCAGGCACACGTCGCTAGGACAACGTCAAATCAACGTCGGTGCAACGTCATGACGTTGCACCGACGTTGATGTGACGTTGTATTAACGTCATAACGTTGTACCGACGTCGATGTGACGTCACTATTACGTCATGTGCCTGCTGGGATGGATTCCAGGGGCATGATTGGCACGATTTCGGTAGGTGACCACTAAACATTGCTACATACTAAATACGTAAGCTCCGGGTCTTATGGTTTCAGAGAAGATTTTTTTAAGTTGCTTTCATTATAAGTCAATGGCCTTATGGTTTCAGAGAAGATTTTTTTTAAGTTTATCTTATTATAAGTCTATGTGAGCGTGTGCATATGACGTTGCATAAACGTCATGATGGCGAACCGACGTTGATGTGACGTCACAATTACGTCATGTGCCTGCTGGAAAGATAATGGCACTTCACCTCACCCTACCACCCCACGTTTACTATCAGACAGACTGGGTATTCACCTTATTTGCATTATCTGCTGGTTCCTAGCCTGAAGGTTATCAGTGTTGCAAAAACAGGTAACCAGACCTTCCTGACCTTAAAAGGTCAGGGGGGTCTGGTTACCTGTTTGTTCAATATTGACAATGTGCAAGCTGGGAGCCAGCAAATAATGCAAATATGGTGAATATATGGTATATTATTGCTCTTTGTAAAAGTAAAAACGACTTTTTGGTCATTTTGTTGTCTGAATCAGAATTGATACTGGCGATACGCTCACCAGGAAAGTAAGTATCTAGAAGGAAAACTTAGTTAAATTCGATTATCCCCTTTTGTCGCGTTTTTTGGCGATAGATTCTTTAATTTTTGGTTTTGAGTAAAACGTTCAGCGAGATAGTTGCTGCATGCTTTGCTGACTGCTAGAAAAGGAGTCAGTTTTTTAAGGCTTGCATACTTGTTGATCTGATCAGATGGAATCTTCACATTTTTTATATTTTTCGATAAAAAAAAAAATAATCCAATTTTGTCACTCACATTAATACTTAAACATAATACAATATCTATATTTGGATAAAGCCTGTTCAGCCAACGGATGGGCTGTTGCACAAAGTATTAGAATGCAGACAGTTAAATTTTGTAATATGGGTACTTGGTACAAACAATTAGGACCCACGCTTTTGATGTACCTCATAAAAGCCTTCTCCCTGAATGCATAACTCGAAAACCAAAGATGAAAAAGTTTTCGCCGAAAAATTAGGCAAACATGAAAATAAATCGATTATGCCCTCTGCACCATAGTGGTGGAAATACATTATTATCGAATCTGGAAGTAATGTTAGTTCTTATCGTTGGGGTCTGAAATGCCAATGAGTATAATTTTTATGCACAGCCCCTAATTTTGCAAATCTGGCGATTAGGTCAGCCATGAGAATGCTGGCGGCACTAGCCTACTGTCCCCCTATGATAAAGGCGTTTCCTCTTACCCAGCTGCCACGTGTCACTAGCACAACGGCAAATCAATGTCGGTGCAACGTTTCACCGACGTAGATGTGACGTTGCATAAGCGTCACGATGTTGCACCGACATTGTTGTGACGTCGCAATTACGTCATGTGGCTGCTGGGTTAGAGGAAGGAATAGACCCCCTTTGTTAAAGGAGGGGAAATGCCTCTGAAGAAGATGTATATCCATTCCCTCACATTGAAAAGGTCAGTACTTTCAATAGTGAAAATAATACTAACGTTACACCAAACCGTTATGCAGTTATGCGTTGACATCAAATCATTAATTTTAGCCTTATATAAGTTTTTTGTTTCTTTTTGGGCTTGATGTATGCATCACTGACCATACGAACCAGACACTATAAGTAACCCCGATATCCGTGACGGTGTCTTCCGAGGTATTCCGATTCCTCTTCGGACAAAAATTATTAGGAAACATACCAAGAGAGGCCACTCCCAAATATTTCCTCTCGACAACAGGGGTCCACTACGGAACCCGGGAAGGGACATGTTTTTTTTTATTATTTTATAAGTTGTGCGCACAAGAATATATATTGTGCGGGCAAGATATTATTTTGTTCGGACAAGATATTATCTTGTGCGCACAACATATTATCTTGTGCAGACAACATATCATGTGCAGACAAGATATTATCTTGCCCGCACACGATATTAAGTTGTGCGAACAAGATAATATCTTGTCCGCACAAGTGAGTGAGTGAGTTTTAATTTTACGTCCCACCAACAGCTAAGGTCAAACGGAGACGGGACCTCGGTTTAAAGACTCATCCGAAAGTCTGGAGAAGCCCGGGATCGATCCTGTGATCCCTGGTTTACAAGGCGAGTAGCGTTACCACTGCACCACGGAGGCTTCTCTTGTCCGCACAAGATATTAAGTTGTGCGAACAAGATATTATCTTGTCCGCACAAGATAATATGTTGTGCGCACAAGATATCTTGTCAGGACAAGATAATAGCCTATCTTGTTCGCACAACTTCCCAAGATCTATGTTGTGCAAACAATATGTTGTGCGAACAAGACATTATCTTGTGCCCACAAGATAAAATGTTTTCCGCACCGAAAATAAATTATGTTGTCCGCACAAGATAATATCTTGCTCGCACAACTTAATATCTTGTTCGCACAACATATTTAAATAAAATTCATGTTCCTTCCCGGGTTCCGCTGTCCACTCTTCTTTCCATTACGAGTTGACCCATTTTCGGAGGAATTCGGATTTCTGGAAAGCAAACATATGAAAGTTGTCTCCCTTGCAAAAATGGCGGGAAGTACACCAGGTGTGCCTGTTCCAAAATGATTGAAGCAACTCAGTGACAGTATTCACAACATTTTACTTTATGGTCATGATGTTCCCTGTGGTCAATATCCTTATGAACGGGATGACTGATGATTTCATCATCATCAATCTCTTCCGAATCTTCTTCCGAAGAGGACACCTCGATTGGTGGACAGTACTTCCTGGTACAGATAGCCGGACAATCTATGGGGCATTCTCCTGTAACATTCAAGGGATGGGGTTTAAAGAAATCCTCTTTCACGTGGGAGTCGTATGCTACGTACTCCTGTAATCCATCAGGGAGTTTCAGCTTTTCTAGTTTGTATGGTGCGTATTTTCCAAGATAGGTGAAAACTTTAGCGCGGCACAGCTGTCTCAGTTTTCGAACTTGTTGTGATTCTTTAGAAAGCCATTCAATGATATCTGGCCTATGATATATTGAAACAGGCCATCGGTTTTTCTTCACCCATTCTTCCTGTAAAAACTGAGGGTTTACAGCCGCCATGAATTTCACAAGGCGGATTAATTTCTCATCAACAGCCATGTAAAAGTAGGAATGTCCCTTCTTTTTCTTCAGGTTACATCCTTGATGAACCAAAGTCATGGCGCATTCTTCGCTGTGTAAGTTGATTGCTTGTGAAAGAGGAGTTTCCTTCCACTGATAGCGTTTGTTCATTTTGTAACCATACTCGACTAACATCTTCACCATGGCTGGATTCTGATGCTCGATGGCCACAGTCATTGCAGTGATTCCATGGTTACTCTTCGCATGAATTTTGATCTCATTTTGTAGTAAAAATTCCGTGATGTCATAGCGTCTGTAGGCGACAGCGAAATGAACGGCGGTCAGTCCGTCCTCTGTCTTTGCCTCGAGTTTACATAGGGCGTTGACAAGATGATGTACAATACGGATATTGTCCATCTGAATTGCTCTGAAAGATATAAAAGAATTTTTCCATAACGTAATGAATGTGCCTGGAAGTTTTGCACCATAGCTTTCCTAATTTGAATCTTTGCGTGTAGCAGCCTCCTCTTGAAAGGAAGGCTTTGTTTTCTCTGGTAGCAAAGGTTTTCGTTAAAGGGGACTTAACATACTGGCCGAGAGGTTATAAAACCCTTTCATGCTCACTGTACTCAGCTGAACATGAAATTTATAATGCTTTTAAATATCGAAATGCAAACAAAAGAGGCAATCTTGGCCTGCTCAGATCAGCACAGCATTTTATACGTCCTGCTCATAAAATTTAAAAAAATGCCAACAATTGTTGGCATTTTTAAATTCATGAGCAAGACCAATTTCATGCTCAAGTGAATTGAGCAAGAAAAATGTGGTAAAACTAAGAGCCCTGACAAATTAAAGTCGAACATAATAGCTCAAATATTTTGGGACTGAAAATTTGTTCGAGACAGGGGAAGTTCTAACTACTGAGGGTCATCCCTAGCGCCAGGCCATGAGGAATAAAAGGGATGATTTAGGGATATATTTTTGGTCTTCAATCAAATAAAGGAATGCTTTGTGTACTCATTAAATTCTAATGAGTACACACAACTTACCTTTTGAAGATAAAATAAAAACTAAATCCCTAAATTTTCCTAAATATAAAGTAAAATTCCTATATTAAGACCACCTTTGAAACTGTTCAAAAGTGGTCTTTAAGACCACTTTTGAACAGTCCCAAAGGTGGTCGCTGACCAGGGGACACTGTATGAAAGTATAAATGATCCTTTCTTATTTAAAGCAGAATTAGTCTTAATTTTAGGTGGTCTTAATAGCGGAAATGTGGTCTTAATAGCGGAAAGGTGGTCTTAATAGCGGAATTGCACTGTAGCTATGGGAAGAATTCTCTAATGAGAGAAGAGAGAATTCGATTTAGCCATGGTAAACAAGTCATCTGTGTCGAGTTATTGAAGTTTCGTAGTACAGTCAAACTTTAATGGCTCGAATACCTTTGGGACCACCAAAAATCTGTTCGAGACAGAGATAGTTCGAGCCACTCAGGGCTTCTGCCAAGAGGCATAACGATATACTTTAGGACATCGTTTCGGTGTTCTATAATGAAAAATGTATGCTGTGTGTACTCATTAGAATCGCCTCATTGAGGCGATTTTAATGAGTACACACAATATCCATTTGCGAGATAAAAGACGTAAATATCCAAACTTTTGCCCTCCCTATTTCTTATATAGAGATATTCCATAGTGGCTCAAGAAAGGGTTCGACTCAGCCATGGTAAATAAGCCATCGGTTTTCGAGTTATTGAAGTTTCGTAGTATATGATATTTCAACAAGCGTGAACACTTTTAATGTCTTCCTGGCTGTATAGCTGTAAACATGGGCCAACTCTTAGAGAGGAAAGAATGTGCTCTTTAACTCTTATTCTGCTGAACCAGGTTAATCTCTTACTATGCAGTGTAGATCCAGATCAAATGGCTTCCTTTAGAAGCCATTTGATCTGGATCTAAACCGCTCGTCATTCAGTTTGTGAATTTGAATATCACGTAATTTCATTAGTACGGGCCTCCGTGGCCATCTACGAAAGAGCGATGATTCTTAATCAGACAGACAGACCGAAAGACAGACAAACACTATATTCACTTAAGTACATTGACATGACATATATGGAAATATAAATTATACGGCGGCAAACATTTTTGGCATGCCATGAACTAGAACATGTTCCATTCTCTCTCTCTCTGTGTGTGTGTGTGTGTGTGTGTGTGTGTGTGTGTGTGTGTGTGTGTGTGTGTGTGTGTGTGTGTGTGTGTGTGTGTGTGTGTGTGTGTGTGTGTGTGTGTGTCATTTTATGATAATATTTCATTGCAATCAAAAACTATTGCGAACCTCGGCAACCGATCGAAACCCGCCAAGGTCTGTTGTCTTTTCTCTGATTAACGATTGGCTCAAATAAGTGAAATAATCTTGAAAGGGCCGTAAGACTACATTGACATGACATATATGGAAATATAAATTAAACAACATTATACTGCGGCAAACATTTTTGGCATGCCAGGAGAGAGAGAGAGAGAGAGAGAGAGAGAGAGAGAGAGAGAGAGAGAGAGAGAGAGAGAGAGAGAGAGAGAGAGAGACAGAGAGAGAGAGAGAGAGACAGAGAGACAGAGAGAGAGAGAGAGTATACTGACATTTTATAACATTTCATTGCAATCAAAAACTATTGCGAACCCCGGCAACCGATCGAAACCCGGCAACCTTAATCATTAAGTCTCTCACCGCAGTTGTTCGAGTCTCGCTCGGGTCACACGTGTGGCGAAACGTTCCGCTGCGGAAGGTCTGTTGTCTTTTCTCTGATTAACGATTGGCTCAAATAAGTGAAATAATCTTGAAAGGGCCGTAAGACTAGAACAAAAAATCCCTGATGGATGTGGCAAAATGGATTTATTCAGCAGGACAAATACACTTCTACTGAAAGCTACAAGACAAAGTTGTGTAAACGGATGTTCTGGACTGGACTCATTCATGGGTTGGACTTGACAGACAGTGAAGGCGCGGATCAAACGCCACAAAAGCAGCATCTGATCAGGCTCTACGCTGTTTCGGCTTAATGTACAAGATATTTAGGGTTAAACGAAACAGTGTAAGTCACCGTTCAGTACCCTTTCACCAGACTACACAAAGGACCCACCAGTGCTGTCAGTGCTTTGATTTCTAGTAGCGGCCCAGTTCTGTAACGCATTTTCCATAGACGTGACCTTTGCCTGGTACATTGGTTGACACAAACAAGATACAGGCCAAGTGACATTAGAAAGAAAGAAAGATAGATAGATAGAAAGAAACAGAGAAAGAAAGAAAGATGTTTTTCTTACTTGATCAGAGGTGTTTCTGCTTTCATGTCTTTTGAGTCGAAGCCCATTCGGCGCATGTTAACATCAGCTTTTGCCGCTATCAGTAGTTGAACTGTTTCTGGGCTGTTACTGAGGATTGCCCGGTATAAAGGACTGGTTCCTGTAAAACAAAGGCCAGTCACAACAAATGTCGTCTATGTTGTTGTCTGCTGTTTTTGTTGTTGTTGTTGTTTTTGTAGTCTGCTGGTTACTAAACAAGTCATTACGGCAAACAGTGTAGACCAAGATCAGGGCCACACTGTTTGCCTGTGTGCAAAAATAAAATGTTTGAAATGTCTGCAAGAAATTGCAGCAGACAATATAAACAGTCGACATTTTCACCTGCATGTTTTCTTGTCGTCGCACGGGTTAAATCCTACACTGTAAAAAAATAGTGTTAAATATACCTGAAGCCAGAGTAAACATTACACTAAAACTCGTGTGAATTCTAAACATACACCATTTTGGGTGTAAAATGTAACTTTGAGTAACAATACACTGATAACTTGTATAGTTTACTCAAAATGTGGTGCAGGGCTGCAAATTTGGTGTTTGATGTAACGATTCTGTAAAACATGTGTTACGTTTCGTATCAATTGATGTTTGAAATAATTACACTATTTATGGTGTAACGTTTGCAACAAAATAGGGTAATTTTTGTCATACTACAGGGTAACATTTTTTGAAGGGCGGTGTCACTGTGAACATTTCACCTTTTCAGTGTAACTAAATATCGGTGTAATATTTCTTCAAATGATGAATAATATTTTGTTTATCTTCAGTGTAAAAAAGTAATTACACTTTGAAAGTGTTATCTCTCCAGCTTATCGGTGCTTTGCTGCACCAATACTGGTGTTTTTGTTTCATCGTAACGTAAGTTAACATTCTTGTCGAATTGTGTAACTAGTCGTATAAGATGCGTTATATGTACGACATATGTTATTTTGTTCCTGTTTCGTGTCATATAGCTCAAAACGACATAAATATCATACAGATTATATAATTATTTATATTGATACTAGGGTTGTTTCATGCGTTATGAAAAACCTGCTAAATATGATTAAAATAAGATAAACTCCATTTCAGTATAAACACAATTTCTGTTTAATAAAAAGAATATACAAAATCTAACGGTAAGTGCAGATTTTTACACCAGCATTTTACGGAGGCTCTAACATTACCATTGAAAAATGGTAACTGATACCCTATAAGAAGTGTATCAAAGGTACCCAATGAAAGGGGTATCAGAGTATGATAAGTTCTATGTTAATAAAAAAAAATAAGTAAATAATTACACTAAACAAATGTACAGTGTGGTGAAGTCAGTCTTAATTATTTGTGTAATGTTACACCGACTAAAGGAAGGAAACAATACACCCGGAAACGTCTCCTTCAAAAAATGATGGCACATTTACACCGGTAATGAAGATCAGTTACATTGTGGTGTAAACTTTCCGACGGTTTTCGGGAGCGTAATTGCACCATTTATCTGGATTAATAGCCGGCTATGCGGTGAAAAGTTACCGAGCATACAATGGAGATAACTTACACCAAAACTGGTGGCAGCTCAGGTGCCACCAGTTTTGGTGTAATGTTTCCATTAATTTTTTACAGTGCATGAATGCTTAACTCAGTTGACCATGAAGGTCTCCAATATGGCTTTTTCACAAACATCGTCTGTGCAGATTGCTGTCTTGATGATGCTGTTTCCAATCACATGACCTCTTTTCTTCCGAGTCTTCCACTTGATATCTAGAAGACCACGGAAGAGCTTCCAAAACCGGTGGCTGCGTGAATCTAACGGTCAGGAGATCCAAACCGAAGGCTTCGATTTTAGAAGGTATGAAACGAACTTCCTTCTGAAACTAGAAGTGCTAAATCAAACCCGCCAAAGTGACCATGAAGCTCAGACGAACAGCTAATGATACATTTTTACAGCACAAAATCTGTTACAATGGCATGGCCCACCTCATAAGTAAAATGGCGACCAGCATATGACTCGTCTGAGCCATTGCTGCTTACAGGCATGTTTTGTTTGAATGGATGTTTCATGTCCCCGTCAACAGTATAACGGTCATTTTGGGGATGTTGCTTCCAATTTGGTGGGACTTTTACCCGACATTGGGATGAAATGTCTCAAGCCCAGCCACCCAAACAAACCAAAATGGTTTTATCTACTCGCACTTAGCCTGGGCAGGCTTAGACCCTCTAAGCGGATTTACCAATACTCTTGTGGGGTCGGTTTCAGCTCTGCATGGAAGCATTGTGTAGCCCAATCTATTTCTCCGAGCACCGATGGGAGGGGAGCTTTCCGCCTTGTAAAATGGGTAGCATCCGTCTTCATGATAAACATTGTCTCAACTCGATTTGGGGGCTGGTCTCAGTTCGATTTTGGGTCAGGTAAGACTATCTACTCACCTCAAGGGGAATGGATACACTTTGAAGGACGGCAACTTTTTCAAAACATCCCAACCCCTCAAAAAGGCCTATTCTCAAAGAAAGAATTTGCTCCGGAGGAGCAACTCAGTCGGATGCGCGTCTGACTGGTATCAGGAGGACGCGGGTTCGATACCTGCCGAGGTCGGCAACAGTCTTTCGTGAAGATTGATCATGAAATCTTTTCTACGGTCATTCTCTCCCTTCCGCTGATTCAAGAAGGATAGTTGTCAGTTTCTGGCGAAAGAATGTGCACTGTACTGGTTATCCGCTTACGTATATTAAGCTTGCCCTGCAGGAAAAGTGTGGATAGGTAAACTGACCGGCCCAAAAATGACCTAAAATAGTGTTGACTGGGCCGTTAAACTCCAATACAAACAAACACACAAACAATACCCGCTCTTCTTTAATTGCGGTCGAACTCCAATGGCTCGAACACCTATGGTTCGTTTACCATGGTTGAGTCGAACCTGTTCAATTCTAAAACACATGTAGCTCTATATAAGAAATAAAGGGGATATTGTTTTGTATAAAGTGTTGTACTCATTAGAATCGCCTCAGTGAGGCGATTCTAATGAGCACAAACAACATACCTTTTTAATGGAAAATTGAAAAGCTGCTACTAAATAACTTCTGTTACTCCATGCCTGTTTTCTATGAGTAACCCTCAGTGATTTTGTTTTTGAGTAATTTGAGGTTGAACGTCCCCGTCAACACTGTATAGGTCATTTTGGAGACGTTGCTTTCAATTTTGTGGGACTTTTACCCGACAATGATATGAAATGACATCTCAAGCACTGTCGCCCAATGAAACCAATAGGGTTTATAAGCATGGACGGACCGACTCACATTGCTTGCCTGAGCAGGCTTAGATCCTCTAAGCGGTTTACCAGTACTCGTGTGCGGGTCGGTTTCAGCTCTGCTTGGAAGCATCATGCAGCCCGCCAATTTCTTCAAATCCCGATTGGCGGGAGCCGATTTCTTTGAATTGAGGTTTTACGATTTTGGAGGCGTTTCTTCCAATTTTGTAGGATTTTTACCCGTCATTCAGATAAAATGACGTCTCAAGCCCAGCCGCCGAATTTTATATACTGGGAAATATGCCCGCTCTTCTTAAATTGTGGTCGAACTTCTGGCTTTCTTTGTCGGATCATTACAGGGTCACTGATGAGGCTTTATTAGCCAAAACTACGTAGTATGACCCATCTTCTTTCTTATGAATGTTTTCATTGCTCTTAAAGGAACTCATTTTTTATTTTTATTTGCCTTCACTGCAGCTGGTGTTGTGCCGTGTGGCGGCCGTAAAACGTCTCCCCGTACATCAACCATAGTGCAGTTTATATGTTACTTTTGGTCCTTTGAGATCAGCGTGAATATTCTGAGAAATCGGAAATAAATTATTGGTTTAGACTCATATTCTAGACAGATTTTTAATTATTTGGACCCCATTTTGATTTATATCAGTCTTTGAATCGACTGCCTATTCGAAATTCGCAAAATTGCAGTATGTTTCCTCTGGCTTTCTTTGCCGGATCATTACAGGGTCACTGATGAGGCTTTATTAGCCGAAACTACGTAGTGTGACCCATCTTCTTTCTTATGAATGTTTTCATTGCTCTTAAAGGAACTCATTTTTTATTTTTATTCAATGGCTTGAACACCGATGCCTCGTTTTCCATGGCTCAGTCGAACCTGTTCAATTCTCAAACACATGTAGCTCTATATAAGTATGTCGGGTAAAAGTCCCACAAAATTGGAAGCAACGTCTCCAAAATGACCTTCACAGTGTTGACGGGGACGTTAAACCTCAAATCAAACAAACAAAAGCTCTATATAAGAAATATCGGTCCATCAAAACGTATGTTGTGTTGTACTCGTTAGAAACGCATCAATGAGGCGATATTGAGGCGATTCTAATGAGCACACACAACATTCCGTTTTTAATGGACCCCTTAATTACATCTGTTATTCCCCATGCCCTTTTTAACGAGTAACCCTCAGTGATTCGAATTAATCATGTCACGAAGATGCTTCCCAATGAGCCATCCATCGAAGTTCAACTGTTTTCATTAGTATACACCAACCTGTTTCTTTGTCAATGAAATTGACATCGCATTCTGTTCCTTTTGAATTTAGCAATAAGTCTGCTATTTCGTGATTGCCTTTTAAAGCTGCTATCCTGAAATAAAATAATAAAAAAGTTCATTTGTATACAAGCCTAGCCGACAGTAAATTGCATAAGCTATCAAAAGGAAAGTTTCAAATATTTTATCTGAAATAGTAACTAGTAAGCCCCTTCCCTACCCTACCCATAACGTCAGCAGCCGCCATTTTCAAATATCTTTAAATCAGGCTGGACATTTCGTAATTCACTTTATGTAACAAGACCCTGGTGAATCGAAGCCCTGGCGAGTCTGCAATTGTTAAGTACAACAGAAAATACTGGCAAATACGGGCTTGAAGTTCTGCCCATAAGTAATTCGTAATGTCCGCGGCCCCGCCTGTCGGGGCTTGAAGAAATAGATCGGACTGCACGATGCTTCCACGCAGAGCTTAAGCTGACCGCACGTAACTACTGGTAAACCACCAAGAGGGTCTAAGCCTGTCCAGGCAAAGTAATGCGGGTTGGACCGTCCATGCATAGAAACCCTATTAGTTTCATTGCAACCGGGATTGAGATGTCATTTCATTCCAATGTCGGGTATAAAAGCTCCACAAAATTGGAAGCAACGTCTGTTACAACGCATAATGTAGTAATGTAGTAATTTCTTCATTTTGATTTTTTTTACTACATTATGCGTTGGCATAGTCGACGCGAAATGAAGTAAAAAAATTATTTCATTTCGCGTTGATATGCACCATATCGACGCATAATGAAGTAATGATGGTAGAACATAGCTGTCTTCGAAAAGACTTAGGAAGCAATACAGTTAAATTCCTACAATTTAGACCACATTTGAGACGGTTCAAAAGTGGTCTTTAAGACCACAGTTGAACAGTCCAAAAGACGGTCTTCCACAAAAGCACACTGAAGGTCAAAATCACAAAGAAAATGTAGCTTTAACCATCCAAATATGCTTTAAAAACAAAATTTGTATTAATTTTAGGTGGTCTTAATAGTGGAAATATATGGGCTGCACGATGCTTCCACGCAGAGTTGATACCGACCGCACATTAGTACTGGTAATCTGCTTGGAAGGTCTAAGCTTGCCCAGGAAAACTGCTGCGAGTCGGCCCGTCCATGTATATAAACCCTATTGGTTTTATTGGGCGGCATCTCAATGTCGGGTAAAAGTCCCATGAAATTGGAAGCAACGTCTCCAAAATGACCTAAATAGTGTTGACGGGGACGTTAAACCTCAAATCAAACAAATCAAACAAAAGACAGACAGGCAGACAGACAGACAGACAGACAGACAGACAGAATGGACAAAAACTATATACCCCCTTGCATACTTCGTATGCCGGGGGTATAAATAGATGGGCTGCACGATGCTTCCACGCAGAGCTGATACCGCCCGTACATGAGTCCTCGTAATCTGCTTAGAAGGTCTAAGCCTGTCCAGGAAAACTGCTGCGAGTCGGCACATCCATGCATATAAACCCTATTGCTTTTAATTGGACGGCAGCGATTGAGATGTCATTTCATCTCAATATCGGGTAAAAGTCCCATAAAATTTGAAGCAATGTCTCCAAAATGACCTAAATAGTCTTGACGGGAACGTTAAACCTCAAATCAAACAAACAAACTGTTGACGCATAATGAAGTAAAATTAAGTATGCCACCCATCGCCGCAAAATGAAATAATTCTTTCATTTTGCTCAAACCTCTTAGTATCGACGCATAATGAAGTAAAAACGACATTTTATTTCATTTCGCGTCGACTATGCCAACGCATAATGTAGTAAAAATTT
Source organism: Lucinisca nassula (assembly GCA_963580285.1). NCBI lineage: Eukaryota > Metazoa > Mollusca > Bivalvia > Lucinida > Lucinidae > Lucinisca > Lucinisca nassula. The sequence goes on along the minus strand of OY757017.1, from coordinate 74,658,577 downwards.
CAAAATGAAGAAATTACTACATTACTACATTATGCGTTGTAACAAACGTCTCCAAAATGACCCATATAGTATTGACGGGGACGTTAAACCTCAAACCAATCAATCAAAAATTCATAATGTCCAAAATCAAGTGACACCAAAACATTTCATAAATATTCAAAACGGTGCCTGCACGCCTGGAATTCAATACTTTTTGATGACCAGAGTTCAAGCGCCTTTAATTATATTAAAAACATTGCAATTGCTTACTTATTTTCATTTAAATACATGGGTCAATCAGCGCAACTTGGTACGTGTACTGGATCATTCAGCAGATTTTTACGAGGTTTATTGTCCACGTCAACACTATCTAGGTCATTTTGGAGACTTTGCTTCCAATGTTGTGGGACTTTTACTCGACATTGGGACGAAATGACATCTGCCGCCCAATGAAACCAGTAGGTTAATATGTATGCACGGTTCGACTCGCGCCACTTTGCGTGGGCCGGTTTAGACAATCTAAGCAGTTTACAAGTACTCGTGTGCGGTAGGTTTTAGCTCTGCGTGGAAGCACCGTGCAGCTCTATCTACTTCTCCATCCCCCGATGGGCGGGGCCCTCGCTCAGCAGATCAGCAAACACGCAAGAAAGCTCCTAGAACGGAGTTGTATATCCGAATATTAGAAACAAAAATTGTGATATTTTTCCAATTTCTGATTCAAACATTGATTGTGGGTGTTCGCTAGAATCTCCTCATTGGGCCGTTCTATCGGGTAACCACACCTAAGCTTTTTTATGAGATGAAAAAAGGAAGAAAGAAAGTAAAACTCTTCTAAACTCCACTTTTCTCTAAATACATCGTAAAGTGTTTTTACCCGGACTTGTGAACCAATCAACCAGTCCTAGAAGGACAACTACCTTGATGTTTTAGACAGAAAACCCATCTTATCCCAGTAATACACGTTTTCCGAGTAATTTCTGCTATGATGGCGGCCCAGTTTCATCACGAAACCACGCCTATATAATTCTGACCCCCATTGAACCCCACTTTTAGTAAAACTGGGATTTACAGGGGTAAACCTTATTTTTCTTATTTCTGCTCTAAAATATAGTTTGTTGGTAATCGTTAGAACCATGGCCTCGGTTGCCTCAATCTATATTTTGAGCAGAAAAAAGAAGAATATCACAATTTTTCATCTGAAAATTACGGAACCCGGGTAGTACGGAACCCGGGAAGGGACATACATTTTTTTTAATATGTTGTGCGAACAAGATATTAAGTTGTGCGAACAAGATAAAATCTTGTCCGCACAAGATATTATGTTGTCCACACAAGATAATATCTTGTGCGAACTAGATAATATCGTTTCTGCACAAGATAATATCTTGTCCACACATGATAATAATTTGTCGGAACAAGATAATATCTTGTCCGCTCAAGATATTATCTTGTTCGCACAACATAATAAAAATAAAAAATAATGTCCCTTCCCGGGTTCCGTAGGGAAGGGACAGATTTTTTTTTATTTTATAAGTTTTGCGCACAAGATAATATCTTGATTATCTTGTCCGCACAAGATAATATCTTGTGCGGACAACATATTATCTTGTGTGGACAACATATTATCTTGTGCAGACAAGATATTATCTTGTCCGCACAACATATTAAGTTGTGCGAACAAGATATTATCTTGTGCGGACAAGATAATATCTTGTCTGCACAACATAGATCTTGTGCGCACAAGATATTATCTTGTCCGCACAACATAATATCTTGTCCGCACAAGATATTACCTTGTGCGGACAACATATTATCTTGTGCAGACAAGATATTATCTTGTCCGCACAACATATTAAGTTGTGCGAACAAGATATTATCTTGTGCGGACAAGATAATATCATGTCTGCACAACATAGATCTTGTGCGGACAAGATAATATCTTGTCTGCACAACATTGATCTTGTGCACACAAGATATTATCTTGTCCGCACAAGATAATAACTTGTCCGCACAACTTCCCAAGATCTATGTTGTGCAAACAAGATAATATGTTGTGCGAACAAGATAATATCTTGTGCGCACAAGATATTATGTTGTGCGAACAAGATCATATCTTGTCCGCACAAGATAATATGTTGTGCGAACAAGATAATATCTTGTCCGCTAGAGATATTATCTTGTTCGCACAACATAATAAAAATAAAAAATCATGTCCCTTCCCGGGTTCCGTAGAAAATGTTCGTGTTTTTTTGTTGTTTTTTTTCCGCGGTAAAATTGACACTGTATTCGAATAGGCATGTTTTCGTAGTGTATAGTCCGTTGTTCCACCATCTTGTACTTATCAGGTTGGCAAACATAACCAGACTGAATACAAACAAACCCCGGTGAAAACAAGTCGAGTTGAGTGGTACGAAAATGCCTTAATTTCAGGAATTTACTTGACATCGTGGGCTTCAAATTGCATCTTTACGAAAACACACCTATTTAATTATATTGAAAATTTTAAAACCAAAAACTGAAAATTTTCAGACGAAATATCTGATATTTCTCCGCTCAAAAATAAATTGTGGGTACTTGTTAGAACCGCCTCGCCAAGGCAGTTCTAACGAGTACCCATAATTGATGTTTTTGAGCAGAAATATGAAAAAAATATGGATACCCCTGTAAACCCCAGTTTTACTATATAAAAGTGTGGTCTCGGGGCGTCAAAATTATACAGGCCTGTTATTCCCATATAAATGAATATTTTTTTCGAAGCTAAAAAGAGAGGTTCAAAGTATGAAAAAGAAAAATAAGTATCTTTGTGCCAGGATGGGTATGGATTCTATAAAATTTCATTTAAGAACTCATCCAGATCGCCAAAGATGGATTTTTCGCTCAATGATGTCATGTTATTTCCATCCTCCAAAAGTAAAGATTAATGTGAACTGTGGTTAAGATGGAAAAAAATCTAACCTTCTTATTCTTTCAAATGGTTTTCCATTTTTAATATGAAAAAGATGGAAAAATCTTATTATTTAAGATAGATTTTCTATATGGGGTGCCGTTTTACTATTTAATCCATATTTATAGACTCCATAATTCGATTTATGGATATCCATAAATCGAATTATGGATATCCAGAATCAGCTGAATAATGGATATCCATAATTCGAATTATAGATATCCATAAATAGAATTATGGCTATCCATAATTTAATTAATAGATATCATTAATTCAGATCGATTTATGGATATCCATAATTCGAATTATGGATATCTATAATCGAATTATGGTTATCAATAAATCAAAATATGGATATCCGTAATTCCGTTGATTTATGGATATCCATAATTCGAAATTATGGATATCCATAAATCGAATTATGGATATCAATAAATCGGGCTGAATTAATGAAATCCTTATTTCGAATTAAGGATATCCTTTGGTTTCAGTCATTATCGAATTAGTGATATCCATAATTCGAACTATGGATATCCATAAATAATTATGGATCTATGAATAGTGAATAAATAGTAAAACGGCGCCCCATTCTTTTTTTTTTAAACTCAGATGGTTTTCCAGACTGTTAACGTGATGAAGAACTCACCATATAGGCCGTCTTCCTAATCTGTTTTCCTGGTTTACATCTAAATATTTTGCTTTTTTCATAGTCAGCATAATCTTCACTATTTCTGTATGATTGTGTTCGCATGCCACAATGAGCCCGGTGGGCTGCTCAGGGTCATTTAAGTCTCTTGTATTTAAATTCATATTCCTTGACCTTATAACACTTTTCACTTTCTGAACATTACCCTCCCGAATGAGGCTGAAGAACAGAACCGTGTTGGGGTCTATAGGGGTTGTTATAATAGGGGGCGGGAGATGGGCCGCCGTAGTTTCTCTCGCCGAATGTTTTCTTGTATGGGTATGTTTCGGATGGTCTTTGAGGTATTTTGTAGAACCGTTCTGCACCATGATAGCCTGTGCCCCCTCTGGTATTTCCTCTGGGTCGGGGACGGGCTCGGATGATCTAGATAATGACAGGCCCGAGATGCTGGGTGGCTCCCTGAAATGAGAAATTTGCAAAATATACATACATGTATACAACGCATGACGAAATATACGACCTATGCAACCATCGAAGAATCCTCGCCTGTTGATCTTTTCGCAGCATAGAGGCTCTAGAAGCTTCATATGAACAGCGAAGACTGCGCAGTATGATCTGAGTCTTCGCTGATCGAAGGTCTTTTTAAAGGTTTTGACGTACGCCAGCTCTTAATATCATATTAATTTTCTGATAAGCCTTCTGCTTCTGTTGAGTACACAAGAAAAAAAAGAATGCAGTATTGCACTTTTGGAGATTGCTCTGCCATTTTCACAAAGGTGACAATTTTCATGAGTGAGTGAGTGTTAGAGTTTTACGTCTCACCAACAGCTAAGGTCATACGGAGACGGGACCTCGGTTTAAAGACTCATCCGAAAGTCTGGAGAAGCCCGGGATCGATCCTGCGATCCGTGGTTTACAAGGCGAGTAGCATAACCACTACACCACGGAGGCTTTTAACAATTTTCATGACATCCGCTTCAAGGTGGGGGTGGTTGGGTGAGGCAAAGGTGACGTGTATCTTACGACTCTTATCTTACAACGGATATTGGCATACAGTTGGACAAGGCATGTTGTCCTTGCAGCAGGTAGGGGTAGAGGGGAGTGTTGTTACTTCTTCTGTCTCTACACTTCCATTCATTTCCCTCTTTCTCCCCTATCGCTCACTTTCATCTCCTCTACTATCTCTTCTATCTCTTTTCTACATTTCTCTATGAGACGACACAAAATGGCGCACAAGGGTTGACGTGTCGTTAAAACTCAATTCAATCAATCAATCCGCTCCAAGGACAACATGTAATCCTCACTAAATGGTGTTGGGTGGGGGAGGGTTTTTTGTTTGATTTGAGGTTTAACGTCCCCGTCAACACTGTAAAGGTCATTTTGGAGACGTTGCTTCCAATTTTGTGGGACTTTTACCCGACATTGAGATGAAATGACATCTCAAGCCCTGTCGCCCAATGAAACCAATAGGGTTTATTAGCATAGACGGTCCGCCTCCCACCGCGGTTCCTGGACAGGCTTAGATCCTCTAAGCGGTTTACCAGTACTAGTGTGTGGGCCGGATTCAGCTCTGCGTGGAAGCATCATGCAGCCCATATATTTCTTCAAGCCCCTATGGGCGGGGGCGGGGGACGGGCGGTGGGGATAAAGCTATAGACATTGAAGAAAGAAAGCATGAGCACTATCTGTAAACAAACACCGACACGACACATTCGCCTCACGTAACTAACCGAACGCCTCCCTGCTCAAAACACAGTCGAAAGAAAGGGTACTGTGCCGGTTAACCCTTTTTATACCAAATCCATATATATAGCAGGAGTTGATTTCAGAATTTAGGGGTGTCAGGTTGTAATTCTTCAAAATTATTTGGAAAATGGCTGGACTTTTTTGCAAACAGTGGAGGCCCTGATCAGACGCCGCGTTCTGCGGCGTCTGATCTGGGCCTGCACTTTTTGTCATGGAGCCCGTTTTGGTTTTTTTTGGTACAAAATGGATTAAGTAACCTTGTTCTAGGTTAGCTAACTGGCTCGACATGATCTTATTACTGTTGGCTGGGCCATTCTACCCCAAAACAATTTTCATTTGCTGGATTTGGTGTAAAACTTCGAATGACATCACGCCGAAAAGTGTAACAAAACCCTTGAAAACCCCATTTCATATAGAGAAGTGGGGTTCACAAATTATATTTTGCTCAAAATCATAGATCGAGGATAGTCTTAAGGCGGTTTTTACGACTACCGACTCGGCCCCCGCCCATAGGGGCTTGAAGAAATATATGGGCTGCATGATGCTTCCACGCAGAGCTGAATCCGGCCCGCACACTAGTACTGGTAAACCTCTTAGAGGATCTTAGCCTGTCCAGGAACCGCGGTGCGAGGCGGACCGTCCATGCTAATAAACCCTATTGGATTCACTGGGCGACAGGGCTTGAGATGTCATTTCATCTCAATGTCGGGTAAAAGTCAAACACTGTTTGGCATTCAACAAACAAACGACTAACGACAATATATACGTTTGTTTGTTTGTTTTATTTGAGGTTTAACGTCCCCGTCAACACTGTAAAGGTCATTTTGGAGACGTTGCTTCCAATTTTGTCGGACTTTTACCCGACATTGAGATGAAATGACATCTCATGTCCTGTCGCCCATGAAACCAATAAGGTTTATTAGCATGGACGGTCCGCCTCGCACCGCGGTTCCTGGACAGGCTTAGATCCTCTAAGCGGTTTACCAGTACTAGTGTGCGGGCCGGATTCAGCTCTGCGTGGAAGCATCATGCAGCCCATATATTTCTTCAAGCCCCTATGGGAGGGGGGCGACAATGCAGCAGCAATAGGGATCAAAGCACTGGTAACACGAGTTGGTCGTTTGTCTGTGAGTGGGGTGGGAAACTGGTCCTAAAAGGGGACGGTTCTATTGCTGTAATGTAGGCAAAAGCTGTAGAGCCTGTTTGCCAATGTCACAGCACATGGGCCTAGTCAATGTTTTACAACAAGCTTTGTCAGGACAGCTGTTATTACATTAACCCTTATCCTGCTGAATTCATTTAAGCCAAACCCATTTCTGTCTATCAGCCAATCAAATTACTTGATGTAATTTATTGCTACAAATTCATAAATTTAATGCCAATCAGTTTGATCCTGATCAGATGGCTTCTTCAGAAGCCAGCTGAACTGGATCTATACTGTTTGCAAAGATATGGGTTGTCGTGAACAGCAAGATAAGGGTTAACAGTCACCTGGACGTGGGCAGCAATGGCGTAAAGCTTACTTTGGTTCGATTGACAAACAATCGACAAAAATATCGTTTCATCAGAAAAATGATTTTTTGAGCCATGAAGAAACCACTGATAACATTACGAAAATTTATCGAATAGATAAAATGACTGATCAGTCAATCAATCAATCAATCAATCAATCAATCAATCAATCAATCAATCAATCAATCAATCAATCAATCAATCAATCAATCAATCAATCAGTTATAACTAACTAACTAACTAAATAAATAAATAAATACAGATTCACGTTTATGCACTGACTACGAGTATATACCGAACGGGAGGTCTGAGGTTCGATCCCGGGCCGCGACATACCAAAGTCGTTAAAAATGGTACTAGCTGCTCCTCGCTTGGCACTCAGGTTTACGGGGAAGAGCTAGGACTGGTCGATCCAGTGTCAGGATAATGTGACTGGGTGTGGTATCATGTAATGTGTCTGGGACATGATACTTCAGTGAGGCAGCACTATAAAAGTGAGCATTGAGCTCCCTGTCGCAACCAGACACCGTCGTGATATGACTGAAAAATTGTTGAAAGCGACGTTAAACCCGAATTCACACACACACACACACACACACACACACACACACACACACACACACACACACACACACACACACACACACACACACACACACACACACACACGAGTATATACCATCATGCGCTTCGTAACTTCGACATTGATATACAAAGTACAAGCAACCTAACACCATTTAAGTATTTTGCAGGGCACACCACTTTTACCTGCCTTTTGAATTTTAAAACATTCGACTTTCTGCATGAACGACATCAAATAGAAATGATAATATAGTCAATCATATCGATTAGTCTCTATTTTCACTTACATTTTAATTTTATTTGTTTGATTTGAGGTTGAACGTCCCCGTCAACACTATGTAGGTCATTCTGGAGACGTTGCTTCCAATTTTGTGGGACTTTTACCCGACATTGAGATGAAATGACATCCCAAGCCCTGTCGCCCAATGAAACCAATAGGGTTTATAAGCATGGACGGTCTGTCTATGGGCGGGGGCCAACGATTAGATGGACTGTTGTTATTTCTTCTGTTTCTACACTTCCATTTACATCCCCCGCCCATCGGGGCTTGAAGAAATAGATGGGCTGCATGATGCTTCCACGCAGAGCTGAAACCAACCGCACACAAGTACTGGTAAACCGCTTATAGGATCTAAGCCTGCCCAGTCAAAGCGGTGCCAGTCGGAACGTCCATGCTTATAAACCCTATAGGTTTTATTGGGCGACAGGGCTTGAGATGTCATTTCATCTCAATGTCGGGTAAAAGTCCCACAAAATTGGAAACAACGTCTCCAAAATGACATATACAGTTTTGACGGGGACGTTAAACCTTAAATCAGACAAACAAAAAACAAACACTTCCATTTATTTTCCTCTTTTTCCCCTTTCCACCATCTTTCATCTACTCTACTATCTATCTTCTCGTGTTTTTCTCCCTTTCTCTGGGAGCCCACAAGGGTTAACCTTTAACCTTAACACGATCAATCAACCAAACAATTATACCTAACAACATACTGGTACTGTCACAAATCACTATACTTGCCATGAAGGCCAATAATATGTAAATAGCTCGCCAACGGATGTTGTTTTGTTTGTTAGTTTGAGTGAGTGAGTGTTCGAGTTTTACGTCCAACCAACATCTAAGGTCATACGGAGACGGGATCTCGGTTTAAAGGCTTATCCGAAAGTCTGAAGAAGCTCGGGATCGATCCTGCGACCCCTGATTTACAAGGCGAGTAGCGTAACCACTACACCACGGAGGCTTCTGTTTGTTTGAATTGAGGTTTAACGTCCCCCATCAACACTATTTAGGTCATTTTGGAGACGTTGCTTCCATTTTTGAGGGATTATTTACCCGACATTGAGATGAAATGACTTCTCAAGCCCTACTGTCCAATGAACCCAAAAGGCTTATATGCATTTGACGGTCGGACACGCACCACTTTACCTGGGCAGGCTTAGTCCTTCAAAGAATTACCAGTACTCACGTGTGGTCAGTTAAGCTTCTTCCCTTTAAGAGTTGATCCCTATTGACATGGGAGACAAACCTACTTTTGCAAGAGTTGCCTCCCCTGGAAGGTGTGACCATTTCCTTAAAGGAAGTTATCTTGAAAATATGTGTTGTGTGTACTCATTAGAATCGCCTCACCGAGGCGATTCTAATGAGTACACACAACGTACTTTTATTTTACAAGTCAACGAAATACCCAAAGCCATCCTCGCACTTTATTTTAGAGAAGTTCAAAATGACGTACCCATAACTCAACCTCCTGACCCGCACACTAGTACTGGTAAACCGCTTGGAGGATCTAAGCCTGTCCAGGAACCGCGGTGCGAGTCGGACCGTCCTTGCTAATAAACCCTATAGGTTTCATTGGGCGGCAGGGCTTGAGATGTCATTTCATCTGACTGTCGGGTAAAAGTGCCACAAAATTGGAAGCAACGTCTCCAAAATGACCTTTGCAGTGTTGACGGGGACATGAAACCTCAAATCAAACAAACAAACAAACCTCCTGACCCTGGGCTAAGATGAATCATCAGCGACTCCAACTACCCCTATCTAGAACAAATTTTCATGGTCCCAAAGGTGTTTGAGCCCATGAAATTCGACAATTTGATTTCATATAGGCTTTGATGTTTCTCCTGTTACCTTACTGCTTGAATATTTTGCCTTCGACTTAAACTTAAATGAACATATACAAACATCAAGTAATTATTTTGAAGGTTTTTTTTTTTTTTTAGATTTATTGTTGTTAAGTTGTTTACTTTGACTGACATAACGAGTGTTACATTATCTTTTCAATTCTCCACAAAAGGAAATAGCCTTTGATATATTTCTTAATCGATTGACTCTCGATTTATATAAACTTTTGTTACCCTTTATAGTTCGTGTATTGGGAAAGACGTTTTCACTACCCACAAAAATCGACAAGGTTGGGTTTATGGCGAAACTTTTAACTCTTATCTTGCTGTTCACGACAACCCCTATCTTTGGAAACAGTGTAGATCAAGATCAGATGGCTTCTTAAAATGACATTTCCTTTTGTTCTTGTTCAGTTGTTTACACTGTATCGCTAGTTTAACGATCTCATTATTGGTCGAAATGTTAACTGTTTTAGCATGCTTGCTGGAAAATGTGGGTCGTTTTCCAAGCTTTTTTTCTGTGTGTATGCAGCAAAAATATCAGTGTATTTGGTGCATTAGACTATAATACAGCCTAAACTTGAAAATTTCCGATATAAATTCTGATATTTTTTTTTCATAGATTGAGGGAACTAGTCAGGCGGTTCTAACGAGTACCCACAACCTCTGTCTAGAACGGGGAAGAAGAAACGTAAACCCCACTGTATATAAAATGGGCCCCGTCAAGCGATTTTGGTACTTATCGCCTATGCGAGCAGCGAAGGTTCAGGCGAGTCTACGCATCCGCGCAGTCTCGCCAGAATCTTCGCTGCTCGCTCATACAAGCAGCGAATCAAGAGGAACCTTCAGACAGAAAACCATATCCCTGGCCCCTCTGAATGGCTGGGCATGCGCAGTTAAAATTTGTCATGACGAAATGCTCGAAGACACAAATTCGCTTGGCGGGGCTCAAATGATGTTTACATGGGCGTTCACTCAACTCCATTACATGGACTTGTTAATTTGATGTGATTCCGAGCAAGGGAAATAAATTAGAACCATTCTGCCAAGGGAGACAGAATGTAGTTTTCAAGGAGTTGCTTCCCCTAAAGGTGTAATCGCTCACTAACCATCCATCACATTTTCTTACCTTTTAGTCTTACGTTTCGCAGTCCTCGGTCTTAAAACTTTTGTAGCCATTATTTTCAAGTCCTTAACAATATTATTCTACTCCTTGAGACCTGTATTTTCGGACTTTTTACCGACAGAATTTCCGACGAAAAAAGATTAAAAGTTTGCAGTTTTTGCTCAGAACTACCACTTAACACACGTGCTCACATGACCCACATACTCTGTTCACATGCATGCAAGTTTCGTATGATTGATCTCTAAGACCATAATGTATCTATACATATATGCAGAACATTTAAAAGTTTTTTTTTCAACCGCTTTTAAAGAATTTAAACACAGAAAAATGATAACCAGTATAGGACTCAAAAATGGTAATGTCATCCAACCAGAGTGGCTATTTTCTTTTCTTTAAGAGTAATCCCAACCCCTCCCATTTCAACCCATAAAAAGGAAGGCAAAAACTCTTTAACCCAATTGTCCAAAACTAACAATGTCTTTACTTAACGTAATGATAAAACTGACCATTAAATATGGCAAATGTCTTAATATTTTTGCTGGAAAAAGATGCGAACGGCGTTTGCTAATGGGAAGAACTACTCACATTTTTTTCAGCAAAAATACTACAGCATAATATATTGTACTCATTTTGAGATTATTTTGTACTTAACGCTCCACGGCATACTTACCCAGAGCGTGGTAAGGTTAAATATAGTAAAATTCCTATATCAAGACCACCTTTGGGACTGTTCAAAAGTGGTCTTAAAGACCACTTTTGAACAGTGCCAAAGGTGGTCTCCAGCTAGAGCACACTGGTTGTAGAAAACACAAAAAAAAATGTACCCGGAACCTTCTAAATATGCTTTTAAAAGCAAAAATTGTTCTAATTTTGGGTGGTCATGATATCGGAATTTTACAGTACACATATACGTATTCTAAATAAAAAGGCTATCTATTATAAGCATAGAATACAGAACAGAACTGAAAATTGAACTGTGCACAAGTTTTTTTCTGGGCCAGACAAGCTAGTTTCGGCCAATTAGGCCTCATCAATGACCCTTCAAACACATGACCAATGAGGCTACATGTACTTGTTCCAAGTATGAACAAAATCTGATCCGCGACTGGCCAAATGGTGTCTTCTTGGAGCTTATGTGCTCAACAAAGACTCGGATCAACTTGCGCGAACCCACCCAGAAAGTAGCCATAGCGATAACGGTAACACTTCCGTGTGAAATAGTGCATTCTTTCAGAAAATGTTCTGCTGTTTTCTTATTTCTACACAAAACATAGGTTGTGGGTGCCTCACAGAGGCGGCTCTAACGAATTCCAAAAACCTATGTCTTGGAGCAGAAATAATAAAACTGATATCTTATTTTTGCTCCAAGACATAATATGCTGTGGGTACTCGTTAGAACCACCTCTATGAGACGGTTCTATTGAGTTCCAACAGCATATATCTTCGGAGCAGAAATAAGGAAAATAGAGGCGGTTCTAACCAGTACCCACAGCATATGTATTGGAGCAGAAATAAGAAAAATGGTGTGTTACTCCCTGTAAACCCCAGTTACTCTATATAAAGTTGCGTTTTTAGAGGTGTTCGACCCAGTAGGCACACGTCGCTATGGCAACGTCACATCAACGTCGGTGCAACGTCATGACGTTGCACCGACGTAGATGTGACGTTGCATAAAGGTCATGATGTTTTACCGACGTTGATGTGACGTCAGAATTACGTCATGTGCCTGCTGGGATCAGTACACGAACACGTTAACGTGATGAGGTTTGGTTCCACCGGGCATCCATAAAGCACAATGAAGACTCTAATCAGACTAGTCAGACAAAGCGAATACACAGACTGGTCTGCGTCTTGACTGGGTGCACATGATCGAAGATGCCTTTTTCTTGGACGCGGCCTAGATAAAAAAATAAAAGAAATAAAAAAATAGTATGCAAAAAAAAAAAAAAAAAAACCTGAGTCAGTATTTCCCTCAGATACCCAACGCTGTTCAACGCTGAAAATGTTTGAAACAATGTTGTGGCAACGTCATGAGCCTTTTGGGATTAAATTATTCCTATTATTTCAACTCCGAAAAAAACTTCAGCAAGAACGAACAAAATAAATCCGAAATTCAACCTCTTATCAATTGATCAAGATTTTTTTCCCCAAAATATCATTGATCGGACAGTTCATATCTCTTTCTAAACTTCAAACAACAAGAATATGTCATAAGTCAGTTTTTATCACTTTAAAGTAGTCCAGTATCAACCTATATTGATTTGAAATAGTGAATAATATTGTAAGTAAATAAGGTGCGCCGTGAGAAATTATGGCTTTTTCGACACATAGGTCCATCAAAGACAAGCCTCCTGTGCACCCTGATCAGAGAACCCAATTGGGCGTTTTGCATAAACCCTCAGACGTAAGGTATTTCGGGCAGCCAGCTTCGAACCCGAGTCCAGTATGAGACTTTTAGACAGCAATTTGATAAAGTACATTTGTCGATACGTTGCCCAAATATTTTCAACCTTCAGGTGTAAATAAGCTATTGAATAGCTTCTAAATGAAATGCTACAAATAAAAGGAAAATCCTAACTGCTATGGGAAGTGGGTACAACAAAGCATTTCCGCTATTTTTAGAAGGTGATGACCTTTTAGGTCTCACCTTCTTATGGCAACACTCCAAAGAATTCCCTTGATACCGCATCACTCCTCTGTTTCAAGAAAAATAGGTCCTCATAAATCAGTGAAGAGACGCGCCTGTATCATTTGATATGTGAAAATTATATGCAGATTGAAAAAAAAACTGTGGATGCAAAATACACAAACAATGAACTTCAGAGTTAAATGTCATAAAATGGATCTAGATTTGAAATTGGTCTCGTTTCGCAGCTGACCTGGCCTAGTTATTAAGAGCGAGTTCGGTTGAATTTCTAGAGTTAACTATAGTTACACCAAAACACGCGGGTAATGGCTCGTTCCGCACCATTAGAGTTACGATCCCCCAATAAGAAAGGAACAGGAATCATCAAATGTCATTTGATGCCTCACCAGTAGCGATTCAGATTCAGAACTCTACTGACGTCAAGAAAATGTCATCGTTTGCCCTCGAGTAAATCGAAAGTATAAACATTTTTTCAAGGTGGACTTGATTTTTCCAACACGTGGCCAAAATTTCATATAGTTGGAAATAATCGATTTTCGGATTGCATTTAACTTACAATTTTCCACATTCCACCGTATTCGTTGTTAACAGGCAAGGCTTCCAACTCTCATACCAAGCTAACTCTAGCAGTCGCAATATTCCTACACGGCGCGTTTTGGAGCAAGTCAACTCTTGTTAACTCTAGTACGTCAACTGAATTCGCTCAAAATCTAGACCGCGGATTAATAATTCAATGAATGAGTTGACAGTATGAATGGAATACTACGACTTGCTATACTACAGATAGAGCGAAGTTCTGTTTGTTTGTTTGATTTGAGGTTTAACGTCCCCGTCAACACTGTACATGTCATTTTGGAGACGTTGCTTCCAATTTTGTGTGACTTTTACCCGACATTGAGATGAAATGACATCTCAAGCCCTGTCACCCAATGAAACCAATAGAGTTTAGTAGCATGGACGGTCCGCCTTGCACCGCGGTTCCTGGACAGGCTTAGATCCTCTAAGCGGCTTACCAGTACTAGTGTGCGGGCCGGATTTAGCTCTGCGTGGAAGCATCATGCAGCCCATATATTTCTACAAGCCCCTATGGGCGGGGGCGGATAGAGCGAAGTTAGCTTCACTGTTGCATTTGTTTGAGGTTTAACGTCCCCGTCAACACTGTAAATGTCATTTTGGAGACGTTGCTTCCAATTTTGTGGGACTATTACCCGACATTGAGATGAAATGACAGCTCCAGCCCTTTCGCCCAATAAAACCAATAGGGTTTATAAGCATGGACGGTCCGACTCGTGCGCACCGATTTGCTTGGGCAGGTTTAGATCCTCTAAGCGGTTTATCAGTATTTGTGTGCGGGTCGGAATCAGACCTGCGTGGAAGCATCATGCAATCAAATATATGTCTGCATGCAAGCCCCGATGGGCGGGGGCCGATTCACTGTTGCATGGATATATTTCTGTGAACCATCAGGAAAATATGACTTTATAACTTAAACTCCTTAATCTTAACGTTTATAGTACGGGGTAATACATATTTATTCCGGGCGGTGGGTGCTTGTTTTTTTTTTTTTTTTTTTTTGTTGTTGTTTGTTTGTTTTTTTTAGCCGAGGTCAGAAAATATCAGATTTTTTTTCCTCTTCTTCTGTATCTGAATATTTCCCTTTTTTTACTGAGGTGTATTTGATTTGTTTGATTTGACGTTTAACGTCCCCGTCAAGACTGTATAACGGTCCCGCCCACCGGGGCTTGAGGGAACAGATGGACTTTCCGACTTCAAATGATAGTCCTGGGGCCAAAAGTGCCCCCGCCCCGGGGCCCTTTGGTTTTAAATTGACTTATAAAGGGAAACCCTTTGAAAATCTTCTTGTCAGAAACCAGGAGGCTGAGGTGTTTGATATTTGATATGAAGCTGCGTCTAGTGGACCTCTATCAAGATTGTTAGAATTATAGCCCTGTGACCAAACATGCCCCCGCCCTGTAGCCCACTGGTTTAACATAGACATCTCGCGGGAAAATCTTCAAAAATCTTCTTGTCTGAAACCATAAGCCTCATATCTCAGATATTTGGTATGTAGCTTCGTCTTGTGGACCTATATCAAGATTTTCAAATTAAAGTCCTTGTGCCAAAATTTGTGCATTTTTCACATCTCCAAAACGGCTAGTTTTCTGATGAAAAGCCTTGATATTTTTTATATAAATGTTCAAAACATAGGTTGAGGATGCTCGTTAGAACCGCCTCAGTAAGGCGGTTCTAACAGTACCCACAACCTATGTCTTGAAGCAGAAATAAGAAAAATAATGTATACCCTCGTAAACCCCAGTTTTCTCCATATAAAGGGGGGGGGGGTGTGGGGGGGGGGGGGGTCATTTTACGGACTTGTTCACGTGATGCTGAGCAAATCCATCTCCATGCACTAGGACATGACCCTCAATGTCCGGAAAATGTTCAGATAGTAACATATAAGTCAGCTCTTTAGAAGGGAACTTTGAAAAGACTTCATCCTCATGCAGAAAGAAAATAATTTGGAAGGAATGTTCTAACAAAGTTGCTCAAAATAGTTTCGCTCCACTGAACATAAAAGCCACCAAAATGAACAATAAACAAGCTTTAAACTGACTTCTCATTACAACAACACACCAATGCGAAATAGTGCATTTATATCATCCCCAAAATGACTACTTTTCTGGTGAAAATCCGTGATATTTTTCTTAACAATGATCAAAACACAGGTTGTGGGTGCTCGTTCGAGCCGCCTTAATGAGGCGATTCTAACGAGTACCCACAACCTATGTATTTGAGCAGAAATATGAAAAATAATGTATACCCCCCATCCCGTAACCCCGGTGTTCTTTACATGAAGTGGGCTTTAGAGGGGTCTTCATTTCACGGACTCGTTCACGTGATGTACTACTAAATTTTGGAGACGTTGCTTCCAATTTTGTGGGACTTTTACCCGAATTGAGAGGAAATGACCTCTCAAGCCCTGTCGCCCAATGAAGCCAATAGGGTTTTTTAGCATGGAACCTCGTACCGCGGCTTCTGGACAGGCTTCGATCCTGTAAGCGGTTTACCAGTTTAGTGTGCGGGCCGGATTCAGCTCTGGGTGGAAGCATCATGCAGCCCATATATTTCTTCAAGCCTCCATGGGCGGGGCCGTTTGTGTAAGAAAGCCATTTGCTAGCACGTATAGAGTGTTGAGTAAATTATCTTGTTTCCTAGAGTCTGTGTATGTAATTGTCTCCAGAATTATTCTCATTGACACAAGAATTGATTGATTCACAGCATGTACCATTCGATCCTCAATTTTGTTTTTGACATGTCTTTTGTCTGCTCTTCGCGTTACTACAATCAAACAAAACCATTGACTGTTTTAAAAATTAAAAAAAAAAAAAAAAAAGATAATGAAAGGAAATGGTCCAATGTAAAAACTAACAGTTTTCTACCATCACCTTCTATTAGTACTTTCAGTACTTTGATTACAAGGGACGCTACTAAGGCTGACACGATTAATCGTATAATCGATCGATAAATTCCACAAAAATGATTATCATTTCTTATTTACTTTTAATGTATTACTTGATAGGTACAGTTTACTACCCAATGTTATGCCTAAAATAGCTCGATGAGTGGCAAACAGTGCAGACCCTGATGAGACGCCGCATTATGCGGCGTCTCATCTGGGTCTACACTGTTTGCTCAGGCCTGTCTGTTCAAATATACATATGGTCAAGTGCAACATATGGTAAGAATCATGCTCAGACAGAAAGCCAGACAGGTAAAATGATCACAAAAACCTTAGCGATTACTAATCGATTATCTATCGCAATGACAGGACTGATAATCGATTATTTTTTCAGCTCCGATTAGCCAGCCCTAGACGCTACATTTGGGACATCATGATCGCTTTCCTAAAACATAAGACATTCTGAAAAATGGGTCTGCTCTGTGTTTACTCTTAAAGGAAAGAATTTGCTCCACGAGGAACAAATTCTTCCCTTGAAGGGTAAACCCATTTTGATAGGGGAGATTTTTTTTTTAAGAATTAGTTGCTACCCCTGGATCTGTATTCAGTTCCCTTAAACTCAAATCTATCACCGGGGCATCCAACTATTGGGCAAGGCCAATTGTCCTTGCAGAGTGGGGATGCTGATATTTCTTCTGTTACCCCACATCTCTTTCATCTCCTCTACTTTCTCTCATCTCTTTTCCCCCTTTCTATGGGAGACAGCACAAAATGGTCCACAAGGGTTGACGTGTCGTAAAACCCCATCCAACATAATCAATCAAAGTCAAGTATCAAGGATCTGTCGTGAATAGAACATGAGTATTTACATCAAAATGAGCAAATTTATTTTTTCATTAGGTAAATATGCGTTTTTTCTTAGAGGAGCATTTCGATTAGGCATTTGAACTGCACAGCGAAAATGGCTGGTTGTGATAATAAAGATCACATTATAGAACAAACGGGAGTCTCGGTTAAATGGGTATCTTCTTAAGGGGAGTGGATACAAATTCAGATGCAACTCCAGCCAAAGTATCTTTGTCTCCCATGTCAATAGGGGTCAATTCTTAAAGGAAAAAAATTGCTCCTGAGAAGAACATTCTTTCTTTCAAAGAGTAATCCCCTTTTTCTGTGGGACAAAGTTTATAGAAATGCGAAAAGGAAGTCCCGAAAGTTGTCTCTCTTTGAAAAATTGCGGAAAAATCTGCCAGGAGTTTGCAACACCGTTTACGCCCTATAGACCTTCAGTTGCCCATGCGAAATTTTCATTTGGCTGCACCCCATTTATGTGTGTGTATGGGAGGGGATGGGGTTGCTAAAGTTTGTTGGCATAATCTTAAAGATTGGGCTATGCTCAGCTTGTCAAAACTGAAGGTGGTGTCCATTTAGGTTTCAGCCACCATCTTATACTTAAGCCGAACTTCATTTTCACTCAGTAATGCAAAAATGGGCTCAATGACCGCAAAGGACACCTGTTTGTTTGATTTGAGGTTTAACGTCCCCGTCAAGACTGTAAAGGTCATTTTGGAGACGCTACTTCCAATTTTGTGGGACTTTTACCCGACACTGAGATGAAATGAGATATCAAGCCCTGCCGCCCAATGAAACCAATAGGGTGTATATGCATGGACAGGCCGAATCGCACCGCATTACCTGGGCAGGCTTAGATCCTCTAAGCGGTTTACCAGTACTCGTATGTGCGCTGGGTTTCAGCTCTGCGTGGAAGCATATTTCTTCAAGCTGAAAAGGTAGGTACTAAGTAGCATAGAAGATCTGCGTGGGCGTATGGTAGTATATATGAAATACGGGATCTACTCTTAAAAGAAAGGTTGACCCTTATTGACATGGGAGACAAAAAGACAAAAATATTTTTGAAAGAGGTGCCTGCCTTAAACACGCCTATTCAAATAGATTGTCAATTTTACCGCCGAAAAGAAAGACAAAAAAAAAACAAAACAAAAAAAACCCCGAAAATTTCCAGATGAAAAATTGTGATATTTTTCTTATTTCTGCTCAAAAGATATGTATTGAGAGTACACGTTAGAACCGCATCACCGAGGCGGTTCTAACGAGTGCACACAATCTATATTTTAGAGCAGAAATAAGAAAAATAAGGTTTACCCCTGTAAAGCCCCCTTTTACTATTTAAAAGTGGGGTCCAAGGGGTTCAGTATTATAAAGTCACGTTTTCGTGATGGTGTATCCGTTCCCCTTAACCCTCATCCTGCTGAATATTCAGTTTAGCCACACCCATTTCTGCCTTTGAACCAGTCAGATTACTTGATGTAATTTATTCTTACAAAGCTATAAACTTAATGTCAAACAGTGTAAATCCTGATCAGATTCAGAAGCCATCTGATCTGGATATACACTGTTTGCAAAATAAGGGTTGTTGTGAACAGCAAGATAAGGGTTAACTTGTTGAAAGTTTATTTCGATACCAATGGCATTTAAATACCGCATATCAATGTAAATAGTTTTGTTTTGTTCGATTCTTTAGTCTATCTGGCGCTTCGGAACAAACATAAAGTCATTGTCATTATATTTTTCTGGTGGGCCATTAGCACAATAAATAATATTAATTCATATTACATATCAAAGGTAAAAGATTCACTTTCAAGGGAGTAAACTCTTTCAGAACTATTTCTGTTCAAACATGCACTTAGAGGAAAGACGTGGCTCACGAGAACTTCTCTTTTCATAAACATTCTTTTTATCAAAAGTGCTGAACAAGAATGACATACCTATGCAACCTATGCAAACAGTGTAAATACATATCAGATGGTTTGTAATTCATTTGGTGAATTCAGTTTGTTTGTGTTGGGGTTTATAACTTCACCGACAACACTATTATAGTTTATCAACGACCTTTGAGAGTTCAACGTTCAAGCGTGCCAAGACTATTCCAAGTTTAAGGGGAAGCAGGTTTCGGATTTCTGTTTTCACAGGATTTTAAAATTACAAATATGTTTTTTGATAATGCCATTATGTAGAAGTCGTGGTCAAGTGGTTAATATGATGCGGTACGAATCTCAGTAAAACCATATCGCCCAATGTAAAATCCCAACTGAAGGCGACTTACCTAAAACACGGACTAGTCCAAAATTTAAAGTGCAGTCACGTCTCACTTCGTTTTGAAAGACTATAATATTAGGTCATTGGATTCTGTGGGACGTTTATCCGACATTGAGATGAAATGATATGTTAAGTCTTGCCGCCAAAAAAAAAAAAAAAAACGCTGGGGTTTAAGGGAAGGTTCGACACGCACGTCCAAGCAGTTTACCGTTACTAAAAAGTTCGGTCAGCTTCAGCTCTGCGCGGAAGCATCATGCACCACAAATCAATTTCTCCAAGCCCCGATGGGCGGGGCGCGTTGGTGAATATATAGGAAGTAAGGTGATTGGTTGATAGTCCAAATGGTTGTGGCCGAATTAATTTATTCAACAGAACAAGGGTTTGAATTATATGGAGTGCCACCCTTACCAATAAAAAGTGGAAAATAGGTCAGGTCTCTCCATTTCCCATAAAAATTTAATCGGTGTCGGCGCCCTATTGCGGGATTTCCTGTTTTCTCGTGTCTAATGCACACAGGCCAAGACAGACCCAGATCAGTCGTCGCGTTCTGTGGTGTCTGAGCTGGGTCTACACGTTTGGCAATAACATTTTGGAAAAAAAAAACTATTTAACCACTATAAGGATAAAGTCATGCCAAGGAACGGTGTTGGCCATCTCAACAGATCTGAGAAGCGCTGCATGGGCTGCAAAACTTCAATGCCTTCCACACAGTCAAAACGTCGAATGGACTGGTCCGGATGTCGTCTGTAAGGTGCATTTACTGCGCAGACAATTGCTACCCAGAAACAGGCGCTTATATCCCAGTCAGCCCAAAGCGGGCCAGGGTCGGGACGATATCGGTACGACGTTGCCCAACGTCGGTCCGACATTGCAACGTCGTACCGATGTCGGCCCGACGTTGGTCCGGCATTCCCTGCTCGCTTATGTGATATGGGGCTTCTTTCTCGCCAGTCGGCCTACTTTACGAGCGTATAAAGCTACGTAAATTTAGTTTATGTCTTGGCTTTCACTTTTGTTCCCGTGTAATTGACTTTATAATGAGAGGAAAAAATCTTAATCAGATTAAGATTCCATTCATGTTAGTTCTTTTGTAGCTATTCGTTGAATACGAGTTTACGTCATTCAGTAAAATCAAAGGCATACTTTTCGAAAGAGACATCTAACTTTTGGTTTGACCTACATTTTAAATGTTGCATGAAGACAAAGCTAAACTTTCTCGTTGACCTACATTTGGTAAAGATTGTGCGAAAGCGTTGGATAAGACATTCGCATTGACCTATATTTTAAATGATTTCATTGGTAATGATAATTCGAAAGCGTAGGATAAGACATTCTCATTGGCATTTTGAATGTTTTCACTGGTGAAGACACTAAACGGGATGGCGTAGAATAAGACATTCTCCAATTGCACAATAACTCGAAAGCGTGGGGTAAAACGTAGTACGTTAGCATTCACTGGTGAAGAACCCGTGAAAGCGCAGGATAAGGCATTCTCCAATCCAATGAAAACATTTAAAATATAGATTAGTCATAAGGTCAAAAGGTGTACGGTTAGGCCTTCCCATTGGTTATCACACATTCTTCTTCTTCCTCTTCTTCTTCTTCTTCTTCTTCTTCTTCTTCTTCTTCTTCTTCTTCTTCTTTTATCGGCTGCAGCTGTTCGTTCTTTCTTTCTTTCTTTCTTTCTTTCTTTCACATGAGCATAAACGGTTGGTGTGAATAAAAAATTCGCAAACTAGAAAAATCCCTATGAGATGAATGCCCATGCCGCCAAAATTTCTACATTAAACAAGGGCATACAACTCTTCCAATAAGAGTTCGATCAGAGTTCTCTGGCCTACATGGATAACCTATGAACATATCACGCAAATCTTGAAAAAATGTTGGACTTACACGAGCAGTACTATTGACCGACCAACCGGTATGTTCGTACAGACGTATGAAAATACGACCAAGGATAAGCCCACTCCATTGCGGAGGAATACCAATATTTAATTCGTTTCAGCACAACATGTTAACAAGTCCGTGTAATGAACACCCCTCTAAATCTCACTATATATAAAGAGAAAGCATGGGTTTACGGGGGTATACATATTTTTTCTTATTTCTGCTCCAAGACATAGATTATAGGTACTCGTTAGAACCGCCTCATTGAGGCGATTCTAACGAGCACCTACAACCTATGTTTGCAATATAAATAAGAAAAAAAATATCAAAGATTTTCATCAGAAAAGTAGCCATTTTGGAAATGTGAAAAAATGCACAATGTCGCATGGGTGTGTTATAAAAATAAAATGTGATAATATCAAACTCAGAATTAGAAATACTTACCCTTTGTCGGGAGGAAACAGTGCCATAATGGGTCTTCAAAAATTATTTTAAAAAATGTTTCACTAAAATTTTTATTAATATTTCCCATATACCGATTCTATAGAATAACTTTTACTGACTAAATGACTTTCTAACTTTTAGTTTATGAAAACGAGAAAGGTCGTTTCAATGGTTGCTAATGATTAACTTTCAAATGAGGGTTTCCGCTGAATGCCTGTAAACAAAACCATTTGCATATCTTCAATCAGAAATGGAAAAGAAGCCTTTTTATAAAACAATAGACTGTTAGACATAAGCTATGAAACGCCAGTATATGTGTCACTTCGCACCATTGACTGGCTAAATTTAGTGCCGCGCCATGCGAAATTTGGCAGATGCGCCCAGCCAAGACTCAGATCAGTCTGCGCGGATGCGCAGGCTGAACTGAGACTTCGCTGCGTGCTGATGGGTGCCTTTTGGCCCAAACATTTCTTATGCATTTAGGAATGGTTGTAATCCGACTGCTTTCGTAGGCAGTCAAATTTTTGTCCTTACTACGCGTGCGTGTCAGAAGTCGCATTTTTGCAAAAAAAGCCCAATATAGTGCTAAATATTTCCTCTATGTTCTTAATATATACAAATAGTTCAGACGAGTATGAATCCAGTTTTGTTCCATATTTTGTCCTAATAGACAATCGCCTGATCAGTTGCTTGTCAAACAACCTGGGTATTTTTCTCAGCAGACGACATTTTGAAATATTGTTCTAAATTCCCAGTAAACAGGATTTGATATCTCATGCAAATTGTTTCCTATGGAGTCCTGTTTTTCTGGGAACGTGATTATCATTGACTGTGCGCAAAGTAGTGATATCCTACCGTTTAATCCTTCAATGACCAATAGAACCTTCGATCTGTATTAGCTCTGGTCAAACCCAAGTACAATCTTTGGGATGTCACAGTTATTTTATTGGGTGCAAGTTTTACACTAATTTCCATACTGTAGGCTAGCAACGTAGCCCCGCCACGGCCAGCAGAAAACAGCGGGCCAACTAACAGCGGGCGAACTTAGGACCGGCAGCGATACGATGTTGACACGTCGTATCGCTGTCGGCCCGACGTTGGTCCGACTGGGGCGCAATCTCGCACGAGCCTTGGTGGTTCACAGACACGTAGAAAGGAGAGATCTCTATCATCACGAAAACACGCCTATATAATTTTGACCCCCTTCCACCCCACTTTTATATTGTAAAACTGTGGTTTCCGGGGGTATACCTTTTTTCTTATTTCTGGTCTAAAATATAGATTGTGGGTACTCGTTAGAACCGCCTCGATGAGGCGGTTCTAACGAGTGCCCACAATCTATATTTTGAGCAGAAATAAGAAAAATATCACAATTTTTCTTCATAAAATTTTCATATTTTCGGCGATAAAGGTGGCAATGTATTTGTATAGGCGTGTTTGCGTAATGGCACATACATGTAGCTTCAGGCAGAAAATCATGCGTCTGGCCCTATATGTTGGCTGAGCAAGTTCGTTTGAGCATTAATCAACATTTTCTCATACATCAGCTCAAACGGATTTGTTTGTTTATTTTACGACCTAGTCAATACTATTTTGGTCATATCGAGCCGGACAGTCTTATACTTACACGGTTAAAACAGTAATACCAGAAACAGTCAACTTCGAAAGCTACCGAGGCCGGCCAAACAAAAATATAGTAATTTTAAATCGGGCTTGAATATATTGGCGGGTCACTGATTAGACCCAGCTAATATGGCCCAGAAAATTAGCACACTCGACAGTTTTCATATTTCTTGCTTCCAAAGCATAAGTCTTTATAGATTACAGTAACCACAGTGCTGTAGGCTAATTCTGCGCACTTAAAACTTCGGGCTTTTGTTTCATCCACAATCCAGTTTTGCAGCAGAATGTTATAGAGTTGTCTTAACTTTTTAAAGTGCAATTTAGTTGTGGTCTGTCTTTAAAAAGACCAATCCCAGTGTTAAGACGCCATCAATTTTGTCTGCTAATTCCGCGCATCCGGAAAATATAACAATGTTTCAGACAAGATTAGGGTTGTTTGGTCATGTGTTGATTAAAAGCTGATGGTTCAGTTGGTTGCAACAGATATCTGTTGGAAACGTATTTCAAAATTAAATAAGGGCTTACGTAGACTGGAAACAGTCCATTCATTTAATCATTTTACTTATAAGAATAATCTTATTAATTTTAACCCAGCTCAAAAGCAATGACTTCCATCCCATAGCACCAAATGAATGCCAAAAGTTTTGGAGATCAGAAAGTATTAGAGAGGAGAAATAAATGCATTGCTAATACAAAGGAGAAGATATTGGTTAAACTTTTGGACTGATTCCAGTCTAGGGCTTACGGTGCTGTCTAAGGTAAATACAAAAAAAAAAATCGCCCAGGGTTCATTCCAACTCTCATCCAAATAATAAATGAAGCTTTGTTAGATATACATGTTAAAGGAAGATGAAAAAAAAAAACAAAACAAAAAAAAACAGATGTGTTTGTGAAACACTGATGCCCCCCTCCGGACAGCGCCATTTACAAGTTATGTCCAATGTCGCCAATGTTAAAATTTTGAAAAAAAAAGTAGGTCAAAGGTCAAGGTCACGAGATAAAAAAAAAAATTATGGTTCCACTGGAAAGGTCTTGTGATAAGGTATACACATGTGAAATATGAAAGCTCTATCTATTACCATTCAAAGGTTATGCCCAATGTTAAGGTTTTTGTAGACAGACAAACAGACAAACCAAAAAATATATGCCCCCCGAATCTCGATTCCGGAGGCATGAAAATCTGATTTATTTAATTTTTAAATGGCCCCAATGCGCATAATTGGGAGATGCGCAGAATTAGCCTGCACAGTGGCAGTTGTATAGCTGATGTTGAGGGTAATCGAAAAGAAAGCATCAGGAAAAAAGTATCGGAAAAAAGTATCAGTTTTATGTAGGAAAAAAGTATCAGGAAAAAAGTATCAGTTTTATACATATTCGCTTCTGATGTTACAATGATATGATGATTAGGATACGTTTGTATGTTTTGATTTGTTTTTCAGTTTAATAATCAATTTTGCAACCTAACTCTGTAACCCTTGCTTTATAAAAGGGATGAGAGGTCACTTCATCTCAATGTCTGGTAAAAGTCCGACAACTGGAAGCAATGTCTCCAAACATTGAGGTGAATAGTGTAGAGGGGGTGGGGGTGTAAACAAACTATAAAGTGTGCAAGT
This sequence comes from Lucinisca nassula, assembly GCA_963580285.1. Lineage (NCBI taxonomy): Eukaryota > Metazoa > Mollusca > Bivalvia > Lucinida > Lucinidae > Lucinisca > Lucinisca nassula. Next base: position 74,633,133 of record OY757017.1, on the reverse strand, counting down.
CAGACCTCCATGCTCATAAACCCTATTTGGTTTCACAGGGCGGCAGGGCTTGAGACGACATGGTAAAAGTCCCACAAATTGGAAGCAACGTCTCCAAAATAACCTATATAGTGTAGAAGGGCACATTAAACCTCCAATCGAACAAACAAAAGTGATGCGAGTCGATGAACCCTATTTGGTTTCAATGAGTGGTAGGAATTGAGATGTCACTTCATCTCGAAGCAACGTCTCCAAAATGACCTATATAGTGTAGACAGACACGTTAAACCTCAAATTAAACAAAATAAAGTGTGCACGTCGAACCTCCATGCTCATGAACCCTATTTGGTTTCATTGGGCGGCGGGGCTTGAGATTTCATTTCATTTCAATGTCTGCTAAAAGCCCCACAACATCATCTGAGATGCTACATGCATCCGATACATTAAAATTTACCATAAAAGTCACATACCATTCTCTGAGATGCTACATGCATCAGATACATTGAAATTTACCTTCAGATGGCAACTGCATTAAAATCTTAATTCAATATATTTTACATGAAACTGATACTTTCTTCCTGATATTTTTTATCCTGATACTTTTTTTCCGATATTTTTTATCCTGATACTTTTTTTCCTGATACTTTCTCTCCTATACATTCGATGTTGAGGGGCTGATTGGTCGCAAAAATTGTTTTATTATTATTATTATTATTATTCTTGTTGTTATCTAAGATTTGCGAAAAAAAATATTTATATTTCTTAATCATTTCTTACAAGTATTTCAGCTTAACATGTTTTTCTTAAAAATATCTTTATATGTATAAGAATAAATATATTATAGGAGGATTTGTTTTTGTTTGTTTTGGTTTGACGTTTAGCGTCCCTATCAACACCGTGCTGTATAGGTCATTTTTGAGATGTTGCTTCCAATTTTGTGAAATGAGATGAAATGACATCTCAAGCCCTGTCGCCCAATGACACCAATAGGGTTTATAGAATGGACGGGTTTATGACGACTGTCAAAAAAAGCGATAACGATATTTTCTTAAACCAAAATAACTTTATTCCTCTTTATTAATATGAACACCCCAAGAATGACACAGCTGCAATGTATATTTAACCATGCAAGGGGCAAACTAGACTGGCTACGGTCGTTTTTGTTTTATATCCACCTCTTTCATTCTTTACATTATTTTATCCTGTTCCTCTTTAATCCAATGTCAAGTTACCTCTGGCTGAACAAAAACTTTCAGCCAAGGGACTGAAGTAAAACAAATTCTATAAGCTATGCAAGCTTCCAGAAAAAGAAAAAGAAAGAGAGAAGAAGTAAAGAAAGGGTCTGGAGCCAGACTAGGGGCAAACTAAATAGAACTCTGTCCATGTGCAATTTACATGTATAGAAACCAGCGTCAGTTCTCAGCTATAAATAGACACTATGGCTTCTGCTGTAACCTATCGTGATGCGGAAGCCACTTTGCGGAGTCACTAATCTTCGGTGGTTTCATTCATAAATCTTGTGCACGGGGAATCCTTGGGTAAAATTTATGATTATTGAAAATTCGCGTTCATGAAAGTTGATAGACCATATGGGCCACATCAAGCGATTTTGGTACTTATCGCCTATGCGAGCAGCGAAGGTTCAGACGAGCCTGCGCATCCGCGCAGTCTCGCCAGAACCTTCGCTGCTCGCTCATACAAGCAGTGAATCAAGAGGAACCTTCAGACAGAAAGCCATATCCCTGGCCCCACTGAATGGCTGGGCATGCGCAGTTAAAATTTGTCATGACGGAATGCTCGAAGACACAAATTCGCTTTGCGGGGCTCATATAAGTTATAATATTTAATTTCATTGGCAGTTTCATTTTTAGATTACTAGGAACTTTGAGACTCTTTTGAATCTGGAGCAATACTCTCTCACGATTGTCTTCTTGGCGGTGCTTAGGCAGTTTGTAATGAGCAAAAATACCACTCTACTCATAGGGGCTTGAATCATGAAAAAAAAAAAAAAAAAAAATATTTTTTGGTACTATATTAGAGTCTCTATTATAGTACCAAAAAAAAAAAAATTAGAATTTTTTTTTTTTTTTTTTTTGGTACTATATTAGAGTCTCTATTATAGTAATATACATTTAATTTTTTCATGATTCAAGCCCATATGACTCTACTGCTCAATTTGGGGCGATTGTTGCTATCAACCCAGAAAAAAAGCGCAATGAAAATATAGGACCTTAAGTGCCGAAAGTGTTTTCATTTAACCATACATGAACAAATAATGTAGACTCAGATCAGCCGCTACAGAATGCAGAGTCTAATCAGGGTATTCAGTTGTTGCTTTAAAAGTATGCATTATATAAATATCCTTGCAAACTCCATTTTTCATATAAAAATGAGTTTTACCAGGGTATTCGTCACACAACTTGTTAAATGAAGCGACATTTTCATAAGATAAGAATTTCAATTAAGAAGTAATTTAAAGGAAACAAATACGTTCAGATACACGCATTACTTTCTTTAACTTTGCACTGATCAAGATTGTATTTCAGTGTCGACCTTTTGTAATCTAATAATGTGGAACTTCAAAGTGCCGCTTTGTAGTTTTTAATTACGTTAGTATACATGTAAATTAGTCCCCGTTGAATGGTGTTTGTATAATCACTGTGGGTAGTGGACGATGCCAGAAGAGACTGTCAAACTATAGACTGGCCTCCATCATGTCATCACGAAAACACACCTATATAATTTTGACTCCCTTGAACCCCACTTTTATATAGTAAAACTGTGGTTTGCAGGGGTAAACCTTATTTTTCTTATTTCTGCTCTAAAATATAGATTGTGGGTACTCGTTAGAACCGCCTCGATGAGGCGGTTCTAACGAGTGCCCACAATCTATATTTTGAGCAGAAATAAGAAAAATATCACAATTTTTCATCATAAAATTTTCATTTTTTTCGGCGATAAAGGTGGCAAAGTATTTGTATAGGCGTGTTTGCGTAATGATTTCCCAAGACTTCAGATCAGGTTTGGTGATTTATTCAAGGCCTGGTACCATAAAGCATGTAAGGTATTGATACGAGGGCTGATTGATAGGTTGTGGGCCTCGTATTGAAGAAAGTACGCAGGGATAGTTTATATAGTGCCGTGTACCAAAGGACTGGTCTCATTAAGTCAGTTTATATCCATGAGGTAGCACTCTAAAGTAAACAGGACAAGCAACTTTTGCAAAATGGACAAAATCCGGGAAAGAGCAGTGATCCAATATTTGCATAAAAAAGTTTATCACCTAAGGATATCCATAATGATATGGTAGCAATACTAGGGAAAGATGTCCCTTAATATTCTACAGTGAAAAGATGGGTGGCGGAATTTAAGCGCGGCAGACAGAGCCTTGAGGATGACCCCACGTCCTGGAAGGCCTGTTAATGTTGCAACCCCAGAAATGGTCAATAAAGTCCGTGATATTGCTATGACTGACAAACGAGTCTCGAAAGATATATAGCCAATAGAGTTGGCATTTCACTGGAAAGAGTACATTCCATTCTGACAGAGGATCTTGCAATGAGAAAGCTTTTGGCCCGATGGGGTACAAAGACTTCTGACAGTTGATTAGAAGCACACCAGGCGCACATTATCGTGTGCTAATCTTAACATTTTTGGGAAGATCCAGAGATTTGTCACTGTGGAGGAAACATGGGTCCACAGAGGTCAAACAACAATCGAAACAATGGAAGCACCCTGGCCCATCCCCGCCAAAGAAGGCAAATGCCGTTCCGTCAGCCGGGAAGGTTATGGCCTCGATTTTCTGGGGTTCAGATGGTATTCTGCTGATTGATTATCTCCAAAAGGGACAAACAATCAATGAAACATACTATTATGCTTCACCTCAAACGCATTTACGGCAAGATATTAAACTTAAGTGCCGCGGAAAGCTCACGAATGGTGTGTTGTTCCATTAGGACGATGCTCCTGTTCACAAGTCTGTCATTGCTATGGCTGCCATTCACGATTGTGGTTTTAAATTGATTGAGCATCGTCCATTTTCAGTCCGATGATAACGTCATATATGCAGTGGATGACTTTCTGAACAGACAAGAAAAGGAGTTCTATAAAAGTGACATTGAGGCCCTTAAACACCACTGACAAAAGTGTATAGATACTGAAGGGGATTATGTTGAAAAACAATACAATATATCTGACAAAATTCAAATCCTTCAATATGAGGCTCACAACATATCAATCAGTCCTCGTATCAACGATATGAGTACTGTAAGTAGAGTGAGTAGAGATCACTAACAGCGGAATCAGGGACTTGTGGATAGCCCGAAATGGAATATACCTCGTGCCCTTAATTTCTTCTCTGTTATATGTTGATAGGTAAGCCCCATTGTATTTCTGCCTGTGAATACCCTGCTATTCAATTTACCCCGAACACATTTTGTTTTGCTTATCTTTGCTCTTTCATTGATATTATGCTGCCAGCAAAAAGTTGATCCACTTATGATTTTTGGGTTAAAAAAACGAAGCTTCCCTGCTGTTGTCCAAAACAATTTCACTGACCAATTAAGAAAAACTGAACAAAAACCCATTTTGTATCAGAAACTCCAAAAGACGTCTGATCAGCATTCTATCTCTTCATACGGCATACACCCTCATCTGAGTATTATGTACATTCGACTGAACTGCCGAGGCCTGCTAAGGACGTTGTAGGGCGATTCTAACTAATTTGCATATTTAATCCGCTAGTGGATTGCCAAATTTATTGCATGACCTTATTACATTCTCATACGAGACATCATATGATAAATGGTGTATGTTTGAATTTGGGTTTAACGTTCCCGTCAACACTATTTAAGCCATTTTGGAGACACTTCCAATTTAGTGGGACTTTTACCCGATATCGAGATGAAATGGCATCTCAAGCCCTGCCACCCAATGAAGCCAAATGCATGGACGGTCCAACTCGCATCACGCTGACTGGTCGTAAGACCATGATGTGGAACAGACGTTCTACGTTGTTTACCAGTACTGATGTTTGGTCGGTTTCAGTCCCGTGCAGCCCAGTCTATTTCTCCTAGCCCCGATGAGTGGGGACCAAAAGTATAGATTGGATTGGCATGGTTCATTAATAGGTTGTACACATCAACTCACTGAGAAGAATATTTGACCAAAGTTTAATGAAAATCTATCAAAGGGTTCAGGAGATACGGAGCGGCCAAGAAAGTGTTATGGCCAAGACAGATGGATGTTCCCACGGGATAGACATTACATGTAAGTGGCTAGTCATCAGCATACGGATGGATGGGCGGACAGACAGCCAGACGCCGATGGCCATTCCAAAATCCCTGCCCCGCTTCGCGGCGGGGAATAAATAATCTCCGCTTTGCGGCGGCGGATTAATAAGCAGTGAAAGAAAAGGACCCAAAGGTACCATCAATATTGAACTGGTTTTAGACGAAATAATGTGCAAGTCCAGGACCATTTTTTCAGTCTGCATGATTCAGAGACAAACTAGAATGTGCTTTTCTACCAAAACACAGAGGTCTCCCCACTTTTTGACTTCTTAAGTATGACCTTGACATTGGAGGTACTGACCAGGGTCTTGTGTGCCACACATCATCTAATGAAGGTGAACAAGTCCATCCAGAAATAAGAAAGTTATTGACCCCGATATGAAAAAAAAAAACAACAAATCTTTTTTTTTTACCTTTGACCTCTAAAGATGACCTTGACCTTGGAGGTACCAACCTGTGTCTTTCACGTGGCATATCATCTCACAATGGTTAACATTTCTGCCAAGTAATTTCAAAATCCATCAAAGAAAAAGAAAGTTATTGGCAGTACACGAAACAAATGCACTTTTTTACCTTTGACCTCTAAGTATGACCTTGACATTAGAGGTACGGACCTTGGTCTTGCGCACCACACATCGTCTAACGAAGGTGAACATTTCTGCAAGGTTACTTTAAAAATCCATCTCAGAAATAAAAAAAAAAGAAGTTATTGACCGGACACAAAAAGGAGCCTTTTTAAACACCCGTATTATGTTATGCCTCCCGGCGTCCATCCGTCCATCTGTCTGTAAACCTTTGGTTTCCGGATAACTCCTCCTTCAGTTTACATTCGATCAAGCTGAAACTTCATACATAATAAGACCATGATGTGGGGCAGCACATATTGTTTCGAGGTTACACTCCACCAAATAATAATAGAGTTATGCCCCTTTGAATTTTTTGTGAACTTTTCGTTTCCGGATAAGTCCTCATACAGTTAACATTCAATCAAGCTGAAACGTCATACATAGTTAGACCATGATGAGGGCAGCGCATATTGTTTCGAGGTTGTGGTCCACCAAATATGAATAGAGTTATGCCTCTTTGAAATTTTTGTAAACTTTTCGTTTCCGGATAACTCCTCCTACACTTTACATCCGATCAAGCTGAAACTTCATATATAGTTAGACCATGATCTGGGGCAGTGCATATTGTTTCTAGGTTATGGTCCACCAAATAATAATAGAGTTATGCCCCTTTGTTTTTTTTGGAAAACTTTTCGTTTCTGGATAACTCCTCCTACAGTTCACATCCGATCAAGCTGAAACTATATCCATAGTTAGACCATGATGTGGGGCAACGCATATTGTTTTTAAGGTATGGTCCACCAAATAATAATAGAGTTATGCCCCTTTGAATTTTTTGTAAACTTTTCATTTCCGGATGACTCCGTCTACATTTTACATCCGATTTAGCTGAAACTTCATATATAATTAGACAATGATGTTGGGCAGTGCATTTTGTTTCGAGGTTTTGGTCCAAATAATAATGGATTATGCCTCTGAAAAATTCTGTAAACTTTTTGTTTCTGGATAACTCCTCCTACAGTTTAGATCCCACGATGTTGAAACTTTACCTACAGTAAGACCATGATATGGAACAGTGCATATTATTTTGAGATTAAGGTCTGCCAAATATTACCAGAGTTATAATACCCTTTTCACAGATTTTTCTAAACATTCTGTTTCTGGATAACTCCTGTTAGATTTTACATCTGATGAAGCGGAAACTTTACATATAGTAAGACCATGATGTGGAACAGTGCATATTATTTTGAGGTTACAGTACACCAAATATTACCAGAGATTTACCCCTTTCACATATTTTTCTAAACATATTTTGTTGCCGGATAATGCCTCCCACATTTTATATCTTATGAAGCTGAAACTTTACGTATAGTAAGACTATGATATGGAGGGGCACATATTATTTCAAGGTTACAGTCCACCACTTATTGTCAGAGTAATGCCCATATTATTTTGAGGTTATGGTCCACCATATATTACCGCCCATGACAATTTGTTGGAGACAGGTAGTTTGAGCCAATATGGGTTATTAATAGTGCAAGGTAAGAATATATGGAGCACATATTGTTCCTTGGTTACATTCCACAAACCCAAACTTGTACAACAGTAAGTATAATGCCCCGCTTGCGGACCTCTTGTTTTACCTTTGACCTAAAAGTATGACCTTGACCTTGGATGTACCGACATTGGTCTTGCGTGCAACAAATCTCTTCATGGTGTTTAACATTTCTGCTAAGTACTTTCAAAATCTATCCAGGAATAGGAGTTATTGACCAAACACAAAAAGGCACTTTTTTACCTTTGACCTCTAAGTATGACCTTGACCTTGGAGGTACCGACCTGTGTCTTGCGTGCAACACATCTTCTCATGATGATTAACATTTCTGCCAAGTAATTTCACAATCCATCCAGGAATAAGAAAGTTATTCACCAAACATGAAAAAAGACCCTTTTTGACCTTTGACCTCTAAGTATGACCTTAACTTTTGAGGTACAGGTGTCATGAAGGCAAAACATTGTCTCATGGTGGTAAGCATTTCTACCATGTAATTTCAAAATCCATCTAACAATAAGAAAGTTATTGACCAGACACTATTTGCCCATACATACATACACGATTTTGTGACCGACAAACTTACAAGGGAAATAACTCAAAAAGTATAAAAGCAAGAGTTATAGTTCTTGCACTCTGCATGTCGTTTAATGTTGATCAATATTTATACAAAGTTTTGTGAAGATAGCTTAATTGGTTTTGATGTTATAGAGCAGAGCGATTTCGTGACAGATGGACAGACAGATGCCAGGGGGAATAATACATGTATGTCTCCTCGAAAAGTGGGGAGACATAATGACCCACCAGTGCTCTCTGAGCTTTGATTATATGCCAACCCAGTACAAAACAAAGAACTGCAATATAGAATTAGTGCAACCCTTTGTCTTATGACCTCACCATTTCGGTATTATAATAAATAGCCCATTTAATTGATTAAACCTGAAAGGTTGCTTGTCAAAGCAAAAGCACCGGTCCCCTGCAAGTTGATCCTAATAATATGCTGAAGTTTAATGACATGTCTACTCTTGTGGGTCATTTCGTGTCATCTCCCAGAGAAAAGGAGAAAAGAGATAGTAGAGGAGATGTGTGTGTGTGTGTGAATTCGGGTTTAACGTCGCTTTCAACAATTTTTCAGTCATATCACGATGGTGTCTGGTTGCGACAGGGAGCTCAATGCTCTCTTTTATAGTGCTGCCTCACTGAAGTATCATGTCCCAGACACATTACATGATACCACACCAAGTCACATTATCCTGACACTGGGTCGACCAGCCCTAGCTCTACCCCGTTAATCTGAGTGCCAAGCCATGAGCAGCTAGTACCATTTTTAACGACTTTGGTATGTCGTGGCCCGAGATCGAACCCGTGACCTCCCGTTCCCCGGGGCGGACACTCTACCGACTGTGCTATCGGGGCCGGTAAGAGAAAGAGATAGTAGAGATGAAAGTGAAGGATGGGAGAAAGAGGGACGAGTCCCGAAGACGCAATAGAATGTATTTTCGTGCTCGCAAGTCTAGCAGCCCTGACGTTAAGAACTATTACAAACGGTTCAGAGCAAATGTGCAAAAGGTTATAAGAGATGCATATTGGAAGCATGTTTCCAGCATCTTTACCTTTGAAGATGACAATATAGATCCCGATAGCCCCCAAAAGAATGGTAAAGTTAAAAAGTTTTGGTCATTCGTAAAGTCCCTGAAAAAGGATGCGTTTGGGATCACTTCGATAAGGGAAAATGGAATTCTAAAAACAGATGCGCGCGATAAGGCTAATATTTGCAATAAACAGTTTCAATCAGCATTTACCGTGAAACTGATGGTGAGCTACCATCTAAAGGTGCAAGTCCGTTCCCCTCTATGGGGGACATAACAGTTGACCCCAATGGGGTCGCTAAACTGTTAGGTAAGCTCAAGATACATAAGGCATCTGGGCCCGATGACCTGAATGCCAGGGTACTTAAGGAATGTAGTGCTGAAATATCTCCTGTGTTGGCCTTTATCTTCAATGAATCACTTGCCCAGGGCACTGTACCAGATGACTGGCGACAAGCAAATGTTACCCCGGTCTTTAAACCAGAGGACCATTGGTCCTGAAGACACTCACCTGACAGCCTTAGGTCTAAAGGGCTAAGGGACATGCACCCAAGGTCCCTCTAGACTTCTTATGGATCTAAGATCCATGTCACCAAACGTGTTTTAATGTTCTGTTTTTGTCCTCTGATAATGATATTTCGGAGATTCGTTATAGTAAACAAAGACAAGGATTGATGATTTCTTTAGCAAAAGTTGCTTATAAATTTCTTGAAACATGTGCCACAAAAATTTTGAAAATCGGTTCACTATTAAAAAAATTATGACCCAAATAAGATTTGAATAGAGATTTTACATTGAAAGGGGAGATAATCCATGATCATAAAGTTTTGATTCTGGAATCTTTTTGGCCTCGATTTAAATGTTTTGAACTTCATGATGTGTTTTGCATCATTTATGATTATTTCAGTTATTTAGTAACAGTGTATGAAGAAATTGAAAGTTTGCGGGGAAATATTTACCTCCCTTGCTAGCAATTTAACAATGGAAATTTCCCTATTCAAATGTGTTTTTGGTTATAAAACCCTTATTTGTCAACAGATTTTCTAAATTATTGCAACGCTAGTTGTTTTAAACCTTGTTCTTTATCCTGATGTAATTTTTATTGAGTTTTTTTTGAAAACCCATTATCAAAAGAGAAAATGTCCACATTAGTATATAGAGAAAGAATATATATGGTTAATGGGTGGGGAAATATTACGCATTTTATTAAAGGATGTGGGTAGGGCATGCCCCCAGGGGCCCAAATTAAGGTCCATGTCACTAAATGCATCTGGCTGTATGACCAAGTGGTCCTTAATCACATTCCTGACTCTTGAAGATCAGTTGGAAAACTTTTGAGTTTGAATTTTCAGTTATATTTAGCCAAGATAAAGCCTTAGATGAGCTAAAAGGTCAGGAACAAGAAAATATATGGTTAATGGGTGGAGAGCTTAACCATTTCTAAAGTGGGTGTCGGCCCCCAATTTAACCTATGGTGTTCAAAGATCCATGTAACTAAATGCCCCTTATCACAAGAAACAAGAAATTATATGATTTATGGGAGGGGATCTGAACAGTTTCTGAGATTTGATGAATTTTATGTAATGCAGGGGTGGGGCATGCCCCCAGGGTCTCAAGATGCATGTCACTTAAAGCCCCTTAGAATATATATTGTTATGGGTGGGGATCTGGACAGTTTCCAAGATATTGGGCACTTTTTGAAATGAAGGGGGTGGGGCATGTCCCCGGGGGACCCCCTAGACTCCCAAGGTCCATGTCATTAAACATGCTTAATCACAAGGAACAAGAATATACATATGGTTTAGGGGTGGTATTCTCAACCATTTGCAAGATATCAGCCATTTAGACTTTTTCCCATACAAATGCCAATGTGACCAAATTTGACCTTGGCATAAAATAGGTCAAGGTCATCCCAGGGCAATTCTTTGAACAAACTATGATGGGCCCCCGAGTCCCGAGGCTACATACCAAGTTTGGTGGAAATCGGCCCAGCGGTTCCGGAGAAGAAGATTTTTGAAGGTTTTTTTTAAGGGACCTGGTGGACCCCATGTCAATAAATGCGCCCTATCTTAAGGAACAAGAATATATATGATTTAGTGGTGGAATATTGAACGGTTTGTTAGATATAATGCATTTTCACTTTTTCCCATACAAATGCATATGTGACTAAATTTTACCCTGGCATAAAATAGGTTAAGGTCATCCGAGGGTCACCATTTTAAGAATTTATGATGGGCCCGCGTCCCAGATGCTACATACCAAGTTTCATGAAAATCCGTCCAGTAGTTTCAGAGAAGAAGATTTTTGAAGGGTTTTAACCATATATGGGCATGGCGGCCATCTTGGTTATGTGACCCAACATCATCAACTTAGTTTACATGTCCTTCTCCCATAAAGCTTGCATATGAAATTTGGTCAAAATTGACCAAGTAGTTTCCCTGAAAAATAAGTTTAAAGTTTGACATATTAAAAAACTTGACCCAAGGTCACGGAATGACCTTGACCTATAAATCTCATATATACTTATAAACTCATTTAGCTGATGTCATCTACCAACTTTCAGGCCAAAGGCTGCAACAGTTTTCGAAAAATCCACCGTTTTCACTTTTTGCCATTCAAAAGCCTATATTACCAAATTTGACCTTGGCATAAAATAGGTCAAGGTCATCCAAGGGCCATTATTTGAACAAACTATGATAGGCCCGAGTACCCAAGGCCACATACCAAGTTTGGTGAAAATCGGACCAGCGGTTCCGGAGAAGAAGATTTTTGAAGGGTTTTTACCATATATGGGCATGGCGGCCATGTTGGTCATGTGACCTGGACCCCGCGAACAAACTTTCGTTCCCCCATCCCACTGAGGCCCCACATGAAATTTGGCTTCAGTCCACCCAGCGGTTCCAGAGGAGAAGATGTTTGAAAATGTTGACATACATACATACATACAGACAGCATGACCACCCTACAAGCTCACCAATGAGCCTACGGCTCAGGTGAGCTAAAAAGGGGAAAAATTTGATGCAGTGGTTCCAGAGGAGAAGATGTTTGAAAATGTTGACATACATACATACATACAGACAGCATGACCACCCTATAAGCTCACCAATGAGCCTACGGCTCAGGTGAGCTAAAAAGGGGAAAAATTTGATGCAGCAAATTATAGGCCAGTGTCGCTAACATGCATCTGTTGCAAAACCCTGGAGCATATATTAGTAAGCAACATCAACAAGCACTTAGCCTTTGAGAGCATTCTTGCTGACTGTCAACATGGTTTCCAGAGTCAAAGGTATTGCGAAACACAGCTTGTTCAATTTTACCAAGGCATTGTGAGCAATCTGGATGGGGCCATAAACCGTGGCCACAAACAGACTGACTTGATCATCATGGACTTCGCTAAGGCCTTTGACAAGGTACCTCTCAGGAGGCTATTACATAAACTGGAGTACTATGGGATAAGAGGATCCACACATAGGTGGATTAGTTCATGGCTCTCTGGGCGCTCACAACAAGTTGTACTTGATTGCCAAGCGTCTGATCCAGTCCCTGTTTTATCTGGAGTCCCCCAAGGTTCGGTCCTTGGACCGGTCCTTTCCTTGGTTTTCATTAATGATCTCCCCGATAATATCAGGTCATCGGTCCGTTTGTTTGCTGATGATTGTGTCCTGTATAGGAACATATATTCTCCTTCTGATTGTCTTATTTTACAAGATGACCTGGATCAACTTGCACAGTGGGAGGCCGATTGGCAAATGAAGTTCAATGTGGCCAAGTGTCACTCAATGAGGGTGTCACGACACACTCCGGACAAGCAAATTAAGTTTGACTATACCCTTCACCAGCAAATTTTGGAGCATGTTCAATCCGCCAAATATCTTGGTATCACCATCACTGACGATCTTGATTGGGGTCAACATATCTCAGAGATTACATCTAAAGCAACTAGGACTTTAGGATGTCTAAGACGGAACTTGGCTTTTGCACCTAGGCAGACAAAGGATGTTGCATATAAAACATTGGTTCGCCCTCAACTTGAATATGCATCACCCATTTGGCATCCCTATGTTAAAACTCAGACTCAGCAGGTGGAGAAGGTGCAGAGGACAGCTGCTTGATGGACCTGTAGGCGATGGCGAAATAGAAGTAGCGTCGGTGACATGCTTAATCAGCTAGAGTGGCCATCCCTGGAGGCTCGTCGTGAGCAGTCCTCTTTAACCTTCTTCTACAAGATACACTCTGATTCAGTGTCTATTGATAAAGATAAGTACTTGACCCCTGTAACAGTGTCAACCCAAACAAGGGCATCAAAAGTCAACGACTCACAATATCGTAGATACCAGTCCTATAGTGATGCCCTGAAGAACTCGTTCTTTCCTAGAACTATTCCCCAATGGAATAGTCTTCCCTCCTCTGCGGTGAATGCCAAGTCCGCAGTGAGTGAGTGAGTTTTAGTTTTACGTCCCACCAACAGCTAAGGTCATACGGAGACGGGACCTCGGTTTAAAGACTCATCCGAAAGTCTGGAGAAGCCCGGGATCGATCCTGCGATCCCTGGTTTACAAGGCGAGTAGCGTTACCACTGCACCACGGAGGCTTCTACCAAGTCCGCAGAAGAGTTCAAAGCCCGCACAGTGTAAGATTGGGACCCAGAGGTATGCGTTTTAGGATACCTCTGTTATGCAGATTGTAAATAGTTTTAAGGACGCATCCAGTGCCCCTCTCTTTTTTTTTTTCCAGCTAAATTCTAAATTTAGCCACCCAATCAACTGAGGTAATGGCCAGATATGACCGACTCAGTATAAGAAGATAGATAGATAGAGGAATATGAATGGAAGTGCAGAAACAGAAGAAATAACATCCCCCTCTACCCTTACCTGCCATAAGGACAGCAGGCCTTGCCAAACCCTAAGCCAATATCAGTTGGACACCCAAGTGAGACTTTTACCCGACATCAAGATGAAATGGCATCTTAAGCCCTACTGCACAACTGTTTTGCCTGGGCAGGCTTAGATCCTCTAACTGGTTTACCAGTACTGTTTGCGGTCTGATTCAGCTCTGCCTGGAAGCATCATGCAGCCCATCTATTTCTTCAAGCCCCGATGGGCGGGGGCCGAGGTTTTTCTTGAGAATTGACAAAAACAATCCTTTGATTATCTTATCTGTTGCTATGATCACTCATTTGTCAGAATCAGAATTGTTACTGGTGACACGTCAAATGACATTCATACACCAGGACCTGTGATATGGGAAGTTAGTCCCTAGCACTGACTAAAGAGGTAAACTTAGCTACACAAGGGTCTCCACACAATCCATACATGTACTTTTTGTTTGGATATAACAGAATTGTTTAACTAACAGTTTCTGCTTTGGACCCCCAAACACAGTTATGTTAACTCTTATCATGCTGTTCACAACAACCCCTATCTTTGGAAACAGTGTAGATCCAGATAAGATGGCTTCTGAAGAAGCCATCTGATCAGGATCTACACTGTTTGACATTCAATTTATGAATTTGAAGGAATAAATTACATCAAGTAATCTGATTGGCTCAAAGTCAGAAATGGGTTTGGCTAATCTGAATATTCAGCAAGAGAAGGGTTAAGATGAGTATTTATGGGTTGAAATGAAAAATTTCAATGTCAAAATATAAATCTGTTTTATTCTTCTATCAATTGTGCGATAACAAATTAAAACTATAAATCATTAGTATCAAAATCAACAGGGCATAGAAAATATTTTATTACATAAAAATATGTTTAATTATAATTTTTGGTCTTTTTTCAAGTTAAACAGCCCAGTCAACACTATTAAGGTCATGTTGACAGTCAGTTTACTAGAGTTGTTTGATATGCTGTGAGCCTCATATTGAAGGATTTGAATTTTGTGGGATATATTGTATTATTTTTCAACATAATCCCCTTCACTATCTTTACACTTTTGCCAGCGTCGTTTAAGCCCCCCAGTCCCACTTTTATAGAACTCCTTTTCTTGGCTGTTCAGAATGTCATCCACTGCATATACGACGTCATCATCGGACTGAAAATGGGTGTCTGAAATAGCCGTTTTCAGTTTTGGAAATAAATGAAAGTTTGATGGAGCGAGATTAGGTGAATAAGGCGGATGCTCAATTAATATAAAGCCACAATCGTGAATGGCAGCCATAGCAATGGCAGATTTGTGAACAGCAGAATGTCCTTATGGAACAACACACTTTTAGTGAGCTTTCCTTGGCGCTTAAGTTTAATATTTTCCTGTAACTGCGTCAGAAGTGAAGCACAGAATGTGCCATTGACTGTTTGTCCATTTTGGAGATAATCTATTAGCAGAATACCATCTGCATCCCAGAAAACAGAAGCCATAACCTTCCCAGCTGATGGAACAGTCTTTGTCTTCTTTACCGGGTCAAGACGGGGTGCTTCCATTGTTGTTTGGCCTCTGGGGTAAAATGAGAGACCCATGTTTCATCCATAGTGACAAATCTCTGAAGAATGTTGGCAGGATCTTCCTCAAAAAGGTTAAGATTAGCAAGCGATAATATGCGCCTGGTGTGCTTCTGATGAAGTGTCAGAAGTCTTGGTACCCATTGGGGCGAAAGCTTTCTCATTGCAAGATCCTCTGTCAGAATGTGATGTGCTCTGTGAAATGCCAACTCTACTGGCTATATATCTTTCTGTGACTCGTCTGTCAGTCAGAACAATATCATGGACTTTATTGACCATTTCTGGGGTTGCAACATTGACAGCCCTTCCACATGGGGGTCATCTTCAAGGCCCAGTCTACCGTGTTTAAATTCCGCCACCCACCTTTTCACTGTAGCATATGAAGAGGTATCTTTCCCTGGTGTTGCTAACATATCATTATGGGTATCCTTGGGTGTTAAACCTTTTTTATGCAAATATTGAATCACTGCTCTTTCACCGATTTTGTCCATTTTGCAAAATCTGCTGGTCTTTTTTTACTTCAGAGTGCTACCTCGACGATATAAACTGACCAAATGAGACCAGTCCTTGGGTACACGGCCCTATACACATGTAGTCAGAGAATAGTAGGACTTAAAAAGAACATCCCCGAGTACCTCCTTCAATACGAGGCTCACAACATATCAATCGACCCTCGTGCGTAGCCACACTTTTCCTGGACTTGATTATACATTACCCTTTTACCTACAATGCACATTCTTTTACCAAAGACTGATAACTGCCCTTCTTTTTAAGGAGAATTGATGCATCATCAAGGAAGGCAACTTTTGTCAAAACCAGGGAAAATATAAGTACATGTGTAAAAAAGTCATTTTTTTTTGGCTAACCCTTCAACTGATTATCACAACTAGCAGACAGCATTTTAAAAGTGATTTTTCTTATTTTTCAGTGAAAATAAGGCTTGGCATTACATGTGAATCGTCTGCTTGGCAGACGATTCACATGTAATGTCAAGCCTTATATACTATAAAGAATATTTTAAGAAATCAAAGTGTCGTCTGCTCAAAGAATTTATGTAGCACTTGAAGGCTTAAAATGCAAACAACAAATTTTAATGACAATGATTAGCACATATTTTCATAAAAGACAACATGTAAATAAGTCTGAAAGAAATCTGTATAAATATAAATATACATAGTTACCCTAAGTTGACACACTTGGCTTTATTGCTACAGAACTCAGACCGCCCCCGCCCATCGGGGCTTGAAGAAATATATGGGCTGCATGATGCTTCCACGCAGAGCTGAAACCGTCCGCACACTAGTACTGGTAAACCGCTTAAAGGATCTAAGCTTGTCAAGGAACCGCGGTGCGAGTCGGCCCGTTCATGCTTATAAATCCTATTGGTTTCATTGGGCGACAGGGCTTGAGATGTCATTTCATCTCGATGTTGGGTAAATGTCCCACAAAATTGGAAGCAACGTCTCCAAAATGATCTATACTGTGTTGACGGGGACGTTAAACCTCAAATCAAACAAACAAAACAGGACTCAGAGGGCCCCACCCATCCAGGCTTGGAGAAATACTGGGCTGCATGGTGCTTCCACCCAGAGCTGAAACCGACCACACATGAGTACTGGTAAACCGCTTAGATCTAAGTCAGCCCAGGCAAGTTGGATTATCTATGCATATAATTCCTATTGGTTGCATTGGGCAGAAGGCCTTGAGATGTCATTTCAACTCAATGTTGGTTAAAAGTCTCACAAAATTGGAAGCAATGTCTTCAAAATGACCTGAATAGTGTTGACGGGGACTTTAAACCTCACTTCAAACAAAATGAATAGGACTCCTAGAAACTCATTACATGTATAAAGAAGAAAGTCATCAACATGCAGTCATGTGCCTGTAGCCATGTGCACTTCAAAGGTTCAGACCTGAATATCTATCACTTTCCCCTTAAGATTACACGTGACTAGTCAAAAAAGACTCAAAAGTAAAGAGCAGAAGGCCTCTTGCCACCTCCTGACCACAATGCTGTGAACTACCAAATGACCAAAAACATTGTGGTTACCCAAACTTCACCAATTTTATTCAAAATTCTGTGAAACACACAAAAACAAGTCTAAAACATGATAGTTGGACGTAGTTTACAAGCCAGTTTACTTCCAAAATATAGTGAAATTTCAACTGCTCGAAACCGGATGGTTAGATTACGATGGCTGTTTGAAACTGGTACTTGATTCCTCTGCGGAATATTCCATAACTGCTAATATTAATAAACTGAGGTAATTTTCTTATTTTATTTTAAAAGGTATGTTGTGTGTACTCATTAGAATCGCCTCGATGAGGCGATTCTAATGAGTACACACAACCTTTATTTGAAAGAAAATTGAAAGGCTATCCCTATTATGCGGGTGCGTTTACTAACTGGAACGGACCGAAACGAACCCAATAACCGGAACGGACCTGCAATAACCGGAACGGACCTTTTTTTCAGCCCCCCCCCCCCCCCCCCCATGTTCTATTTGCTATTAAAAATGTTTATGGAAGCTCCCCAAAACACCATATATTACTTTTGGAATCTGTATTTGACATTTTTGTCAAGGAAATTAGCCCATGTTTTTATAGCAGAAAACGGTACCAGTATATAGCGCGATAGGTCTCTTAAAAGCTTTATTTATCAAAAGAGATCTGAGAACAGTGCCTAACTATTATAGCACCAGACCAGACAGCGTATAAGCTCTCAGCTAATTCTACAACAATTGAATAGTCTTTTCCATTTTTAAGCTTTCATGCTTAATTTATACGACACTATTATACCTGCTGCGATATTTACTCTATCAATGGTCACGAACACATACCTATGTAGTTTTTACCCACTTAAGCCCCACTTTTAAATGGTAAAACTGGGGATCCAGGTGGTAAACGATATTTTTCTCATTTCAGTTTAAAATCATAGATTGAGTTCTCACCGAGGCGGTTCTAACGAGTACAAGGGAATATGACATGACTGCCCCTACCCCGCCGGGCATCCCAACAATGAGAAACGGTACACGCATCATGTCATATTCCTTCACATATGGGAGAAATACATAAAAAACAACACTAAACTGAACATGTAATGAACACAAAGATGACGAACATAGAGATAGCACATAATTGAGAAACTGTTCAAAAACAACATTAAAACATGTAATGAACACAGAGATTATGAGTTTCCCCGGCATATAAGGGAATATGACATGACCGCCCCTACCCAGCCGGGCATCCCAACATTGAGAAACGGTACACGCTTCATGTCATATTCCTTTATATACGAGAGAAATACATCAAAAACAACACTAAACTGAACATGTAATGAACACGGAGATAATGAACATGGAGATAGCACAGAGATTATGTGTTTCCCCAGCATATAAGGGAATATGACATGACCGCCCCTATCCCGCCGGGCATCCCAACATTGAGAAATGGTACACACTTCATGTCATATTCCATTATATACGACATCAAAAACAACACTAGACTGAACAACATGTAATGAACAAGGAGATAATGAATATGGAGAAAGCACATAATTGAAAAACAGTTCAAAAACACCATTAAAACATGTAATGTACACGGTGATAGTGGGTTCCCCCGGTATATAAAGGAATATGACATGACCGCCCCTACCCCGCCGGGCATCCCAACATTGAGAAACGGTACACGCTTTATGTCATATTGCTATACATACGGATGAAAAAGCCCAAAATCAACACTGACTGAATGGTAGCAAATGTCTGTTTCTTCTCATCTAAGGTTTAACCAATTTAAACCCGAGCTTTACTATGTAAAAAGTGGGGAAAATGGGGCTCGAAATTATACAGGCGTGTTTTCATTACACAAGTTTCAAAATTTAATATCATTTTTTTTTTCAATATGTTATTATTTTATAGCATTAGTAAAATATCTTATTGAATTACAAAAAATTGTAATCCGGTTATTTGAGCAATTAATTCAGGTGTCAATAAAGAACAACAGTAATTAAGGAACGTGTCAAAAAAAACCTCTAAATAGTGCTGACGGGGACGTTAAACCTCAAATCAAACAAACAACAAATGAACATCAAAAGTAAATAGCTCACAGGATAGACTACGGAATACAGCTATAATACTATTGTATTTCATTTAATTGATGTTATTAACATCTGGTCGACCTGTTGCTGATGCTGTACGGGTATCTAATTTATTATTATTGTGGTCATGAATTGTGTCTTTCAACCTGAGTGGCCCAATCGGAATTGTCTAATATTTCCATGAGAATAGAATAGAATACAGTATTTCGGCAGGGTTTTCATCGCTTCCCTTGATGTGAAACCAATTAACTTTATGTATGGATATAATATTTGTATGAATATTGGGAATCGGATACGAAAAAATACTTAGAAAAATGAAAATTAGGCCGGAAATAGGTCCGTTCTGGTTATTGCAGGTCCGTTCCGGTTATTGGGTCAGTTCCGGGTCCGTTCCGGTTATTCAACGCACCGCTATAATGCCTCCTCATCTGGTTCTATAAATAACCTTCAGTGTATCTCGAACAAATTTTCATGGTCCCAAAGGTGTCTGATTGTTTGTTTGTTTGTATTTAGGTCATTTTTGAGATGTTGCTTCCAATTTTGTGGGACTTTTACCCGATAGTGAGATTAAATGACATCTCAAGAACTACCTCCCAAAACAATACTAGGGTTTAACCCATTGTATGCAGGAAAACCCCTGAAGGGGTACCTTTTGTAGAATGCAGTGTCTGATCAGGGCTTGCACTATTTGCTAACAGACTTTTCCATCAAAAATAGAATAAAAACAAAAAAATAGACGTGACACCCCTTATATGACAAATGGACTTGTCCAACATATAGCAATGGAAGAGTCCACTAGCATCCAATGGGTTAAGCGATGGTCTGACTCAAACCACTTTTTCTGGGCAGGCTACTAAGCGGTTTACCAGTACTTGAAAGTTACGTCAGTTTGAGGTCTGCAGAGAAGCACCATGGGGCCCTATCTATTTCTCGATGCCCCGAAGTGGTGGGGGTGTTTGGGGCATTAAAGCAAGGCTGTATAAAGAAAAAACGTAAGCGTCTTACATGGGTGTGAGGGTGGATGGAAAAATCCATCCTGAATGTCACTGTTCAAAATCACTAGGCTTGTGATCCTGAGGGACGGATTTTTCCATGCACCCCTCAAACCCATGTAGGATTCATTTTCTTGCATACCTTCCATTTCTGAGTGTGGGTTTTTAATACAGCAGTTGCTTCAGTTGCCGACGTTATGTGACATTACGTAAGGTGGTGTGACATCAACCTTAACAATGGCGCACATGAGGTTGTATTCAACCAGTGAATTTATCAAACACATGAGAATATTAGAACAGAACTTCTATCCCAAGCTAAGCTATGGATTTCTTTATATGTATCTGGTCTGCAAGAATAAACTTTCCTGGAAATGACCTTGGTGTGTGTTTACAAGAACCTGATATGGTAAAGGGTTCAACATGGTATAGGCGTTTAAGTGTTCAAAAATATTGTCTAGACAATGGATTTCTATGATCAAAAACTTAAGAAGAATGGATACACTTTCAGGGGAGGCAACTCCTTCGAAAGTATTTTTTGACTTCCATGTTCATACGGGTCAACTCTCAAAGGAAAGAATTTGCTCCTGAGGAGCAAATTCTTTCCTTTAAGAGTAGAACCCTATTTTTGGTGGGACAGGGATTATAGGAAAGCAAACAGGATGTCCCGAAGTTGTCTCCATTTGAAAAATGGTAGAAAAATCTGCCAGGTGTTCCCATTCCCCTTAAATAAGTAGAATAAAATAATAAAATGAAATTAGTAACAAAATAAAATATAACTTCATTTCAGGAGATAATTTATATAAGCTTCCAGCTTTTTATCAAATCCTGTACCATATACTATTAAGCGATGTATACATGTGAATTTATTCTAATAAATATTGTTTCAACCAACATATAACTATGAGAGACATAAAACATACAGTTGACTTTCTTTATCTCAGACTCCAAGGGACTGGATGTTTGGTTTGAGATACAGTTGTTTGAGATAGATGGAGTTGAAATAAAAGGAACAGATAGCAAAACTGCTTTATGATAAAACATCTATTTGCCTATCTTAAGCATCTATTTGCCTATCTTAAGTGACCCGGCCCCCGCCCATAGGGGCTTGAAGAAATATATGGGCTGCATGATGCTTCCACGCAGAGCTGAATCCGGCTCGCACACTAGTACTGGTAAACCGCTTAGAGGATCTAAGCCTGTCCAGGAACCGCGGTGCGAGGCGGACCGTCCATGTTAATAAACCCTATTGGTTTCATTGGGGGACAGGGCTTGAGATGTCATTTCATCTCAATGTCGGGTAAAAGTCCCACAAAATTGGAAGCAATGTCTCCAAAATGACCTTTACAGTGTTGATGGGGACATTAAACCTCAAATCAAACAAACGAATCTTAAGCAACCACTTTTTGGCTTGATAATACAGATTCATTTCAAATTGTTTGGCCTTTTGATAAAGGGGATTGAGTAACCATTGTCCTGCTGTACATGACAACCCATACCTTTGCAAAACAGGGTAGGTCCAGATCAGAAGCCATCTGGTCAGGATCTACACTGTTCGTCATCCAGTCTATAAATTGAATGAACTTAATCAAGTAATTTGATTGGCTGATAATCAGAGAGAAATGAGCATGGCTAAACTTATTCAGCAGGACAAGCGTTAACAGAGATTGCTTTTCAAATCTGGCTGTAATATGCAGCCTCTTGCATGTGGTTTAAAAAATCTCTGAACTCATGTCTCGCGTATTACAAGGACGAAACCAGGTGATATGTTCCCCGCCTGTATTATGATTGACTGAAAAAGGCATTTAATAGCTGCAATGCTGTGATTGGCTGATCTTGTGCTACCATGAGACCTACTATAACTAGACAATGATTGGTTCATAATAGCATGGACCCAATATACACAGACTAGTTACTACACTGTACATGATGCTATTTATCAGAAAATGTTGTTGTGGCTGAGCATGGCTCAGACTTAAAATTTTCGCCAGCCCAGGCACAATTTCATCGCTACAGATATCCCTTATTTCAGCAAAATTGTATTATTTTAATATAAAAAGCAATAGTTTAATGCATTGCTTGTAGAAATGTAACATTATTTTGATGAAAGGTTTGTTTTTGTAAACTTTAACGAGAAACCTAGGCACCTATTATAGGTATTTTCTTCACAATTATCAAATTTAGAGGCTTTAAGTTGCTTTCAATTCAATTTTAATCAAACACTATTAAAATTTTTCAACCACATTGTGTCAAAATTGACAATCAACATTTAATTACTGATAAAATTTTCCTTAATTTTCATTGACTACAATTAATTAAAATGGCTGTTCTATTAAGACACAACAACATATCATGGCAACACAGATAGTTACTAGTCTGTGCATATTGGGTGCAAGATAACAGTCAATAAATGAAGGCCGTACAACGATTGGCTTATCATGTGGTACCATGTGACCAGCTTACTAGACAATGGTTGGTCCATAAAAAGCAACTGAAGGCAGTACAAGGATTGGCTTATTTTGTGGTACCTTGTGACCTGCTCTCTGGACTATGATTTGTTCATGAAGCAATTAAACATGCACCGATTGGATTTCCTTCTCTTGTATATCATGTGACCTGTTTCTTGAGCTATGATTGGCCTATAAATTCATTAAACATCATCAGTGCTGGGATTGGCTTATCTTGAGGAACCATGTGTCCTGCTCCCTATAAAAAGAAAACACGTGGTAAAATGAAGTACAGTAGAATCTTGGAATTCAGCCCAATGTATTGGTAATTTTTGTTTGGATTATTGTGACTGTGAAAAACAGGGCTTAAATACATGTATTTTCAAATTTTGGAACTTCAAAATCACTTTGAATTATTGAAGGCTGAAAGGTGTCTTTCAAATATTTGGGACTTTGAAATCTCTTTGAATTATTGAAGGCTGAAATGTGTCTTTCAAATGTTTGGGACTTTGAAATCTCTTTGAATTATTGAAGGCTGAAATGTGTCTTTCGAATGTTTTGGACTTCGAAATCACCACAAATAATTGAAGACTGAAATGTGTAATTCGACTGTTTTGGACTTCAAAATCACTTTGCATTAGTGAGGGATAAAATATGTACATTTTCAATATTTATGACTTTGAACATAACTTTGAAATATTGAGGGATGAAATATGAAATATGTGTATTTCCAATGCTTGGGGCTTCAAAATTACTTTGAATTATTAAAGGCTGAAATGTGTATTCCCAATGCTATGGACTTCAGATGGTTCCATTATATGATTTAACCCTTATCATGCTGTTCACGACAACCCTATCTTTGCAAACAGTGTAGATCCAGATCAGATGGCTTCTGAAGAAGCCATCTGATCAGGATCTACACTGTTTGGCATTTAGTTTATGAATTTGTAGCAATAAATTACATCTAGTAAATTGATTGGTTGATAGACAGAAATAGGTGTGGCTGAAATGAATATTCAGCAAGAGAAGGGTTAATAATGAAACAGTGTTAAGAAAATAAATGTTTTACTGTATTGAAATGCCTTTTCAGATGTTTCCTTGCATTATTAGTCCAGGCAAACTAGTGATATTTGGCCTAGACCCAAGCAAAATTGCAACACAAATGTTTTTAGCCTTTTTGTACTGGAGAACCTTCCCTTAAAGACATATCAAAAGTAGGACGGAATCGGACGATATGAAATTTGTTTTTTTTAGCATTTTGAAAGCACCTAGGTTTGGCAAGCAATTTAGTGTTTAAATTCAATATTTTGCTATCTGACAAGGTATCGTTGAGTTTTAGTTCTTCAAATCTCATCTTTCTACACCAGAATGGAAACTTTTTCATGTAAAATGGTTAAAAAAGTTTTTTTATTAATTACATGATGACCTATATGGATAAAACAGGGGTAAAATTACCCCACCCACATTTTTGCCCTTGTGACTGAACTCTAAACAATTTATATCGACTAATGGTGATGTTACTTATCAAATGCATACCACAAACCAGCAAGACTACTGCATTGAAACTTAAAGGATAAAAACACCAAGAAACAACACAGAATATATTTCTCTACCGATATAATAGTAGCAAATGTTTGGAAATTCCAAGGTACAACAAAAACGAACTGTCATGATCAATGTTTCTTTACTCGCTGAAATCATATAACACTAAAATTGGACTGAAGTCATAATTAAATCACCAAAATGAAAATCTCAAAGTTCTTATCCTTATACTTATGTGTATAATTCACATACATATAACCCAGTGGTGGGTTTTACATCATACAATCAAAAGCTAATCAGACTAATCTAAGCCTGGTCATCCATCTGGTCTTAACAGCCTTCAGTGTACACTTGATGGACCCGCTAATCGGGGCTTGACGAAATATATGGGCTGCATGATGCTTCCACGCAGAGCTGAAACCTACCCGCAAATGAGTACTGGTAAACCGCTTAGAGCATCTAAGCCTGACCAGGCAAAGCAGTGCGAGTCCGCCCGTCCATGCTTATAAACCCTAGTTTCATTGGGCGGCTGGGCTTGAGATGTCAATTCATCTCAATGTCGGGTAAAAGTCCCACAAAATTGGAAGCAACGTCTCCAAAATGACATTTACATTGTTGATGGGGACCTTAAACCTAAAATCAAACAAAATCAATGTACACTTGAAGTAAGCTATGATCCTCAGCTACCCATTTAGTGCACATCCAAGACTGTGATAAGACTGTCCAGATGCATGGGGAGATGTCATGCTTGAGTGGGTGCACATACCACATTGTTGGTTTTGCTACATGAATGTTCATATTACTAGACCCTTTATGTCAAATCACAATACAGACATGATGTACATCTTTTCCTTCAATACACTGTTCCGCTAAAGCTTGATTCTAATCAGTCTTCAGTGTCATCTGCATTATCCATCTGAATGGAATTCAGACAGCTAGTTCACTTGAATACTCCACACATTTGGGAGCATGTAAGGCCATGCTTGCGACAAGTGCACAGAAGAGTTTTGCAATCGGCCTTACATTTACACCTGACGACATTGAGCAGCCTCTCAGGTGCTGGTGATTTATCCCGGAATTCATCTATCCCCGTGAACATGAAATTAAGGAAACAACAGAGACTGCAACCTCCTCCTCATACTTGGATTGTTATCTCTATATTGACAACGGGAAGCTTACTACTAGGTTGTACGATAAACGAGATGACTTCAACTTTCCCATTGTTAACTTTCCGTTCCTGAGCAGTAATATCCCATCTGCACCAGCATATGGAGTTCACGTTTCACAGTTAATCTGTTTTGCTAGAGCCTGTTCCAAGTATCAGGACTTGATGGAACGTGGGAAGGTGCTCACTACCAGGTTGTTATGCCAGGGGTATCAAAAAACCAAACTGGTATCAACACTAAAGAATTTCTATGGAAGGCACCATGATCTTGTTGATCCGTACAATGTGGCCATTTCCAGAATTATTTCTGATATGTTTGCCAATGGAAAGCCATAGAAAGACTTCCAAAATCTCGGACTTACCCTTCTCGGTATTTACACCTTTTCTTTGTTTGGGCCGATGGGCATGGTGGGCAAAGCTTGCTTACCAAGTAATGCTTACTATCTGCGGACGCCTGATTACACTCTTCTGGTCTCCATGTCTGTTGATCTGAACATTGATATTTGCCATTTTGTCTGTGGACTAATGATTTTGTATTACCACCTAAGCTACTGTATGTACCGCAAGCAATTTGTCACCTTTCACTGCCCAACCCCAGTTTTCTGCAGATGCAAAGGTCTCCATAGTCCTATTTCATTGTTGCACTATTGGCAGCTATCAGACCTTCATGATTAGATATAGGTTACTGAGATTTTGGTGGATGCTTCTGACAAAGCTTTCATTTGTAGCTAAATACGCTATGTAATGTACACTTTTCTCTAGTTTTGTTCCGTCTACTATTAGAAGCTGGAGATGGTGAGAGCAATCCAGGTCCAGACAATGAGCACTCGTTATCTATCCTTCATCTAAATATTAGGAGCATACGAAACAAAATTGCCTATATCAAGATCATATTTCGGATTTTGATATCTTATGCTTCTCTGAGACGCATCTCGAGGCCAACGTATCCTCTGAACTACTTACTATTGGAGGTGGATTGCTCTTGTATATAAGTTCTAGCCTCAGGCACCCACGTAGACTTAATTTAGAAATATTTTATGAAGAGTCAATTTGGACAGAAGTCGATGTTAATCAAGATAGCTTATTGATAGGTTTATTTTAAAGTCCAACCCCAGCAGATAGTAATTTCTTAAATAATTTTAATGCAAATATCGAAAAAGCCTCGGAAATTATAATTTCATAAACATCTTGGATTGCCTTTAAGTAAAAACGGACAGTAGGATGAGCGCATTCAAAACATATTAACAAGTGCTGCAAAGATTGTAGGTATAATGAGAAAATATATAAAATTTACGCTCACTAGAGTTGCACTAAACTAAATAGATATTTTATAAGTACTACCTATTCTTGAGTATTCTCCAGTCGTCTGGGATGGATGTTCTATCCAAGACTCAAATGCTCTCGAAAAGCTTCAAAATGACGCTGCTATAATAGTAACTGGTCTCACGAGATCGGTTTCTTTGGTTAATTTGTACAGGGAATGTGGCTGGCCATCATTAGCAGATAGGCATAAACAACAAAAAATGAATTTCATGTATAGATCAACGAATGTGTTAGTTCCAAGCTACATAACTGATTTAATCCCTCCTGTTATAAGGAAAACCACCAATTACCATCTGAGAAATCAAAATAATATTACTCAACCCTTTTGTCGTACCGAACTATTTGGGAAATCTTGTATTCCGTCAGGAATAACGTAGTGGAATTCTCTGGACGAAAACTTACGCAACAGCCCCTCCTTACCTAAATTAATTTTAAATATCAGACAAAGACACCATCTAGATGTTTAAAGAGTACCGCCTCACTATATTAATGGTGACAGATATTTGTCAGTTATGCATTCTAGAATAAGAAACAATTGTAGTAACTTATCGAATGATTTGTATATTAACCATTTAACAATGAATCCACTTTGTACCTGTAATCAAAAAAGAGAAAACGCAGAACACTATTTCCTTCGATGCTCTAAATATAAAAACGAACGGTTGAGATTTCTCCATGAAACGCGCGAGTTTCACCCTTTGAGAATCAACCTGATTTTATTTGGAGATGAACGCATATCCCTCGAAAGTTAAACTACACTTTTTAGAGCTGCCCACATGAAAAACACAAAACAATTTTCTGTTTAGTATTTTAGTAGATCCCAATCACTCCATGCTCACCCGAGAAGGCACACACTATTTATTTATTTATTTATCTATTTATGTATTTATTTATTTGTTCGTTCATATCATTTTCACGTGACTATAATTTATTAATGTCATTTTGAAGGGGAAGGGTCGTAACTAATGTGGAGAGAACTTGTGATCCAACCCCATTGTACACTTACATATGTATTAGTTGCAATAACATATGTTTATACTGAAAGAGAGAAATTTGTTTAAAGAACCTATAATAATCTCTTCACAGTGAAAACGCCGACACTAAAACTGCCCAAGAAACTAAGCAAAATCAAAATTGCGTTAGTGGGTGGGGTAAACCAACACGAATATTTAAAAGCATTGGCTTGTAACACATTCCTTTTCATACCAAACATAGACTTAATAGATGGAACATGACATGAAAGTTTTATTATCAACATATATGCAATAGAATCCATTTCATAACTAAATTGTAAGCTATACAAACTTACAACTCCAGTTATAATAGTTTCACAGTGATAAAATCACCCAGAAATATAAATGAAGGAAAAAAATCAAATTTCATATTCTCCGATTCCGTCCTACTTTTTATATGTTAATAACATATATCAGAGGTGGTCAAAACTAAAAAAGACATTTGTGTTGCAATTTTGTCTAGGTCCCCACACAGTTTGACCGGACTATATTACCTGCGACTTTACCTTTAACAGTTTGTTGACGTAACCCATGATGTCGAATTGGTATTCTGTGATGTGATTGCGTTTAGGGTACCTATGTTTAAAATATTGTAAATCTGACACCTTTAGGAGTATTTTATTCATTTTGGTGTCAAATTGTTTCTCAAATACCGTTATATCTGAAAACAGTTACAACTCATTTTCGCCAAAAATTCCCAGAAGGTCCCTTTTCGCGTGACGGGTCACATATAGAAAAAATTACCATTTACACTATATTACCATAAAACACCAATGGGACATAGTGCATTCTTTTATATCTCCAAAATGGCTACTTTTCTACTGAAAATTCATGATATTTTTGTAATTAATACTGCAAATGTAGGTTGTGGGTGCTTGTTAGAACTGCCTCATTGAGGTGGTTTTAACAAGTAGCAACAACCTATGTTTTGGAGCAGAAATAAGAAATATAATGGATACCCCCAAAACCCCAGTTTTCTCTATATAAAGTGGGGTTCAGCGGGGGTAGGGATGGGGGGTTATTTCACAGACTTGTTAATGTGATGTTTTGTTTGTTTGTTTAATTTGAGGTTTAACGTCCCCGTCAACAATATAAAGGTCATTTTGGAGATGTTGCTTACAATTTTGTGGGACTTTTACCCAACATTGAGAGGAAATGACATCTCAAGCCCTGCCGCACAATCAAACCTATAGGGTTTATAAGTTAATGAGATGCATTTTTTCCATACAATTTCATATATTTTTTGTGATCCATCTTAAACCATGTTTTATCCAAAACTGTGTTTTATCATATGACGTCGCGTCTGAGAGTGTAATAACGCCATGTAATATTTTCAATATTCCACTAGTGGATTAAATATGCAAATTAGCTGGATACGTCCCGTAACGTTACATGTACGACGTCCTTAACAACGTCGCATTTACTAACGGCGGAATATTGACATTTTTGTAAACAATCGTGAATAAAATGCATTTTAAATGTCATATGATAAATAGAATCTTGCATCCGTGCTCATGTATTATTGAATTTATTAAACTCGTTGAGGAAAAGGGATAAAATGCTCCGCAAAGCCTCGCATTTTATCCCTTTTCCTCAACTCGTTTAATAAATTCAATAATACATGAACACTCATGTAAGATCCTCTATATAATGAACAAAGCTATAGAAAGTTTGTGGTGTATTAACAAGGGGAGATAACTTACCCTAATGGTTGTAAGTGTTATGTTTTCAAACTTTTTCACAAAGCCAGCAACTTGTTTCATCCCATGTGCATCTTCATAATACCATGGCTTTCTTTCAGATACAACCTACAGATGAAATCCAAAATGTTACCTTTTTGCTTTTGATACATGCCGCTATGTATAGTTCTCATTTCTTTCTTTCAGGATTGTCATTTCAGACAAAATTTTGTTTCCACATTTGGTAACAAGAGGACCATAATGGTCCTATATCGCTCACCTGAGCTAAGAGATTTACATGTTGGCCCTGGGGTGGGGCAATTTTTGGCCTCATGAATATAATTTGAACAATCTTGGTAGAGGTCCACTAAATGAAACTTAATATCAAATATTATACGCCTGGGACTTCTGGCTTCAGATGAAAAGATTTTTAAGGGTTTGCCCTATATAAGCCTATGTAAAATGTGGGCCCCGTGGTAGGGCCATTTTTGGCCCCTAGGCTATAATTTACTTAAAGGTTTTTTCTTATTTTCCCCTTTTCATCACCATGACAACCAAAGTTCTGCATGGAATGGGATTCTTTGAACAACTTTGAGAGAGGACCACCCAAAGATCATTTCGGCCAAGTTTGGTTTAAAACTGTTTAGCGGTTTATGAGGAGCTTTCCTTTAAATGAATTGTGGACGGATGGATGGACTGATGGACGGACAGTGAGCAATCACAATAGCTCCCACGGAGCCTTCGGCTCTGGTGAGCTAAAAATATCAAGTCCCATTTTAAGCCACAAATTATGAGAACAGTACTATAGTCATTTTCTAAAGCCAAGAAAATTCCGCAAAGTCTGTGTACATACCGTTTAACCCTTTTTGTACCGGAAACCCCAAAATGGGTAATTGGAAAACAGTGCATGCCCAGATCATACGCCACAGAATGTGGCAACTGATCAGGGCCTATATTGTTCGCAAAAAGTTCAGCCATTTTCCAAATATAGTTTGAAGAAAACACAACCTGACACCCCTAAATTTTGAAATGGACTCCTATATATATAATAATGAAGAATCCATTTGGTACAAAAATGGTAAATGCAAACATCTCATTCTGTCTCTCTCTCACTCCTGTGCATTTATTTACTTCTGCAGAGGAAATTCTCTCCTTTCATACCTGCATGATGCTTCCACGCAGAGCTGAAACAGACCCACACATGAGTACTGGTAAACCACTTAGAGGATCTAAGCCTGGATCTAAGGGAAAGCAGTGCAGTCAATGCTTATAAGCCCTACTGGTTTCAATGGGCTACAGGGCTTGAGATGTAATTTCATCTCAATGGCGGGTAAAAGTCCCACAGAATTCGAAGCAACTTCTCCAAAATGACCTTTACAGTGTTGACGGGGACATTAAACCTCAAATCAAACAAATCTGCTTGCTAAAGAAGCCATGAATCAGGATCTACACTGTTTGCAAAGGTAGGGGCAGCCATGTCCAGCGAGATAAGGGTTAAATAGCTACTACAGGTTGTGTTATGAACAAAAATGTCTTTGGAATACGAAAGTATCATAAGAGCTTGTAATCCATATTGAGAAAAACGACTGCCCGGGAAGTTGGCGAGGGTGGCCACTCCCTCACAGAGTTTAAGGGGAATGGGAACACTTTCAGGGGAAGCAACTCCTGCAAAAGTATTTTTGTCTCCCATGTCAATGATGTCAACTCTTAAAGCAAAGAGTTTGCTCCTGAGGAGCCAATTCTTTTCTTTATCAGCTGACCCCTTTTTCCCTTGGACAGGGCTTATAAAAAGCGAACAGGAAGTCCCAAAAATTGTCTCCCTTTGAAAAAGGCAGAAAAATCTCAATGAGACGGTCAGTGAACCCAACTACACTTTTTCTTGGCAAGCTAAGTATATCTAAGTATCGAAGCAGTGCAGTGCACATGCTTTACAACTGCCCTTCTTGAATCAGTGGAAGAGACAGAATGAAGAATGACTATAGAAAACATTCCATGATCAATCCCTATGATGATATATCGATCATCAGTTCCAGTGAGTATCAATTCCACAACTGACTGTTCACCAATCAGATGCAAATCTGCCTGAGCCACCAGTACCCAGCTCAGGAAAAGTTTATATGAATGATAGGTGCCCTGACTGGGATTCAAACCCTTGGGTTTGCAGGCCTTCTGAGACAGAAATGATTAAACCTTCATGGGAGGCAACTCCTTCAAAAACTGTTGTCTCCCATATCAGTAGGGTCTACTCTTACAGCATTTTTTTTCCCTTTAAGAGTAGTCCCCAGAATCAAATTCTTTCTTTTAAGAGTAGACCTCAGGTGCAAATTCTTTCCTTCAAGAGTAGACCTTGGGCACAAATTCTTTCCTTTTAGACTAGACCCCTTCTTCAGAGGGGTACAGTGCATAGGAAATCAAACATTAAGTCCCAAAATGTGTCTCCCTTGTAAAACATGTCAAAAATAGGTCAGGGGTATCCTCCCTTTAAGTATCTATGGAACCACTTACTGGCTGGTGAAGCCCCTCAACAAACCATTCGTCACCGAGGAAATTACAGGCCATATCTATATCACCATTATACACGAGAATACGCTTCTGAAATACAAAAAGATAATTAACCCTTGTCCTGCTGATCCCGGATATGTCTTATCTTTCAAACAATGAAGATCCAGATCAGATGGCTTCTGAAGAAGCCATCTGATCAGGATCTAAATTGTTTGTCATTCAGTTTATGAATTTGTTGCAATAATTTGCATCAAGTAATCTGATTGGTTGATAATCGGTAGTGGGTGTGGCATATATGAATATTCAGCACGACAAGGGTTAAGTAAGCATGCTCACTCACTGTACTGGTGACTAAGATTTTTATTCTATGAATGCTTCCCTGACCTACTTCAACAACGGGATGTAGTTTATTTTATACCACAATCAACCATTCCAATAACCTAATAAGGGGATTTGAATAATTGCACACTATGACTGGAAGGAACTAATTATACATGTACAGTAAAATGTCTATAGTAAGACCCTATTTGGGACTGTTCAAAAGTGGTCTTTAAGACCACTTTTGAACAGTCCCAAGTGTGGTCTCTGTCCAGAGGCCATTGTGTGCAGAGAACACGAAGAAAGAATAACTGAACCCTTCCAAATAAGTTTTTTAAAGCAGAATTAGTCTTAATTTTAGGTGGTCTTAACTCTTATCTTGCTGTTCACGACAACCTTTATCTTTGCAAACAGTGTAGATCCAGATCAGATGGCTTCTGAACAGGATCTACACTGTTTGGCATTTAGTTTATGAATTTGTAGCAATAAATTACCTCATGTAATTTGATTGGTTGATCGACAGAAATGGGTGTGTCTTAAAAGAATATTCAGCAAGATATGGGTTAATAGCGGAATTTTACTGTACTTTTTTTAACCCTTGTCCTGCTGAATATTCATATATGCCAGACCCACTACCGATTATCTACCAATCAGACTACTTTATGCAAATTAATGCTACAAATTCACAATCTGAATGGCAAACAATGTAGATCCTGATCAGATGGCTTCGTCAGAAGCCATCTGATCTGGATCTTCATTGTTTGGAAAATAAGGCATATCCGGGCTCAGCAGGACAAGGGTTAATTTTGTTTGTTCTGGAGTTTAATGGCCCAATTTTTAATAATAGTTCGTCTGTCATTGCTGACAATGACTAATCTTGATCACATTTGAGAAACGTTACTGTTTGTATGTTCTAAGGTGGCTGATGAGACCAATTCTAGCTCTGAACCGTCTGTTGTGGATAAAGCAACAGAGGTTAATGGAAGACAGCTCTATTGGTCATACCTTAGCTCTGGCTTTGCACTGTGCAAGTTTATGCTCAGCATCCCTGATTCTTTTTGCCTCGTATTCACTAGCCTCTTATTCTCTTCTAATGAGGCCTCGCGACTTTGCTTTGTCCTGCGCAATTTGTTCCCATGACAATGTTGTTATGTTGAGGTCCTTGAGGGAGGCTTTGAGGGTGTCCTTGTAGTGCTTCTCCTGACCACCATGGAAGCGTTTGCCCATTTCCAGTTCTCCATAGAGAATTTTCTTTTCCTCAGGCATTGTGGTAACATGGCCTGTACATCTTAACTGTTCTAGTTTCAGAAGAGTATGTACACTTTGCATCCCTGCCCTTTTCAGGACTTTCATGTCTGGAATCCTGTCTTGCCGCTTAATCTTTAACAGTTTTCTAAGACAGCTTGTGTGGAAGTGATTCAGTCTTTTGGCGTGCCGTTAGTAAACTGTCCAGGTTTCACATGCATACAATAGTGTTGGCAGCACAGGCAGCACTAACACTCTGTAGACTTTCAGTTTTGTGTCAAGCCTGATTCCACTTCGGTCCTAGACACTACCACGTAGTCAGCTACATGCTGCACTAGCTTTGGCAATCCTGGCATTGATTTCATCATCAATATGCCCGACTATTGACAGTGTCTACCACTTGCAATCTTTAACCTTTCACTGTGATGGTTGGCTCTTTGTAAGGCTTGCTAGGTGCTGGCTGATAGACTACCTCAGTCGTTTTGATTCTGATTGTGAGGTCATAGCTATCCCATGAGTCAGTTTCCTGATCTATACCTTGTTGCATCTTCTCTTATGTTGGAGCATCTTTAGCCATGCCATCAGCAAAGAGGAACTCATCTAGCACCTCTGTCTGCATCTTGGATTTGGCTTGCAGCCTTCTGAGATTGAAAAGTTTCTCTGCGTCAAATGCTTTGGTAAGGTTGACAAAGGTCATGTATTGGTCCATGTTCTGTTCCTGGCATGGAGCTGTCTTGCTGTAAAGATCACGTAATTGTTTCCCTTAAGGAAAGTGACCATACAGAACCAAGCCACCTCATTCCTATAACTCATCCATGTGAATAGGTGGATTTTACACATCTCCAAAATGGCCATTTTTCTGATGAAAATCCGTGAAATTTTTAATAAATACTGCAAACATAGGTTGTTGGTGCTCGTTAGAACCGCCTCATTGAGGCGGTTCTAACAAGTACCCACAGCCTATGTCTTGGAGCAAAAATAAGAAAAATAATGTATACCCCCTATAAACCCCAGTTTTCTCTATATAAAGTGGGGGTATAGGGGGACTTCATTTCACGGAATTGTTCAGGTGATGTGTGTGCAGGTCCACAGCTACAGCCCAATTATTATAGATATATCAAGCCAATCAGTTCACCTGACACACAGCCTGGGCAGGCTTACTCAAAAGTATAGATGGGCTGCATGATGCTTCCACGCAGAGCTGAAACCGACCTGCACACGAGTAATGGTAAACCGCTTAGAGGATCTAAGCCTGCTCAGGCAAAGTGGTGCGATTGTCAGACTGTCCATGCTTATAAACCCTAATGGTTTCATTGGGCGACAGGGCTTGAGAAGTCATTTCATCGCAATGTCCGATAAAAGTCCCACAAAATTGGAAGCAACATCTCCAAAATGAGCTATACAGTGTTGATGGGGATGTTAAACCTCGAATCAAACAAACAAACAAACTCAAAAGTGGTTAGCTGTACAGTACATATTCTTTCACCAGAATCTGACAACTCCCCTTCTTGAATCTACAGAAGAGATAGAATGACCACAGAAAAGATTTCATATTAAAATCTCCACAAAAGAATATTGTATATCCGGCTGGTATTTTCTACTGGCCTATAATAGGTCAAGTGAACAATTAAAATCTGCAGATTGGACAATTTAAAGACCTAGTTTACAAGTTTTTTTTTATTCTATTTTTTTTATTTTGGGTTTTATAGCCAATTCAAGATTATTTCACTTATTTCGAGCTGATCTTTAATTAGGGGTAGGCAAAAACAGAGTACCCGGAGAAAAACACCTTGGTATTTATTCCATTGCAGAACTCAGCATCTCACATACAAGTTGTATTACCAAGAAAAACAAACATAGACAGTTTGGGCCACTCCCAGTGAAATTTTGTTTTCAAGAAATTGTGTGCAGGAAAAACTCAGATTAGCCAGGCAATTCATGCAGCCTGAGCAGTCTTTGCTATACACAATACAGATGCCCACTGCCCCAAATGTTCATATACAGTAAATTTCCCATATTAAGACCACCTTTGGGACTGTTAAAAAGTGGTCTTTAAGACCACTTTTAACCAGTCCCAAAGGTGGTTTCTTGCTAGTGGACACTGGGTGTAGAAAACACAAAGAAAGAACAGCCGATACCTTTTTAAATATCCTGCTGAATAAATTAATTTTACCACACCCACTATGACTGTCAGCCAATCAATTTGAAATTCTTGTTAAAATGTATTCATTCAAATTCACACACTGAAGGACAGTCAAGATTCTGACCAGATGAGCTCTCTGATCTGGATCTACATTGTTTGCAAAGAAAAAGATTTCATATTCAAAAGGATAAGAGTTAAACAAAAACTGAATTAGGCTTAATTTTAGATGGTTTCAATGGCAGAAATTTACATTACAGCCAAGGTTATCTTACTACCGTAATTCCCTGTGTATACCACGCACTTTTTTCACCCAGAAAACGGTGAAAAAAAATCCCCTGCGTGTAATACAATGGCATAGAAAAATGACATTGTTTTTCTCGAAAAGTCGGCAGGTCACGAAAACCCATTACAAATACAATGTGACACTTTGAGACCCTCATAAAGTTCGTTTGACATATTAATTCATTGAATCATTCATACCATTAAAAATGCAATCAATATTCCTATCTCAGACATCAACCTTTCATCCATATTACCACATATGCCCGCGGCCCTTTTTTGGGACATCGGCAAACAGTGCAGTCCCAGATCAGACGCCTCAGAAAGACGCCGCAGGCGTTTCTTTTTTGGGACATCGGCAAACAGTGCAGTCCCAGATCAGACACCTCAGAAAGACGCCGCAGATGTCTGATATGGATTTTCACTGTTTATTGATTTATAACGGTTCAATTATGACACTATTGTTAATCCCTGTCATATAATTGCCACCCTGCGGTGCGTGTCGATAAGGTGTGAAAATATGGTCAAGTTATGCCTCTAATTTGCGTTTATTCCCCAATCATAAAATTTAATCCGCAATCAGTGTGAAAATTATTTAATTGCTCCTAAGACGAGTTGCTACGACTATTCTGCTATCTCGTGAATTGTTATGTTTTGGCGCCAAATAGCAGACGCTTGGCGAGAAAAGTTGAACTCTTTGTGTTAACACATCTGTATTCTGTTGTTGGTTATTGACAATTACGGAAAGCGCTGTTTTGCTAGCGAGAATACTTTTACCGTTTCCAAACATTTTTTTATGAGACAGATACGCCCCATTAAGATAAAATAATAGACACGTGTGGGGTTGCTGGGGTACGATGACGTCATTTACCGATCGCGTGCAGAAAAAAAAAACTAGCGGTGATTTGTGGGCGGCAGTTTGGATGCCGGAAAAATTTGATGTTCGCATTGAACTTGCTTGTTTATTTTGTTTAAAATCAGAGTTTTAGGAATAATTTGTTAACAGTAAATGGGCTTCTTTAATTGAGTGAGATGTTTGACTCACGCTGAGAAGGTGTTAATTATGGGATTAGCATAGAGAACTTGTGAATAACCAGAGGTGTCAAAATACTCAATCTACCTGTAGAAATTTCTGTCAATAACACTATGGAGCACCTGCCTTGGAGGCATGTTGTCACAATTTTACCTTTGGAAAGAAACCTGTTTCTATCTTTCCTTGTGAAAGAAAACTGGGAAAACGCATTGTCATCTTTCATAACAAATGAATAACCGCATCCTTAAAATGTCACCTTGTCACACGCCACCGTTATGGGTAAACGGAGAACTGCCATGCTGCAAGAGAGAAACTAACCACTATTCTATTCTATAACTACTGGGAAATATACCTATAACCAGTCAGGCTATTTTGATAGTAGCCAATCAAAATTCGTGTACTTTCATTTTCAATCAAAATGGCGTCTGAGAAAAGCATTCTGTGATACTGGGGAAAAGCATGTGCGTGTTTTAGACTGGAATATTTTTTTTCTTACATATCTTGGACTCAGAATTGAGGTGCGTGTTATAGATGAGTGCGTGGTATACACAGGGAATTACGGTAAGTGTTTACAAAGGTTTGCATTATGATAAAATACCCGTTAGACATAGTGCATTCTTTCACATCTCCTCCATTAAACAGCCATCCTGGGAAAACGCCAAACAGGAGGGAGGTGGCTGTTCAACAGAGGGAAATGTCTGAGATGATGTATGGTTTTTATCAACAGACTAAAAAAAGTGATTATTGAAGACAGCTCAACATGGATGTAATAAAAGAAAAACAAGAGGGCCACGATGGCCCTGGATCGCTCACCTGATCCATAGTGTAACAAAGGGGCACCGGGGAGGGCCATTATTGACCCAGAGCTATAATGTACATAATGTTGAGGGAGGTCTAAATAGGTGAAGCTTCATACCAAATATCAACAAAGGCTATAATTTGAACATTTGAAGAAGATTTTTTAAGTTTTCGGTGAAAAAAACTTATTTTGGCTCCTGTCACCTAGATGTGCAACGGACCGGAACCATTTGAACAACTTTGAAAGGGGACAACCTAAGGATCATTCCTGTGAAGTTTAGTCAAAATCTGATCAGTGGTTTAGGAGGAGATGTCATTTGAAGAAATTGTTTACGCACACACACACACACACGCATGACGGACGAAAAGTGATCACAAAAGCTCACCTTGTCACTACGTGACAGGTGAGCTAATAAATGATGGAGAGGTGTCATCTGACATCTCTCCATCTTTTATGTTTCTTTTCACTTGCTTATATTGCATTTATGCATATATCAAAATGGTAGTTTTTAGAAGAATAAATTTTTAAATAAATAAATACACCAGAAGAAGAGAAATTCCTATTTTTTTTACATCCGATGTTTTGCTATTGAGTTTGTTTGTTTGATTTAAGGTTTAACGTCCCAGTCAACACTGTAAAGATCATTTTGGAGACATTGCTTCTAATTTTGTGGGACTTTTACCCAACATTGAGACGAAATGACATCTCAAGCCCTGTCGCCCAATGAAACCAATAGTGTTTATTAGCATGGACGGTCCGCCTCGCACCGCGGTTCCTGGACAGGCTTAGATCCTCTAAGCGGTTTACCAGTACTAGTGTGTGGGCCGGATTCAGTTTGCTATTGAGTTAACTATGGCTGTTTAATAGAGGGAATTTAGATTGTGTAAAGTGGCTGCTGGCTGGAGGAGAGAGGTGGCTACTGAGGAGAGATTAAATATATATTAAAATGCTATGGGAGGAATTTTTGTGGCTGCTGAAGAGAGGTGGCTGCTAAACAGAGGTGACCATCAGTGGAGGTTTTACTGTATTTTTCTAATAAAAATTGTGATGTTTTTCATATTTATATGCCAAACATAGGGGCCGCGACATACCAAAGTCGTTAAAAATGGTACTAGCTGCTCCTCGCTTGGCACTCAGGTTTACGGGGAAGAGCTAGGACTGGTCGATCCAGTGTCAGGATAATGTGACTGGGTGTGGTATCATGCAATGTGTCTGGGACATGATACTTCAGTGAGGCAGCACTATAAACGTGAGCATTGAGCTCCCTGTCACAACCAGACACCGTCGTGATATGACTGAAAAATTGTTGAAAGCGACGTTAAACCCGAATTCACACACACACACACGCCAAACATAGGTTTTGGGTCCTCATTAAACTGCCTCATTGAGGTGGTTCTAACGAGTACCCAGTGGCCTCCGCCCATAGGGGCTTGAAGAAATAAATGGGCTGCATGATGCTTCCACGCAGAGCTGAAACCTACCACACACAAGTACTTTGTTTTTGTTTGTTTTGGAGTTTAACGGCCCAGTCAACACTATTTTAGGTCATTTTCAAGCCGGTCAGTTTACCTATCCACACTTTTCCTGGACAGACTTATACGTAAGCGTTAACCAGTACAGTGCACATTCTTTCGCCAGAAACTGACAACTGCCCTTCTTGAATCAGCTGAAGGGAGAGAATGACCGTAGAAAGGATATCATGATCAATCTCCACGAAAGACTGTTGCCGACCCCCTCGGGAATCAAACCCGCGTCCTCCTGAACACCAGTCAGACGAACATCCGACTGAGCCACACACAAGTACTGGTAAACTGCTCAGAGGATCTAAGCCTGCCCAGGTAAAGTGGTGCGAGTTGGACCATCCATGCTAATAAACCCTAATGGTTTCGTTGGGCTACAGGGCTTTAGATGTCATTACATCTCAATGTTGGGTAAAAGTCCCACATTGGAAGCAATGTCGCCAAAATGACATGTACAGTTTTGACGGGGATGTTAAACCTCAAATAAAACAAACAAATAACGAGTACCCACAACCTATGTCTTGAATTAGGAATAAGAACAAGAGCTGTCACTGTAAGCAACCAATGCCCCCCATGGGAGTTATGGCCAATGTTTAAGTTTTTGTGGTGGACAGACAAACAAACAAACAGACAGACAGGGCAAAAACTATATGCCCCCCCCCCCCCACACATCAAAGATTCTCGGGGAGGGGGGGGGATAAAGATAATGTCCTGTAAACCTCAGTTTTCTCTATATAAAGTGGGGTTTAGAGGGGTGTTCATAATACAGACTTGTTAACATAATGGAGCCTTTGCTGAGCAAATGTGTCCAAGGTGATGTGGCTCTAACTCTTATCTTGCAGTTCACGACAACCCCTATCTTTGCAAACAGTGTAGATCCAGATCAGATGGCTTCTGAAGAAGGATCAGGATCTACACTGTTTGGCGTTCAGTTTCTGAATTTGTAGCAATAAATTACATCAAGTAATTTGATTGGTTGATAGACAGAAATAGGTGTGGCTTAAATGAATATTCAGCAAGATAAGGGCTAATAGTGTGCACCAGTGCATGTGATGACAATTTAGGCGATCCTTAAAAAATTCTTGGTTTGCTGTGCTCCTACCTATCCACACAGATTGCCCCTACCCCAAAAATTACCATTCTGAGGAAAAGATTTTTTTTTTTTTTAAATCCTGATTAAACTCAAATTTAACACACTAAGCCCAATTTCAAGATGACATTTTTTTTTTTTTTATTTTTTTTTTTTTCTGTGTATTTTTATTTTTTTTCTTCAGGGAAAATCAGGCTTGACATTTCATTTGAATGGTCTGGCAGACCATTCAAATGAAATTTCAAGCCTGATTGTCTCTGAACAAGAGGGCCATGATGGCCCTGAATCGCTCACCTGAATCCAAGATGTTTCAAAGCTTATGGAAATGAAGGATTCACTGCTTTAAGGAGATGTGGATCAAAGTCTTTTATGTTTGGAGGCCATTTTTCATTGTAGTGGAACCATTTTAGCAGCAATAGAGGAAAATTTCTGTGAAATTATTTTGAAATAGATCATTATTTTGAAAATGGGTCATTTGTCTCGAGATGAGAAGGTGTCATTTAAAGGTTTTTCTAAATTTAGCTCTGGCAGCCATTTTGTTTAACGGAGCGTAACAGTTTAGGCAATTTTGAAAGAAGGTCTTTCAAGGACCATCCGGTGAAATTATTTTCAAATCAGGCCATTTGCCTAGGAGGAGATGTCATTTAAAGGTTTTTCTATTTTCAGCTCTGGTGGCCATTTTGTTTAACGGAGCAGAATGATTCAAGGAATTTGAAAGAAGGACACTCATGGAACATTCATGTGAAATTCTTTTCTAATCAGGCCATTTGCCTAGGAGGAGATGTTATTTAAAGGTTTTTCTATATTTAGCTCTGGTGGCCATTTTGTTTAACGGAGCTAAACGATTTAAGCAATTTGAAAGAGGGTCACTCAAGGATCATTCCTATGAAATTATTTTCAAATCAGGCCATTTGCCTAGGAGGAGATGTCATTTAAAGGTTTTTCTATTTTTTAGCTCTGGCAGCCATTTTGTTTAACGGAGTAGAACGATTTAGGTTATTTTGAAAGAGAGTCACTCAAGGAACATTCCTGTGAAATTATTTTCAAATCGGGCTCTTTGCCTAGGAGAAGATGTCATTTAAAGGTTTTTCTATATTTAGCTCTGGTGGCCATTTTGTTTAACGATCGGACCGATTTAGACAATTTTGAAAAAGGGTCACTCGACGAACGTTCCTGTGAAATTATTTCCTAATCGTGCCATTTGCCTTGGAGGAGATGTCATTTAAATGTTTTTCTATTTTTAATGACAGATTCTATCTGTCTATTCTAGCTATCCTGCGTGTTGTAAAGTAGTTCCGGCTTTCTTACGACTTTCTTCCGGCTTTGACCGCCAAAGAAATATGAGTCCGCACTAAAATGTAGTCCGGTTAGTCGCAGTTATCAAAATTGTACATCCTATAATCGCAATACAAACTTCTGAAGCAGACGACTTGACGATTTTATCTTACCTTTCAGAGAATAGATTCAGCATTTCATATGAATCAGCTGCATCGTGCGAGACTGTATACCTAGACCAATGCGGCACCTGCTCAGACGTCTGCTCAGGTTTTACACTGTTTTCTAACAGTGCTGTCAATATTTAATCCTTAAAGACCAGCCGGTCAGCTGCAGACCAGAATATTAATTGGTTTTCTGACATTCGAGGTCAAGTCTAGGTCAGTTACAACTAGGTGTATATCAGACTTTGCGAGAAAGGCTGTCCCTTTCAACCCTGGAATATGGTACAGATACCTATGCAAACAGTGTAGGTCCTGTGATATAATTCTAGGTGCTATATTTAGCAGAATGAACGAGCCCAACTTCAGTGATGGAAGAGTACACTCCAGAAACTCAAGGCAGTGAATAAATCAAAGCACTGACAACACTCATGCCGATTGTCTCTAAATGCAGGCTGGTCATGAACGAGGACTTGGACTGATCCGTTTAAACTTAACGGATGTTAGTAACTGATGCAAAAATGTAGAACAAGATCAGCACCGTGTTCTGTGGCGTTTGATCTTAGTCTAC
Organism: Lucinisca nassula; assembly: GCA_963580285.1. Classification (NCBI taxonomy): domain Eukaryota; kingdom Metazoa; phylum Mollusca; class Bivalvia; order Lucinida; family Lucinidae; genus Lucinisca; species Lucinisca nassula. Next base: position 74,590,529 of record OY757017.1, on the reverse strand, counting down.
ATTGTTTGCCAGATCGAACATTTTATTCAAGTGCAGATTTTACAGATAACACTTACATGTACCCAAGACTGACAAACGACCCGGCTATGTTTGGGTTGATTGTTTGGCATTCGACCCGAAGTTACTAATACAAAAAAATGATTCAGAGCTAACGTCTACGTGACTTTCACTGACTTCTCAGAATAACCTTTTTCTTGCAGAAAATAGCCGCAGTGAGATCAGGGTATTCCATAAGTCTGAAGAGGGTCATCCTGGAAACATAGGGTGAGCTTGGCAAACAGTGTAGACCAAGTTCGGACGCCGCAGAACGCGCTTCTTATCAAAATCTCCACTATTTGTTTGGAATTTCAGAGTTAAATTAAACAGTTTAATCTCAACCCATGACTTTTACCCCAACCTACATCCCACCAACACTTTCGGTGCTTTGATTTTGAAACCAAACGATTGCATGATTACAACACGCTTAGGCACCATGCCCTTAAGCTAAAAAGGTTAAATCAGTCAACCGTGACGTATGGTTACCAGTCCGGCCGCGATCCTGTGTTTTGTTTTGTTTGATTTGAGGTTTAACGTCCCCGTCAACACTGTATTGGTCATCTGGGGACGTTGCTTCCAATTTTGTGGGACTTTTACCCGACCCTGAGATGAAATGACATCTCAAGCCCTGCTGCCCAATGAAACCAATAGGGTTTATATGCATGGAGGGTCCGACTCGCACCTCTTTGCCTGGGCAGGCTTAGATCCTCTAAGCAGATTACCAGTACTCGTGTGTGGGTCGGTTTCAGCTCTGCGTGGAAGCATCATGCAGCCCGTCTATTTCTTTAAGCCCCGATGGGCGGGGGACAACGATCCTGTGTACCACCTTCACTCCAGCACTGATAGAAACCACATGTTCAGGATCATATTTTGATGTGTGATGTAAGGTCGTGCCTAGAAAAGAAGAAATTGTATTTTGTTCTCAGAAAGCATCAAGTGAGAACGTATTGCAACATTTTTCATTAAACCCTGGACAGTTAGAGGGAGTGAACGAGTGTTTGAGTTTTACGTCCCACCAACAGCTAAGGTCATACGGAGACGATACCTCGGTTTAAAGACACATCCGAAAGTCTGGAGAAGTCCGGGATCGATCCTGCGATCCCTGCTTTACAAGGCGAGCAGCATAACCACTACACCACGGAGGCTTCTAATGGACAGTTAGAAGCTGGTCGGAAAGCGGATGGAGTTGACTCTGATTTTGGGTGCCACATGTGTGTGATCTATTTGTCTGTTGGAGCGACATCTTACTATCAACAGAAGACGCTAGTGTACGTCGACGTAGCGGAAGACCGACGTCAGTACGTCAAGATCGATTCATCCGACAGACGCATCTGCTACACTGCACCTGTAGATAAACAAAGGGTTTCAACTACCGACTATTAAGCACTGACGCTGTTCGTCGCCCTTATGCGATGCACTTTTGAGAGCTAGACGTCCCTTTCGTGACCAAAATTAAGACGTCGACACAGTACGGAACACTTACGCTGGTGCATGAAATACGTACATGTATACTGGCGTCTAAGCGACTCGCGTGATATGCGTTTCAGTGACACATCGCACTTCAGCGTGAATCACGCCGATTGTCGTTTCGGGATGTTTCGACATATAGGTGTAAGGTATGCCGAGGTGATGCGTGCGTAATAGAGCATGACATGTCGGATGGAATAAGCGAAATGGTATGTCGAGCTATTGCATGTAGCTAGCGACATTAAAAACATTCAAGATCATGGCTGAGACGTTAACTGAACAGTGAGACGTTACATCAATCAAGTGCGTCGGCCTCACGTGGTTCCATTTATTTGTTTACGCTCAGAATCCGGGATATCTAATCCAGCAGGATTACGCGCGAGTTTATAGTGCTGTTCTTACTCAAAAATGTCTTCAAGCCAATGGAATTCATGTACTGGACTGACCAGCCTTTCTTCTCCGATCTCTTTGTGAAAAATAGAGTAGCTTCTTGGGGGAGGTTTCCACAACCGACCAGACAAAAATGTTACTAATTGACAGTAGTATTGTTAAAACTTTAATTTTAATGTTTGGTTTTGAAAACATAAATAGTTTCTTTCCAAAATTTGAAACATCGAATGGCATTTCATGATACCACCGGTGTATCGACATCTGCAAACATATCATACAATGGAATTTGGAGAACTACTTTTCTAAATTTTAAGATCTTTTTAGAAAGGTTGTCTGTAAGTTTTCACAGTGTATTGATTTTCTCATAGAATCTGTCATTTCAGTGCCTTTGGCGCTTTGATTAGCTCTGGCGGCAAATTTGTTTAACAGAGTGGAACAATTTAGGCAATTTTGAAAGAGGGTCACTCAAGGAACATTCCTGTGAATTTATTTTCAAATCGGGCCATTTGCCTAGGAGGAGATGTCATTTGAAGGTTTTTCTATTTTTATCTCTGGCAGCCATTTTGTTTAACGGAGCGGAACGATTTAGGCAATTTTGAAAGAGGGTCACTCAAGCAACATTCCTGTGAAATTATTTTCAAATCGGGCCATTTGCCTATGAAGAGATGTCATTTAAAGGTTTTTCTATTTTTGGCTCTGGTGACCATTTTGTTTAACGGAGCAGAATGATTAAGGCAATTTTGAAAGAGGCTCACTCAGGGAACGTTCCTGTGAAATTATTTTCAAATTGGGCCATTTGCCTAGGAGGAGATGTCATTTAAAGGTTTTTCTATTTTTAGCTCTGGTGGCCATTTTGTTTAACGGAGCGGAACGATTTAGGCAATTTTGAAAGAGGGTCACTCAAGGAACATTCCTGTGAAGTTATTTTCAAATCGAGCCATTTGCCTAGAAGAAGATGTCATTTAAAGGTTTTTCTATTTTTAGCTCTGGTGGCCATTTTGTTTAACGGAGCGGAACAATTTAGGCAATTTTGAAAGAGGGTCACTCAAGGAACGTTCCTGTGAAATGATTTTCAAATCGGGCCGTTTGCCTAGGAAAAGATGTCATTTAAAGGTTTTTCTATTTTTAGCTCTGGTGGCCATTTTGTTTAACGGAGCGGAACGATTTAGGTAATTTTGAAAGAGGGTCACTCAAGGAACATTCCTGTGAAATTATATCAAAATCCATTCACTGGTTTAGGAGGAGATGTCATTTAAGTAAATTGTTGACAGACGCACGACGGACGACGGACATTGACCGATCACAATAGCCCACGTTGAGCCTTCGGCTCAGGTGAGCTAAAAATCAGATAATAAGTATTTGAAATGATGTTTTCGGTTGTTTTATGGTGCTTTAAGGGTCAAATATCTTTTCAGATCTTAAAAAAAAAAAAAAAAAAAGACCTACCTTCCTACCCACCTCACATATGATGGGTAGGAGCACAGCAAACAAAATTTTTTTAAGGCTGGCCTTACCTTTGCTCTTAAAACCTGTTTGTACTGGTCAGATACATCGTGATATATTGTCTTGTAGGTCATGCCAACAACATCACTGTAAAGATAGAAAAGGACCAGCTAAGATGGAGTAAAGGGATTAACCCTTATCTTGCTGAATATTCATTTAAGCCACACCCATTTCTGTCTATCAACCAATCAAATTACTTGATGTAATTTATTGCTACAAATTCATAAACTGAATGTAAAATAGTGTAGATCCTGATCAGATGGCTTCTTTAGAAGCCATCTGATCTGAATCTACACTGTTTCCAAAGAAAGGGGTTTTCGTGAACAGCAGGATAAGAGTTAACAGCTAGCTGACCAAACAAACAAACCAATAGACAGAAATCCGAGACCCTATACTGTGCCATGCTAAAAACGGATGTGACAAAAATGTTGCAAGCAAGTGTTGGTTAGTTTGTTTGGAGTTCAATGGCCCAGTCAACACTATTTTAGGTCATATCAACCCAGTCAGTTAATATTTGGGGATTCATTGTCATCTGTTATTGGTTGCAAATGTAAGACTCAAACAGCATGGACAGTAATCAATGTTGCTAGAATAAGTAGTCCAATACATTTGCTTGAAAAATATATGTACATGTATACAAGCAATAAAATATGTTAAACCAGTGTTTAAAGATACCAAGTAAAACTGCAGCGGAAAATAATGTCTGCTCATGTCGTCTCAAGGCAATCGTCCCAACGGTTCTGGAGAAGAAGGTTTTTTTAAGGTTTTTAACATAAGTGGGCATGGTGGCCATCTTGGTCATGTGACCGGGACCATACTTGCAAACTTCCATTCCCAAATTGTCATCAGGCTGCATATGAAATTGGACCAATTTTTTCAGAGAAAAGGTATTTTGAAATGTCAATGGACCTGCAATCCAAGTGACTTTTAGGCTAAGGTCAACAAACAATCTTAACCTGTAACATTCATAGACATTTTTATTGTACCTATTCCCAAGTCATAGACCAAAAAAGTTTTTGAAGAATGCATTGCTTTATCTTTTTCCCACAGAAAAGCCTAAGGAACCAAACTTGACCTTGGCATGAAATAGGTCAAGGTCAAACTATGGTCATCAGTTTTGCAAACTTGGTAGTACTAAGTCACCCAATACTACATACCAAGTTTCAATACAATTGGCCCAGTACTCAGTCACCCAATGCTACATACAAAGTTTTAAGACCATCATATATACCTGTACCAAGTACAATCAATATGTCTCAAAGGGTATTGGAGATATGGTGGTTCGATCCCGGGCCGCGCAAACCAAAGTCGTTAAGAATCTGAATGGTACTAGCTGCTCCTCGCTTGGCACTCAGATTTACGGGGTAGAGCTAGGACTGATCGACCCAGTATCAGGATAATGTGACTGGGTGTGATATCATGTATTATATATAAATGTGTCTGGAACATGATACTTCAGTGAGGCAGCACTATAAAAGTGAGCATTGAGCTCCCTGTCGCAACCAGACATCGTCGTGATATGACTGAAAAATTGTTGAAAGCAACGTCAAACCCGAGTTCACACACACACATGCACACGCACACACACACATTGGAGATATGGTGATCACAGAGAGGTGGTACTGTTATACTGATAGGGGAGATAACTCAAATACCACAGCACCAAGAGATGTGGTTCTTGCGCATAACATGCCTTCTATACCTTGTATACAATTGTGCCAAGTACTGTCAATATATCTCAAAGGGTATTGGAGTTATGAGCATCACAAGTTTATATTGTCAGGGGAGATAACTTGAAAACCAGGGCACCCAAAGTTCTAATTTTTGTGCATGACACACCTGCTTAACCTCATGTACATCTCCACCAAATACCCATCAATATGTCTCAAAGGGTATTGGAGGTATGGTGATCACAAGGTGGTCATACTATTATATTGGAAGGGGGGATAACTCAAACTAGAACTGTCAGAGGATCTGACTATAGCCCCGCTATAGCCCTGTCAGAGGAGAAAGACTCATGAATTAAAGGTAAAGACTTGTGAGAGGGTTAAATCCCCAACAAGGTACCTACGCCTTATAGACTTTTCGCGTTATTAGATCTGAAAAACAGTCTAAGTTAAAAAATAGGTTTTGGATAATGAAAAAAGCACATGCACATCTTCAGACCTATATGAAAACACCTGTTAAATTTCAAAAGGATTGACTAGAACTGTAAGAGGAGTTGCGATTACAAGGTAGCAACTCCCTATACATTTTAACATTAGTAGATCTCAAAAATTTTCTAAGTTAGAAAAGGTGAAATAAGTGAAAAAAATTATTTAAGGATAATGAAAAAAGAATATGCACATCTTCAGACCTATATGAAAACACCTATAAAGTTTCAAAAGGATTGACCTAGAACTGTAAGAGGAGTTGTGGTCACAAGGTAGCTACTCCCTATACATTTTAACATTAGTAGATCTCAAAAATTGTCTAAGTTAAAAAAGGTGAAATAAGTGAAAAAAATTATTTAAGGATGATGAAAAAAGAATATGCACATCTTCAGACCTATATGAAAACACCTGTAAAGTTTCAAAAGGATTGACCTAGAACTGTAGGAGGAGTTGTGGTCACAAGGTAGCTACTCCCTATACATTTTAACATTAGTAGATCTCAAAAATTGTCTAAGTTAAAAAAGGTGAAATAAGTGAAAAAAAATATTTAAGGATAATGAAAAAAGAATATGCACATCTTCAGACCTATATGAAAACACCTGTAAAGTTTCAAAAGGATTGACCTAGAACTGTAAGATGAGTTGCGGTAACAAGGTAGCTACTCCCTATACATTTTAACATTAGTAGATCTCAAAAATTGTCTAAGTTAAAAAAGGTGAAATAAGTGAAAAAAATTATTTAAGGATAATGAAAAAAGAATATGCATATCTTCAGACCTATATGAAAACACCTGTAAAGTTTCAAAAGGATTGACCTAGAACTGTAAGAGGAGTTGCGGTAACAAGGTAGCTACTCCCTATACATTTTAACATTAGTAGATCTCAAAAATAGTCTAAGTTAAAAAAGGTGAAATAAGTGAAAAAAATTATTTAAGGATAATGAAAAAAGAATATGCACATCTTCAGACCTATATGAAAACACCTGTAAAGTTTCAAAAGGATTGACCTAGAACTGTAAGAGGAGTTGCGGTAACAAGGTACCCACTATCAAATATTACAGACAGACAGACAGACGGAATTCCGGACAAATTACAGACAGACAGACAGACAGACGGAATTCCGGACAAGCCAAATCCAATATAGCCCCCACTTTTTCAAAGCGGGGCTATAATTACCTAGCACCTAGAGTTGTGGTTCTTAGGCATGACACAACGTCTGCCAAGTACCATCAATATATCTCAAAGGGTATTGGAGTTATGGCCATCACAAGGTTATATTGTCAGGGGAGATAATTAAACAAGAGGGCCTTTATATGGCACTGGATCCCTCACCTGATCAATAGAGTAACAAGTAGGTCCCGGGGAGGGCCATTATTGACCCCAGGGCTATAATGTGCATAATGTTAAGGGAGGTCTAAAAAGGTGAAGCTTCATACCAAATATCAACAAAAGCTATAATTTGAACAATCTTGGCAAAGGTCCACTAGATGAAGCTACACATCAAATATCAAAGACATGGGCCTTGCGGTTTCAGAGAAGAAGATTTTTATAAAGATATTCCCTACATAAGCCTATGTAAAACCAAATGGCCCAGGGGCGGGGGCATTTTTGGCCTCAGGGCTATAAATTAAACAATCTTGATAGAGGTCCACTAGATGAAGCTTCAAACCAAATATCAAAGACCTGGGCCTTGCTGTTTCAGAGAAGAAGATTTTCTAAGATTATCTCTTCATAAGTCTATGTTAAACCAAAGGGCCCCGGGGCGGAGGCATTTGTGGCCCGAGGGCCATAATTTGAACAATCTTGGTAGAAGTCCACTAGATGAAGCTCAATAGTAAATATCCAAGACATGGGCCTTGCAGTTTCAGAGAAGAAGATTTTTAAAGATTTCCCTATATACGTCTATGTAAAACCAAAGGGTCTCGGGGTTGGGGGCATTTATTGCCCCAGGGCTATAATTTGAACAATCTTGATAGAGATCCACCAGATGAAATTTCACACAAAATATGAAAGACCTAGGCCTTGCGGTTTCAGAGAAGAAAATTTTTAAAGATTTTCCCTATATAAGTCTATGTAAAACCAAAGGGCCCCGAGGCGGGGGCATTTTTGGTCTCAGGGCTAAAATTTGAACAATCTTGGTAGAGATCCACTAGATGAAGCTTCATACCAAATATCAAAGACCTGGGCCTTGCGGTTTCAGGGAAGAAGATTTTTCAAAGATTTTCCCTATATAAGCCCATGTAAAACCAAAGGGCCCTGGGGCGGGGGCATTTTTGAACAATTTTGGTAGGGGCCCACCAGATGAAGCTTCATACCAAATATCAAAGACCTGGGTTTTGCGGTTTCAGAGAAGATTTTTAAAGGTTTTCCCTATATAATCCTTAGTAAAACCAAAGGGACCCTGGGCAGGGGCATTTTTGGCCCCAGCACTATAATTTGAACAATCTTGGTAGGGGTCCACTAGTTGAAGCTTCATACCAAATATCAAAGACCTGGGCCTTCAGGGTCCGAACTTAAATATTTTTGCCACAAGCAAAATTTAGCTTATTACAAAAAATATCAACAAAATCTCTATATAAGCCCATGTCAAACCAAAGGGCCCTGGGGCGGGGGCATTTTTGAACAATTTTGGTAGGGGCCCACCAGATGAAGCTTCATACCAAATATCAAAGACCTGGGTTTTGCGGTTTCAGAGAAGATTTTTAAAGGTTTTCCCTATATAATCCTTAGTAAAACCAAAGGGACCCTGGGCAGGGGCATTTTTGGCCCCAGCACTATAATTTGAACAATCTTGGTAGGGGTCCACTAGTTGAAGCTTCATACCAAATATCAAAGACCTGGGCCTTCAGGGTCCGAACTTAAATATTTTTGCCACAAGCAAAATTTAGCTTGTTACAAAAAATATCAACTAGCTAAAATGAAAATCAACTCGATTTTTTTCAAAACCCCTTTAATAAGAGCAGAAATTTATTTTCTGCCGAAGATCAAGGCTTTTTCCTCGTGTCCTGGCTTATGTATTTTATCGATGGCCTTGAATGTTATTGTGCGTAATATGTGGTTGCTGTCTGCAGTCAGTTAGAGTTGTCTCTCTTCGTAAACTGTCAATCAACCGGCAAGCTTCCCTTCAGACAATAGTGCAAAATGGGTCATTTTGAAATCAAAATTTCTCCATGTAATTTTGATATTTTCAATAAAAGAAAATTATTTTGATATAATATAATCATTTGTCTTTCATTCTTTAATAATTTTAATGTGAAGTATAATCGGACAAATGAGAAACAAATAATCAAAGGTGATAACTGTCAGCGAAATTTTAACGGGTTTCGGATGCCATTATTGGCTTCTTTTAAACTCAAAATTTCTCCATGTAATTTTGATATTTTCAAAAAAAGGAAATTATTTTGATATAATATAATCATTTGTCTTTCATTCTTTAATAATTTTAATGTGAAGTATTATCGGACAATTGAGAAACAAATAATCAAAGGTGATAACTGTCAGCGAAATTTTGACGGGTTTCGGCCGCCAATATTGGCCTCTGATACATCGCACTGGCGACACATCTCCCGGCATATTATTGTCGTCTGTATTATCGTTTTGTTTTTTTACCACGAATGGACAGTTTTTGCATTCGCGAAAATTTTCTTGTACAGTAATTATGTCCTCGCATTTTGGAATTCTCACTCGCATTTAGCGTAAAAGCGAGCTTAATTTCGGACCCTGGCCTTGAGGTTTCAGAGAAGAAGATTTTTTTAAGTTTTTGGTGAAAAAAATCTATTTTTGGCTCCTGTGACCTAGATGTGCAATGAACCAGAACCATTTGAACAACTTTGGAAAGGGACCGCCTAAGGATCATTCCTGTGAAGTTTGGTCCAAATCTGATCAGTGGCTTAGGAGGAGATGTCGTCTGAAGAAGAAGTTTACGCACGCAGGGATGCACGACGGACGAAAAGTGATCCCAAAGCCACTATGTGACAGGTGAGCTAAAAAACCAGGGCACCCAGAGTTGTGGTTCTTGCATATGACAAGCCTGCTTAACCTCATGTTTAACTGTACCAAGTACCATCAATATATCTCAAACAGTATTGGAGATATCACCATCACAAGGTAGGGATTCTTATTATATTGGAAAGGGAGATTCTTGCGCATGACATGCTGTCTAAGCCTTGTGAACAACTGTGCCAGGTACCATCAACATATTTCAGAGGGTATTGGAGCTATGGCCATCCCAAGAAAGTAACTCTATTTTATATGCAGGGGAGATAACTAACAAGAGGCCCATGGGCCACAATGCTCACCAAAGCTCAGGCTGCACTGCCCAATGGCAGTCATGTATTTTAACATGATATCCTTTTAATCTACCAATTATAAAGTCTCCCAAATGAACCCCATATCCAAATGAGCTCCCATGTTGACTCAATATCTGTATCATTAGGCCTTTTATGAAGTAGAGGGGGGCATGGACCAAATGGAGTCCTGGTTGGTATCACTAAATTTGTCTTATCATAAGGAAGAAGAATATATATGGTTTAAGAGTGGGAATCTGTATGCCGTATATATTAGGCCTCTTTAGCAGTGGAGGGGTCGGGGCATGCCCTACTGATCCAAGGAAAGCCCAAGATTGTTGTCCCTAATATGTGTCTTATCATAGGCACCGAGAATATATATGGTTTAGGGGTGGGGATCTGAATGGTTTCTGAGAAATATGCCTTTTTGTGAAGTGGAGGGTTGGGGCAAGACCCCGGCGCACACCGGGAGACCTCCAAGTTGGTGTCAATGAATGTGTTTCTCGATAAGGAACAAGAATATATATGGTTAAGGGGTGGGATCTGTAAGGTTTCCAAGATATTGGGCCTTTTATGAAATGGAGGGGGTGGGGCCTGACCCCGGCTCATCCCAGGGGACCCATAGGTTGGTGTCACTGAATGCATCTTATCATAAGGAACAGGAATATATATGGTTGAGGGAAGGGGATCTAAATGGTTTCTGAGTTATATGGCCTTTTATGAAGTGGAGGGTTGGGGCAACCTGGGGACCCCCCTATTGGCATAAAAGCATATGGCTGAGAGAAGTTTACTCAAGGAACATTTCTATAATGGTTTTGTCAAAATATCTGCATTGACTTGGCAGTAAATGTCATGTTTCAATTTTCCCCATGATAAGTCTATGGAAACTCTAAGATGCCATAGCAACCAAACTAAAGAGTCGATTTTCATAAAAAACACAAACTTTCAATCCCCCAGCCCAGGGATACTACAGATGAAATTTAGGTACAATCGGCCCAGTGGTTTCAGAGGAGATGTAGTTTGAAAGTGTTGATGCAGATGACATATGTCATACGACATAAGATGGACGACAGACACCGGCTGACGGCGGACGACGATGGACAACTGCCTATCCTATAAGCTACCCTGGAGCCTTTGGCTCTGGTGAGCTAATAAAAAACCATGGCAGCCAGAATTGTGGTTCTTGCGCATGAAATGCCATCTCAGCCTTGTGAACAATTATGCCAGGTACGATCAATATATCTCATAGGGTATTGGAGTTATGGCCATCACAAGCTTATATTGCCAGGGGAGATAATTAAAAACCAGGGCATCTAGAGTTGTGGTTTTTGCATACAACATGCCTGCTTAACCTCATGTTCAACTATACCAAGTACCATCAATACATCTCAAAGAGTATTGGAGATATGGCCATTAAAAGGTAGTGATTATATTTTATTGGAAGGGAAGATAACTCAAAAAGCATGGCAGCCAGAGTTGTAGTTCTGGCACATGACATGCCATCTCAACCTTGTGAACAACTGTGCCAGGTACCATCAATGTATCTAAAAGGGTATTGGAGTTATGGCCATCACAAGATAGTCACTATATTTTATTTGAAGGGGAGATAACTCGAAAACCATGGCAGCCAGAGTTGTGGTTCTTGTACATTACAGGCCGTCTCAGCCTTGTGAACAGTTATGCCAGGTACCATCAATATATCTCAAAGGGTATTGGAGTTATGGCCATCACAAGCTAGTCATTCTAATTTATTAACAAGAGGGCCATGATGGCCCTGGATCGCTCACCTGATCCATAGAGAAACAAGTGGGCCCCAGGGAGGGCCATTATAATGTGCATCATGTTGAGGGAGGTCTATAAAGGTGAAGCTTCATACCAAATATCAACAAAGGCTATAATTTGAACAATCTTGGCAAAGGTCCACTAGATGAAGCTACACACCAAATATCAAAGGCCTGGGCCTTGCGCTTTCAGAGAAGAAGATTTTTTTGAAGATATTCCTTACATAAGCCTATGTAAAACCAAATGGCCCTGGGGCAGGGGCATTTTTGGCCTCAGGGCTATAATTTGAACAATCTTGATAGAGGTCCACTAGATGAAGCTTCACACCAAATATCAAAGACCTGGGCCTTGCTGTTTCAGAGAAGAAGATTTTCAAAGATTTCCCTATATAAGTCTATGTAAAACCAAAGGGTCTCGGGGCGGGGGCATTTTTGGCCCCAGGGCTATAATTTGAACAATCTTGATAGAGGTCCACTAGAAGAAATTTCACACCAAATATCAAAGACCTAGGCCTTGTGGTTTCACAGAAGAAGATTTTTCAAGATTTTCCCTATATAAGTCTATGTAAAACCAAAGGGCCCCGGAGCGGGGGCATTTTTGGCCCCAGGGCTATAATTTGAACAATCTTGGTAGAGGTCCACTAGCTGAAGCTTCATACCAAATATCAAAGACCTAGGCCTTGTGGTTTCAGAGAAGAAGATTTTTCAAGATTTTCCCTATACAAGTCTATGTAAAACGAAAGGGCCACAAGGCGGGGGCATTTTTGTCTCAGGGCTTTAATTTGAACAATCTTGGTAAAGGTCCCCTAGCTGAAGCTTCATACCAAATATCAAAGACCTAGGCCTTGTGGTTTCAGAGAAGAAGGTTTTTAAAGATTTTCCCTATATAAGCTTATGTAAAACCAAAGGGCCCCGGGGCGGGGGCATTTTTGGCCCCAGCACTGTAATTTGAACAATCTTGGTAGGGGTCCACTAGATGAAGCTTCATACCAAATAGCAAAGACCTGGGCCTTGCAGTTTCAGAGAAGAGGTTTTTAAAGATTTTCCCAATATAAGCCCATGTAAAACCAAAGGGCCCTGGGGCGGGGGCATTTTTGGCCCAAGCACTAAAATTTTGACACTCTTGGTAGGGGTTCACTAGATGAAGCTTCATACCAAATATCAAAGACCTGGGCCTTGTGGTTTCAGAGATGAAGATTTTTAAAGATTTTCCCTATATAAGCCTATGTAAAACCAAAGGGCCCTGGGGCGGGGGCATTTTTGGCCCCAGCACTATAATTTGAACAATCTTGGTAGGGGTCCACTAGATGTAGTTTCATACTAAATAGCAAAGACCTGGGCCTTGCAGTTTCAGAGAAGAAGATTTTTAAAGATTTTCCCTATATAAGCCCATGCGGTTTCAGAGTAGAAGATTTTTGAAGTTTTCGAGGAAAAAAATCAATTTTTGGCTCCTGTGACCTATATATGCAACGGACCGGAACCATTTTAACAATTTTGAAAGGGGACCACCTAAGGATCATTCCTGTGAAGTTTGGTCGAAATCTGATCAGTGGTTTAGGAGGAGATGTCGTTTGAAGAAAAAGTTTACGGATGCACGCACGCACGGACGCACACACGCACGGACGGACGCACGCACGACGGACAAAAAGTGATCCCAAAAGCTCACCTTGTCACTACGTGACAGGTGAGCTAAAAAGGGAGATAACTCAAAAACTATGGCAGCCAGAGTTCTAGCTCTTGCACATGACATGCCACCTTAGCCTTGTGAACAATTGTGCCAAGAACCATCAATGAATCTCAAAGGGTATTGGAGTTATGGGCATCAGAAGATTGCGTCTACAGAAGGACGGAAAACCAGACAGGTGCCAGGCTGATCGCTATATCCCCCGAATCTATTTGGTTAGGGGATAACAAGAGGGCCCAGAGGGCCCTGGTTCGCTCACCTGATCCAAAGCATAACAAGTGGGCCCCGGGCAAGGTCAATTTTGGTCCCAGGGCTAAAATTTGAACAATCTTGGTAGAGGTCCACAAGATGAAGCTTCATATCGAATATGAAAGACCTGGGCTTTCTGGTTTCAGAGAAGAAGATTTTAAAGGTTTACCCTGCATATAGAAGTCTATGTAAAACAAGATTTTCCCTATATAAGTCTATGTTAAACCAAAGGGCCCCGGAGCGGGGGCATTTTTGGCCCCAGGGCTATAATTTGATGAATCTTGGTAGAGGTCCACTAGCTGAAGCTTCATAACAAATATCAAAGACCTAAGTCTTGTGTTTCAGAGAAGATGATTTTTAAAGATTTTCCCTATATAAGTCTATGTAAAACCAAAGGGACACATGGCGGGGGCATTTTTGGTCTCAGGGCTCTAATTTGAACAATCTTTATAGAGGTCCACTAGCTGAAGCGTCATAACAAATATCGAAGACCTAAGCCTTGTGGTTTCAGAGAAGAAGATTTTTCAAGATTTTCCCTATATAAGTCTATGTAAAACCAAACGGCCCCGGAGCGGGGGCATTTTTGGCCCCAGGGCTATAATTTGAACAATCTTGGTAGAGGTCCACAAGATGAAGCTACATACCAAATATCAAAGACCTGGGCCTTGCAGTTTCAGAGAAGAAGATTTTTCAAGATTTTCCCTATATAAGCCTATGTAAAACAAAAGGGCCCTGGTGCTGGGGCTTTTTTGGCCCCAGCACTATAATTTGAACAATCTTGGTAGGGGTCTACTAGATGAAGCTTCATACCAAATATCAAAGACCTGGGCCTTGCGGTTTCAGAGAAGAAGATTTTTCAAGATTTTCCCTATATAAGCCCATGTAAAACCAAAGGGCCCCCGTGCAGGGGGCATTTTTAGCTCCAGCACTAATTTGAACAATCTTGGTAGGGGTCCACTAGATGAAGCTTCATACCAAATATCAAAGACCTGGGCCTTGCAGTTTCAGAGAAGAAGATTAAATATTAAAGATTTTCCCTATAGAAGCCTATGTAAAGCAAAAGGGCCCTGGTGCGGGGGCATTTTTGGCCCCAGCACTATAATTTGAACAATCTTGGTAGGGGTCCACTAGATGAAGCTTCATTAAATTTTTCAAAGACCTGGGCCTAGCGGTTTCAGAGAAGAAGATTTTTCAAGATTTTCCCTATATAAGCCCATGTAAAACCAAAGGGCCCCCGTGCGGGGGCATTTTTAGCTTCAGCACTATAATTTGAACAATCTTGGTAGGGGTCCACTAGATAAAGCTTCATACCTAATATCAAAGACCTGGGCCTTGCGGTTTCAGAGAAGAAGATTTTTAAAGATTTTCCCTATATAAGCCCATGTAAAACCGAAGGGCCCCTGTGCGGGGGCATTTTTGGCCCCAGCATTATAATTTGAACAATCTTGGTAGGGATCTACTAGATGAAGCTTCATACCAAATATCAAAGACCTGGGCCTTGCGGTTTCAGAGAAGAAGATTTTTCAAGATTTTCCCTATATAAGCCCATGTAAAACCAAAGGGCCCCCGTGCGGGGGCATTTTTAGCTCCAGCACTATAATTTGAACAATCTTGGCAGGGGTCCACTAGATGAAGCTTCATACCAAATATCAAAGATCTGGGCCTTGCGGTTTGAGAAAAGAAGATTTCTAAAGATTTTCCCTATATAAGCCCATGTAAAACCAAAGGGCCCCCGTGCGGGGGCATTTTTGGCCCCAGCACTGTAATTTGAACAATCTTGGTAGGGGTCCACTAGATGAAGCTTCATACAAAATATCAAAGACCTGGGCCTAGCGGTTTCAGAGAAGAAGATTTTTCAAGATTTTCCCTATATAAGCCCATGTAAAACCAAAGGGCCCCTGTGCGGGCTAAAATTTGAACAATCTTGGTAGAGGTCCACAAGATGAAGCTTCATA
Source organism: Lucinisca nassula (assembly GCA_963580285.1). Lineage (NCBI taxonomy): Eukaryota > Metazoa > Mollusca > Bivalvia > Lucinida > Lucinidae > Lucinisca > Lucinisca nassula. The sequence goes on along the minus strand of OY757017.1, from coordinate 74,575,027 downwards.
TCAAATATCAAAGACCTGGGCTTTCTGGTTTCAGAGAAGAAGATTTTAAAGGTTTACCCTGCATATAGAAGTCTATATAAAACAAGATTTTCCCTATATAAGTCTATGTAAAACCAAAGGGCCCCGGAGCGGGGGCATTTTTGGCCCCAGGGCTATAATTTGAACAATCTTGGTAGAGGTCCACTAGCTGAAGCTTCATAACAAATATCAAAGACCTAAGCCTTGTGTTTCAGAGAAGATGATTTTTAAAGATTTTCCCTGTATAAATCTATGTAAAACCAAAGGGCCACATGGCGCGGGCATTTTTGGTCTCAGGGCTATAATTTGAACAATCTTTATAGAGGTCCACTAGCTGAAGCTTCATAACAAATATCAAAGACCTAAGTCTTGTGTTTCAGAGAAGATGATTTTTAAAGATTTTCCCTATATAAGTCTATGTAAAACCAAAGGGACACATGGCGGGGGCATTTTTGGTCTCAGGGCTATAATTTGAACAATCTTTATAGAGGTCCACTAGCTGAAGCGTCATAACAAATATCAAAGACCTGGGCCTAGCGGTTTCAGAGAAGAAGATTTTTCAAGATTTTCCCTATATAAGCCCATGTAAAACCAAAGGGCCCCCGTGCGGGGGCATTTTTAGCTTCAGCACTATAATTTGAACAATCTTGGTAGGGGTCTACTAGATAAAGCTTCATACCTAATATCAAAGACCTGGGCCTTGCGGTTTCAGAGAAGAAGATTTTTAAAGATTTTCCCTATATAAGCCCATGTAAAACCGAAGGGCCCCTGTGCGGGGGCATTTTTGGCCCCAGCATTATAATTTGAACAATCTTGGTAGGGATCTACTAGATGAAGCTTCATACCAAATATCAAAGACCTGGGCCTTGCGGTTTCAGAGAAGAAGATTTTTCAAGATTTTCCCTATATAAGCCCATGTAAAACCAAAGGGCCCCCGTGCGGGGGCATTTTTAGCTCCAGCACTATAATTTGAACAATCTTGGTAGGGGTCCACTAGATGAAGCTTCATACCAAATATCAAAGATCTGGGCCTTGTGGTTTGAGAAAAGAAGATTTTTAAAGATTTTCCCTATATAAGCCCATGTAAAACCAAAGGGCCCCCGTGCGGGGGCATTTTTGGCCCCAGCACTATAATTTGAACAATCTTGGTAGGGGTCCACTAGATGAAGCTTCATACCAAATATCAAAGACCTGGGCCTAGCGGTTTCAGAGAAGAAGATTTTTCAAGATTTTCCCTATATAAGCCCATGTAAACCCAAAGGGCCCCCGTGCGGGGGCATTTTTGGCCCCAGCACTATAATTTGAACAATCTTGGTAGGGGTCCACTAGATGAAGCTTCATACCAAATATCAAAGACCTGGGCCTTGCGGTTTCAGAGAAGAAGATTTTTTAAGTTTTCGGTGAAAAAAATCTATTTTTGGCTACTGTGACCTATATGTGCAATGGACCGGAACCATTTGAACAACTTTGAAAGGGGACCACCTAAGGATCATTCATGTGAAGTTTGGTCAAAATCCGATCAGTGGTTTAGGAGGAGATGTCGTTTGAAGAAAAGTTTACGGACGCACGGACGGACGCACGACTGACGACGGACAAAAAGTGATCCCAAAAGCTCACCTTGTCACTACGTGACAAGTGAGCTAAAAAGAAGTTGCATTCACAAGGTGACAGATGGAAGGATGGACAGATGTATGTCTGGAAGTACACCAGTGACCAAAATAATACATGCATACCCGTTGTTTGTTTTTTTGCATTCAAATAAGCGGGTATAATAACAAGAGGGCCATGATGGCCCTGGATCGCTCACCTGATCCATAGAGTAACAAGTGGGACCCGGGGAGGGCCATTATTAACCCCAGGGCTATAATACGCATAATGTTCAGAGACGTCTAAAAAGGTGAAGCTTCATACCAAATATCAACAAAGGCTATAATTTGAACAATCTTGGCAAAGGTCCACTAGATATGCTACATACCAAATATCAAAGACCTGGGCCTTGCGGTTTCAGAGAAGAAGATTTTTATTAAAGATATTCCCTACATAAGCCTATATAAAACCAAATGCCTCCAGGGTGGGGGCATTTTTGGCCTCAGGGCTATAATTTAAACCATCTTGATAGAGGTCCACTAGAGGAAGCTTCACACCAAATATCAAAGACCATGGCCTTGCTGTTTCAGAAGAAGATTTTTAATGAATATCTCTATATAAGTCTATGTAAAACCAAAGGGCCCCAGGTCGGGGGCAGTTTTGGCCCTAGCACTATAATTTGAACAATATTGGTAGGGGTCCACTAGATGAAGCTTCATACCAAATAGCAAAGACCTGGCCCTTGGGGTTTCGGAGAACAAGATTGTTAAAGATTTTCCCCATATAAGCCCATGTAAAACCATAGGGCCCCGGGGCGGTGGCATTTTTAGCCCAAGCACTATAATTTGAACAATCTTGGTAGGAGTCCACTAGATGAAGCTTCATACCAAATAGCAAAGACCTGGGCCTTGTGGTTTCAGAGAAGAAGATTTTTAAAGATTTTCCCTATATAAGCCCATTTAAAACCAAAGGGCCCCGGAGTGTGTGTGTGTTTGTGTGTGTGGGTGGGCGGGGGGGGGGGGGGGGGGGGGGTTCAAGAAGGACCATGGCCGTGTGGGATGAAGCTTCATACCAAATGTCAAAGACATTGGCCTTACGGTTTCAGAGAAGAAAATTTTTAAAGGTTTTCCCTATATAAGCCCATGTAAAACCAAAGGGCCCCGGAGCGGGGGCATATTTGACCCCAGCACTATAATTTGAACAATCTTGGTAGGGGTCCCCTAGATGAAGCTTCATACCAAATATCAAAGACCTGGGCCTTACGGTTTCAGAGAAGAAGATTTTTTAAGCTCTGCCCTATATAAGCCCATGTAAAACCAAAGGGCCCTGGAGCGGGGGCATTTTTGGCCCCAGCACTATAATTTGAACAATCTTGGTAGGGGTCCACTAGATGAAGCTTCATACCAAATATCAAAGACCTGGGCCTTGTGGTTTCAGAGAAGAAGATTTTTAAAGATTTTCCCTATATAAGCCCATGTAAAACCAAAGGGCCCCGGAGCGGGGGCATTTTTGGCTCCAGCACTATAATTTGAACAATCTTGGTAGGGGTCCACTAGATGAAGCTTCATACCAAATATCAAAGACCTGGGCCTTACGGTTTCAGAGAAGAAGATTTTTGAAGATTTTCCCTATATTAGCCCATGTAAAACCAAAGGGCCCCGGAGTGGGGGCATTTTTGGCCCCAGCACTTTAATTTGAACAATCTTGGTAGGGGTCCACCAGATGAAGCTTCATACCAAATATTAAAGACCTGGGCCTTGTGGTTTCAGAGAAGAAGATTTTTTAAGTTTTTGGTGAAAAAAATCTGTTTTTGGCTCCTTTGACCTAGATGTGCAACGGACCGGAACCATTTGAACAACTTTGAAAGGGGACCACCTAAGGATCATTCCTGTGAAGTTTGGTCAAAATCAGATCAGTGGTTTAGGAGGAGATGTCGTTTAAAGAATTGTTTACGGACGCACGCACGCACGGACGGACGGACGCACGGACGGACCCACGACGGACGACGGACGAAAAGTGATCCCAAAAGCTCACCTCGTCACTACGTGACGGTGAGCTAAAAATACCTGCAGACATCCCAGTTTTGTATCCCATCAGCAATATGAAGAGCTTTCTTAACATCACCTGTGTTCATATAGCTAATTTCTGCTTCATCATCTAGACAAGGGGGAGTAGTCCGTACCGACTCAAAATACATCCGTTTTAATCTCATTTTCTGAAAAAGAAAAGCAAAAAGACACATTCAAAGTACACCACAACCTCTTTATAACACTATAAATGGGGTCCACAGCAGAAATGGTGTTAGTTAAACAACCATGTTATATCCAAACAAAAATGTATATGGTTTATGGTCATTTTTCTATATAATCTATACAGTTTTGGGAATCATCTTGAAACCGTGTTATATCCAAACTGTGTTATAATAAACCATGTCCTAATGAAGTTGTGGTGTACTGGTGTCATATAACAGATAGCTGTCTGAAAACCTGTTTTGGAAGACAAAATATCATCCCTTTTACAGTTCCCTGTGACTACCTATTTGCTAGACCCACTCTTTTCTCGGTTTTACAAGGGGGCAACTTCTGTGACTGCCTAACTGTCTTTTTGTTATACCCATATAAGGAGTAACTTCTTTTGTGACTGCCTATCTGCAAGGTTCATATAAGGAGCGAATTCTTTTCCCAGTTTTACAAGGGTGGGGGCAACTTCTGTGACTGCCTATTTGCTAGACCCATATAAGAATCAAATTCTTTTCTCAGTTTTACAAGCTGTGTGTGGGGGTGGGGGCAATTTCTGTGACTGCCTATTTGCTAAATCCACATAAGGAGAAGATTCTTTTCTCAGTTTTAAAGGGGGCAATTTCTGTGACTGCCTATTTGCTAGAACCATATAAGGATCAAACTTCTTTCTCATGTTTTACAAGGGGGCAACTCCTGTGACTGCCAATTTGCTAGACCCGTATAAGGAGCAAATTCTTTTCTCAGTTTAAAAAGGGGTCAACTTTTTTTGTTACTGTCAGTTTGCTAGACCCATATAAGGAGCAAATTCTTTCTCAGTTTTACAAGGGGGCAATTTCTGTGACTGCCAATTTGCTAGACTCATATAAAGAGCAACTCTATTCTCGGTTTTAAAAGGGGGCAATTTCTGTGACTGCCTATTTGCTGGATCCACATAAGAAACAAATTCTTTTCTCAGTTTTAAAAGTGGACAATTTCTGTGACTGCCTATTTGCTAGACACCAATAAGGAGCAAATTCTTTCTCAGTTTTACAAGGAGTCAATTTCTGTGACTGCCAATTTGCTAGACTCCAATGAGGAACAACTTCTTTGCTCAGTTTTAAAAGGGGGCAATTTCTGTGACTGCCTATTTGCTAGATCCACATAAGAAACAATTTTTTTCTCAGTTTTAAAAGGGGACAATTTCTGTGACTCCCTATTTGCTAGACTCCAATAAGGAGCAAATTCTTTTCTCAGTTTTACAAGGGGGCAATTTCTGTGGCTGCATTTTTGCTAGACTCCAATAAGGAGCAAATTCTTTTCTCAGTTTTACAAGGGGGCAACTTTTTTCTTTTCTCGGTTTTAAAAGGGGGCAATTTCTGTGACTGCTTATTTGCTGGATCCACATAAGAAACAAATTCTTTTCTCAGTTTTAAAAGGGGACAATTTCTGTGACTGCCTATTTGCTAGACTCCAATAAGGAGCAAATTCTTTCTTAGTTTTACAAGGAGGCAATTTCTGTGAGTGCCAATTTGCTAGACTCCAATAAGGAACAACTTCTTTTCTCAGTTTTAAAAGGGGGCAACTTCTGTGACTGCCTATTTGCTAGATCCACATAAGGAGAAGGTTCTTTTCTCAGTTTTAAAGGGGACAATTTCTGTGACTGCCTATTTGCTAGAACCATATAAGGATCGAACTTCTTTCTCAAGTTTTACAAGGGGGCAACTCCTGTGACTGCCAATTTGCTAGACTCATATAAAGAGCAACTCTATTCTCGGTTTTAAAAGGGGGCAATTTCTGTGACTGCCTATTTGCTGTATCCACATAAGAAACAAATTCTTTTCTCAGTTTTAAAAGGGGACAATTTCTGTGACTGCCTATTTGCTAGACTCCAATAAGGAGCAACTTCTTTGCTCAGTTTTAAAAAGGGGCAATTTCTGTGACTGCCTATTTGCTAGATCCACATAAGAAACACATTTTTTTCTCAGTTTTAAAAGGGGACAATTTCTGTGACTCCCTATTTGCTAGACTCCAATAAGGAGCAAATTCTTTTCTCAGTTTTACAAGGGGGCAACTTTTTTCTTTTCTCGGTTTTAAAAGGGGGCAATTTCTGTAACTGCTTATTTGCTGGATCCACATAAGAAACAAATTCTTTTATCAGCTTTAAAAGGGGACAATTTCTGTGACTGCCTATTTGCTAGACTCCAATAAGGAGCAAATTCTTTCTCAGTTTTACAAGGAGGCAATTTCTGTGAGTGCCAATTTGCTAGACTCCAATAAGGAACAACTTCTTTTCTCAGTTTTAAAAGGGGGCAACTTCTGTGACTGCCTATTTGCTAGATCCACATAAGAAACAAATTCTTTTCTCAGTTTTAAAAGGGGACAATTTCTGTGAGTGCCAATTTGCTAGACTCCAATAAGGAACAACTTCTTTTCTCAGTTTTAAAAGGGGGCAACTTCTGTGACTGCCTATTTGCTAGATCCACATAAGGAGAAGATTCTTTTCTCAGTTTTAAAGGGGACAATTTCTGTGACTGCCTATTTGCTAGAACCATATAAGGATCAAACTTCTTTCTCAAGTTTTACAAGGGGGCAACTCCTGTGACTGCCAATTTGCTAGACTCATATAAAGAGCAACTCTATTCTCGGTTTTAAAAGGGGGCAATTTCTGTGACTGCCTATTTGCTGGATCAACATAAGAAACAAATTCTTTTCTCAGTTTTAAAAGGGGACAATTTCTGTGACTGCCTATTTGCTAGACTCCAATAAGGAGCAACTTCTTTGCTCAGTTTTAAAAAGGGGCAATTTCTGTGACTGCCTATTTGCTAGATCCACATAAGAAACAAATTTTTTCTCAGATTTAAAAGGGGACAATTTCTGTGACTCCCTATTTGCTAGACTCCAATAAGGAGCAAATTCTTTTCTCAGTTTTACAAGGGGGCAATTTCTGTGGCTGCCTATTTGCTAGACTCCAATAAGGAGAAAATTCTTTTCTCAGTTTTACAAGGGGGCAACTTTTTTCTTTTCTCAGTTTTATAAGGCGGCAATTTCTGTGACTGCCTATTTGCTGGATCCACATAAGAAACAAATTCTTTTCTCAGTTTTAAAAGGGGACAATTTCTGTGACTGCCTATTTTCTAGACTCCAATAAGCAGCAAATTCTTTCTCAGTTTTACAAGGAGGCAATTTCTGTGAGTGCCAATTTGCTGGACTCCAATAAGGAGCAAATTCTTTTATCAGTTTTAAAAGGGGGCAATTTCTGTGACAACCTATTTGCTAGATCCACATAAGAAACAAATTCTTTTCTCAGTTTTAAAAGGGGACAATTTCTGTGACTCCCTATTTGCTAGATCCACATAAGAAACAAATTCTTTTCTCAGTTTTAAAAGGGGACAGTTTCTGTGACTGCCTATTTGCTAGACTCCAATAAGGAGCAAATTCTTTTCTCAGTTTTAAAAGGGGGCAATTTCTGTGACTGCCTATTTGCTAGATTCCAATAAGGAGCAAATTCTTTTCTCAGTTTTACAAGGGGGCAACTTTTGTGACAGCCAATTTGCTAGACCCAAATAAAGAGCAAATTCTTTTCTCTATGTGAAGATCCCAATTGATAAGGGAGATAAAATACTATTTGTGTAAGAGTTGCCTCCCCAAAAATGTATCCATTCTCCATAAGGCTTAAGATGCTGAGAAAAACTACATCTGAAAATGTCGTCTGCTTATGTCATCTGCTGATTTTTTATGCACACATTTTAAAAATATTTTTTGCATAAAGGCAAACAGTGTGGGTCCAGATCAGACTGCTCCTGTAGGAGCAGTCTGATCTGTACCCACACTGTTTGCAGAAAAAAATACTTTTAAGGTAACAGGCAGATGGCAAAGCAGACGACAATTGTCGTGATTGGCATTTTATGAGTTAAAATACTTACATCTAGTCTTTTCTTCATATATGGATGTTTCCTGTGTGCAAATGACGGGGTGTCGTAGATGAATGAGTTATTGTTATAAATATATCCATCAAGCTTCGGGACTAAACAAGGACCATAAAGGTTATACTCGTTCAGGCCAATTCCATATACTTTTTCAAGATCTTGTTGCACCTATAAATGAACAGACCAATGAGAAGGGAGTCTGACAATTTTTCTTAATCCTTGTCCTGCTGTGCCCAGATATGCCTTATTTTCCAAACAATGAAGATCCAGATCAGATGGCTTCTGATGAAGCCATCTGATCAGGATCTACATTGTTTGTCATTCACCTCATGAATTTGTTCCAATAATTTGCATCGAGTAATCTGATTGGTTGACAATCAGTAGTGGGTTTGGCATATATAAATATTCAGCAGGTCAAGGGTTAAAATATGCAGCTTAAAATGATGCACAGACAACTAGAGCTGTCAGTGAAACTGACTAGGGCCCCGGCAGCGCTATCAGAAATTTGTGGACGGACGGACGGACAGACAGACAGACAGACAGATGGATGGACAGAGTGATTACTATAGGGCACCCACACTTTCAGTGCGGGGCCCTAACTAATATGGCTACACTCGTAAGTTCTCACATGAAGCTACTGCAAGAAATACATAGACAAACTTCGATGACTCAAACCCCTTTTGGACCATGAGCATTTATTCAAGACAGCGGTAGTTTGAGCCACAGATGTTAACTATTTGTGTTATACCAGGAGGCATAATTGAGATAATTGTGGGATATCGTTTAGGTTTTCTATATTTATTATAAATGTATGTTGTGTGTACTCATTAGAATCACCTCATCGAGGAGATTCTAATGATAACACACAACATACATTTGCAAGATAAAAGAAGCAAATCTCCCCCTACATTATCTCTATATTCTATTTGGAGAAATTCCCTGCAGACCCAAGAACGGGTTCGACTCATCCATGCTAATCCAGCCATTGGGGCTCGAACAATCGAAGTTCCACTGTATACAGTTAACCCTGTTTATACCGAGATTCTTTATAACAATAAAATTGGTTATAACAATAATTTCAATGAAACGAATGCCTTAGCTCAAGATGAGACAGAAATATGGAGTTATGCAGGAATATTTTAACCCTTTTTGTACCAAATGGGATCTTCCTCCTTATAAATAGCAGGAGTCTATTTCTAAATTAAGGGATGTCAGGTTGTGTTTTCTTCAAAATCTATTTGGAAAATGGCTGAACTTTTTGCAAACAGTGAATGCCCTGATCAGACGCTGCTTTCTGCGGCGTCTGATCTGGGCCTGCACTGTTTGCGAGAGAAACTGTTTTGGGGTTTCCGGAACAAAATGGGTTAATACTCCAAGAAACTAGACTATCAAGTGAGCATATGCTCACTAATACCCCCGGCCAAAGCCATCGGTAACTTTCTGGCAATTCAAAGCCATCAAGTTTGACAAAAACCTATTATGAACACAGAATTAATCTTGCAAAAGTAAGGAGAATACCATTACATCTAAATAACTCACCTGATAACTAATGAGATCTTGAACAGATGTTTTTCAAAGGGCAATAACTCTTGAAAGGAGCATAATCCGGACGAGAAAAAAAATACGTGTCGGCTAATTTTCCATGGGGAATCCATATATGAAATTTCAAAACCCTAGCATACACGGTTCTAAAGTTATGCTATGCATCACTTTTACCATACAGTACAATGGCACAAATTACCAAAATGACAAAGGGCCATAACTCACAAAGTATTTTTCGGAATTTTGTCAAAAGTTAATCAGTTCATCTACTCATCACCACCAATCTATTCACCAACTTTCAAGGCTCTAGCTCCAATAGTTTTTGAGATATCTTGCTGACAAAATTTTATAAAAAAAATATAACAAAGGGGAATAACTCTAAAGAACCTGGCCCCACAGCCCCAATTTTCTTTCCCACAATACAACTAGTTATGCATGTTGTTTGTACCAAATTTCAAGTTTCTAGGTACAGTAGTTCCTGAGAAATCTTTGACACAAAATTTAAGGTAACTCACAAAATACACATCTCAGTAGCAAATATAACAAAGGGGAATAACTCTAAAGAACCTGGCCCCACAGCCCCAATTTTCTTTCCCACAATACAACTAGTTATGCATGTTGCTTGTACCAAATTTCAAGTTTCTAGGTACAGTAGATCTTCAGAAATCTTTGACACAAAATTTAAGGTAAGTCACAAAATGCACATCTCAGTAGCAAATATAACAAAGGGGAATAACTCTAAAGAACCTGGCCCCACAGCCCCAATTTTCTTTCCCACAATACAACTAGTTATGCATGTTGAGAATACCATTACATCTAAATAATTCACCTGATAACTAATGAGATCTTGAACAGATGTTTTTCAAAGGGCAATAACTCTTGAAAGGAGCATAATCCGGACGAGAAAAAAAATACGTGTCGGCTAATTTTCCATGAGGAATCCATATATGAAATTTCAAAACCCTAGCATACACGGTTCTCAGCTAATTTTCCATGAGGAATCCATATATGAAATTTCAAAACCCTAGCATACACGGTTCTAAAGTTATGCTATGCATCACTTTTACCATACAGTACAATGGCACAAATTACCAAAATGACAAAGGGCCATAACTCACAAAGTATTTTTCGGAATTTTGTCAAAAGTTAATCAGTTCATCTACTCATCACCACCAATCTATTCACCAACTTTCAAGGCTCTAGCTCCAATAGTTTTTGAGATATCTTGCTGACAAAATTTTATAAAAAAAATATAACAAAGGGGAATAACTCTAAAGAACCTGGCCCCACAGCCCCAATTTTCTTTCCCACAATACAACTAGTTATGCATGTTGTTTGTACCAAATTTCAAGTTTCTAGGTACAGTAGTTCCTGAGAAATCTTTGACACAAAATTTAAGGTAACTCACAAAATACACATCTCAGTAGCAAATATAACAAAGGGGAATAACTCTAAAGAACCTGGCCCCACAGCCCCAATTTTCTTTCCCACAATACAACTAGTTATGCATGTTGCTTGTACCAAATTTCAAGTTTCTAGGTACAGTAGATCTTGAGAAATCTTTGACACAAAATTTAAGGTAAGTCACAAAATGCACATCTCAGTAGCAAATATAACAAAGGGGAATAACTCTAAAGAACCTGGCCCCACAGCCCCAATTTTCTTTCCGTACCAAATTTCAAGTTTCTAGGTATAGTAGTTCCTGAGAAATCTTTGACACAAAAAAAAGTTTACACACACACACACACACACACACAGAAAAGACGAAAACTATATACCCCCATGGCATACTCCGTATGCCGGGGGAATAACTCTAAAGAACCTGGCCCCACAGCCCCAATTTTCTTTCCCACAATACAACTAGTTATGCATGTTGTTTGTACCAAATTTCAAGTTTCTAGGTATAGTAGTTCCTGAGAAATCTTTGACACAAAAAAAAGTTTACACACACACACACACACAGAAAAGACGAAAACTATATACCCCCATGGCATACTCCGTATGCCGGGGGTATAATAAATGTTGCGGATATTTGTTAGAATCGCCTTGGCGAGGCTGGTGGCTCGTTACCTGCCAGAGGTGGCTACATTCTTTTATGAAGATTGATCATAAAACCTTTTCTAAGGTAATTCTCTCCCTTCTGCTGATTGCCAATTTCTGGCAAAATAACGCGCACTGTGCTGCTTAACCTCTTAAATGGTAAAACTTACACCATGTCAAAACAAGTGCCTATACTGCACATGTGTGTGTCTAAGTTTTATATCCCACTAACAGCTAAGGTCATACACTGATGGGATTCTGCACATGTATGTTTCAATGGAGAGATATGAACTAGAGCGAGCAGTCGATGGCAAGCCATCGCAAATCCCCATGCTTTTGCCACATAGCAGACGTGACCTTTTGACCCCTTGAGATGGCCCCTTTGGGCGGAGCCAACTATAACCCTCTTGCACACCCTCACCATGTAAGGAAGTCATGTAGCAAATATGGTTGCATTCCGGCCTGTGGTTAAGGAGGAGATAGCGTGACGGACAGACGGACAGATGGACGGACGGACAGACAGAGGAGTTCACAATATCCGTCAACGCTTTCTTTAAAAGTGTGGGGATAATAAAAATCCACTAACAAATGTAGTCACTAGAGCAATGACAACGTTTTTTTAAAAATAGCCACAGTGACCTTGACCATGAGGTCATGACCTTGGAAGTCAACTCACTCGAGATATTGTCATAAGGAACATTTGTGTGAAGTTATATTGAAATCAATCAAGAAATGTAGGCGCTAGAGCGATGACAAAACTTTTCTAAAAATAGGCACAGTGACCTTGAAAGTCTAACTCGCTTAAGATATTGTCATAAGGAACATTTGTGTGAAGTTATATTGAAATCGAACAAGAAATGTAGGCACTAGAGCGATGACAAAGTTTTTCTAAAAATAGGCACAGTGACCTTGACCTAGAAAGTCGAACTCGCTCAAGATATTGTCATAAGGAACATTTGTGTGAAGTTATATTTAAATCGGACAAGAAATGTAGGCGCTAGAGCGATGAGTTTTTTCTAAAAATAGGCACAGTGACCTTGACCTTGGAAGTCAAACTCGCTCAAGATATTGTCATAAGGAACATTTGTGTGAAGTTATATTGAAATCGGACAGGAAATGTAGGCGCTAGAGAGATTACAAAGTTTTTCTAAAAATAGCAAAAGTGATCTTGACCTTGAAGTCAAGCACACCAGAGATATTGTCAAAAGGAACATTTGTGTGAAGTTATATTGAAATCTGCCAAGAAATGTAGGCGCTAGAGTGAGGACAAAGCTTTTCTAAAAATAGCCACAGTGACCTTGACCTTGAAAGTCAAACATACTCGAGATATTGTCAAAAGGAACATTTGTGTGAAATTATATTGAAATTGGTCAAGAAATGTAGGCGCTAGAGCGATTACAAGGTTTTTCTAAAAATAGCCACAGTGACCTTGACCTTGAAAGTCAAACACACTGGAGATATTGTCAAAAGGAACATTTGTGTGAAATTATATTGAAATTGGTCATGAAATGTAGGCGCTACAGCGCTACCAAAGTTTTTCTAAAAATAGCCACAGTGACCTTGACCTTAAGGCCATGACCTTGAAAGTCAAACTTGCTCGAGATATTTTCATAAGGAACATTTGTGTGAAGTTATATTGAAATCTGTGGACAAATATAGGCGCTAGAGCAATGACAAAGTTTTTCTAAAAATAGCCACATTGACCTTGACCATCAGGCCACGACCTTGAAAGTGAAACTCGCTTGAGATATTGTCATAAGGATCATTTGTGTGAAGTTATATTGAAATCGGTGGAGAATTGTAGGTGCCAGGGCGATAGCGTGACTTTTATAGCAGCCATGACCTTTTGACCTCTTGAGATGGCCCCTTTGGGCGGAGCCAACTATAACGTCCCTCTCGGGCGCCCTCACCATGTAAGGAAGTCATGTAGCAAATATGGTTGAATTCCGGCCAGTGGTTAAGGAGGAGATAGCGTGACGGACAGACGGACTGACGGAGGCGTTCACAATATCCCTGAATGCTTTTTTCCAAAGCGTGGGGATAAAAATTATCTGTAAATCATATATGTGTAGATAATGAATATTTTAACCCTTAAGATGCCATGAAAAAATCCATCTGAAAATGTCATCTGCTTATGTCGTCTGCTGCATTTCTGGCAAACTTTTCAAACAGAATTTTGCATACAGGCAAACAGTATGGACCCTGATCAGACTGCTCCTACAGGAGCAGTCTGATCTGGGTCCACACTGTTTGCAAAAAATGACTTTTTAAGTTACCAGCAGACATCAAAGCAGACGAGGAAACGGGAGGTCACGGGTTCGATCCCTGGCCGCGACATACCAAAGTTCTTAAGAATGGTACTAGCTGCTCCTCGCTTGGCACTCAGATTTACGGGGAAGAGCTAGGACTGGTCGACCCAGTGTCAGGATAATGTGACTGAGTGTGGTATCATGCAATGTGTCTGGGACATGATACTTCAGTGAGGCAGCACTATAAAAGTGAGCATTGAGCTCCCTATGGCAACCAGACACCGTCGTGATATGACTGAAAAATTGTTGAAAGCGACGTTAAACCCGAATTCACACACACACATCAAAGCAGACGACAACTGTCATGATTGGCATATTATGGATTAAGAAACTTACCAGATCTGAACATTCTCCATTATTTGTATACCTGTCAACAAAAGGACATCTTTCTGAACCCTCAGGACAACAGATATCTAACGTTTTATTCCATAACCTGAAAGAAAGACAAAGGTATGCTATAAAACACATAACTCTTAACCATTATCCTGCTGCATAAATTAATTTAGCCACACCCATTTAAATTTCAACCAATCAAATTACTTGATGTAATTTATTCATTCAAATTCACAAGCTGAATGACAAACAGTATAGCTCCTGATCAGATGGCTTCTTCAGAAGCCATCTGATCTGGATCTACCCTGTTTGCAATGATAGGGGATTGTTGTGCTCAGCAAGATAAGGGTTAAATCACACACTACACAACAATAATATTATTATTATCACAGCTTTATATTTTTTTTTTCAGTAAATATCAATAATGGTCTAATCTTAAAGGAAAGAAAAAGAATTCTTTCCTTTAAGAGCAGACCCACATTGATGGGGAAAAATTCTTTCCCTTTCATCTTTATGCACTGCAGAAAATTGTACAGAAGATGAAAATGTATTTTTTTCTTTATTTTTTTTTCTTCTTTTGGTTTTACGGCCCTTTCAAGATTATTTCACTCATATCGAGCCGATTGTTAATCAGAGGTGGGCAAAAACCGGAGTACCCAGAGAAAAACCACCTGACCTTCCGTTGCAGAACTTGGCATCTCACATGTGACCAGAGCGAGGCTCGAACCACAGCGGTGAGAGGCCTAATGATCAAGAGTCAGCACTCTTGACCACTAGGCCACGGAGGCCGTATTTTTTTCTTTATTTTCATAAAGAATAAGACTGATATTTCATGTTCATCATCTGCTCAGCAAATGATTTACACTAGAACTTCGATGGCTCGAACACCGATGGCTCGTTTACCATGGATGTGTCGAACCCATTCTTGAGGCCCTAGCGAAATCCTCTACTTAAGAAGTAGTGGGAGATAATTAAGGAGATTTTAGTCTTTTATCTTGCAAATGTATGCTCTGTGTACTCATTAGAATCACCTCGATGAGGCGATTCTAATGAGTACACACAGCATACATTTTCATTATAGAACACCGAAAAGATGCCTAAAGGTATCTCGTTATGCCTCCTTACAGTAACCCTCAGTGGCTCGAACTACCCCTGTCTCGAACAGATTTTCGAGGTCCCAAAGGTGTTCGAACCATTGAAGTTCGACTGTATATGTAATGTCAAGCCTTATTTTCTCTAAAAATTAATTGTTAAGAAGATGAGATAATACGTTTTCTGCCAATCTTTGCAAGGAAGATAACTACAATTTTGGGATAATTTTTAAATTCTCCATTAACCCTTTTTGTACCAAATGGAATCTTCCTCCTTATATATAGCAGGAGTCTATTTCAAAATTAAGAGGTGTCAGGTTTTGTTTTCTTCAAAATTTATTTTGGAAATGGCATAACTTCTCGCAAACAGTGTGGGCCCTGATCAGACGCCACATTATGCCATCTGATCTGGGCCTGGTACCCGTTTTGGGGTTTCCGGTACAAAATGGGTTAAAATGCATGCTGTGGGTACTTGTTGGAATCTCCACAATAAGTATTGTGTGTGTGTGTGAATTCGGGTTTAACGTCGCTTTCAACAAATTTTCAGTCATATCACAACGGTGTCTGGTTGCCACAGGGAGCTCAATGCTCACTTTTATACAGCTGCCTCACTGAGACACATTACATGATACCTAACCCAGTCACATTATCCTGACACTGGGTCGACCAGTCCTAGCTCTACCCCATAAATCTGAGTGTCAAGCGAGGAGCAGCTAGTACCATTCTTAACGACTTTGGTATGTCGCGGCCTGGGATCAAACCCGTGACCTCCCGTTCCCCGGAGCGGACACTCTACCAACTGAGCTATCGGGGCATGTCCACAATAAGTATGCGTAACGTATGTTTCAAACCAGTAAAACAGAAAATTATCACTCAGTTTTCCTTGTTGTTCTTCTGCGGCCAGTTGATCAAAACTTATGAATTCGTTTGTTAACGTATTGGTAAAACTTTGATCATAAATATGGCAAATATAACTATATAATAAATATGACTAATATTTTTACAGAAAAAAATGTGAGCAGCTTTTGCAAATGCAAAAGCTACTCACATTTTTTTCAGCAAGAATACCAAAGTATTAGATAATATCGCTGTTAGAACAGTTAACAATTTGACAACCAACGAGCACATAAAGCTAAAAATGTTTTGAACAACTGGACCCTGATCTGGAGCACTGAACACACAGTCAACCCTCTTTATACCAATATTTTATAATTTGTTTGTGTTCATGTTTTATGTCCCCATCAACACTATTAAGGTCATTTTGGAGATGTTGCTTCTGATTTTGTGGGACTTTTACCCAACACTGAGATGAAATGACACCTCAAGCCCTACCGCCCAAAGAAACCCCTAGCGTTTTAGGAGCAGTCTGACTGGGGCAGGCTTCTACATTCTAAGCAGTTTACGAATACTTAAGTCTGGTTGGATTCAGCTTTGTGCAGAAGCACCATGCAGCCCAATCCATTTCTCCAAGCCCCAATGGGTGGGGGCGCCCAACATTTGATGAAATGCCAAAATCTCGTTATAAGAACAATTTGTATGGAACTTATCCTTAGATTCAGATGAGATTTGTTAGATGATGATGATGATTTCGTGTTTAACGACGCGTCAACCCTCTTTGTGGGTCATAAGCGTCAAACGGTTGATGGTTAAACGGTATGAATAATTATGATGATATTAAAAGTAAAAAGTCAGAATGATAATGTATAAAAATCTGAAACAGTTAAATCTTATGAAAAAGTCCAATTTCTTTTAAGAATAAAATAATATTATCAACAGGCACATCTCGAAACAGTTGTTGCAAAGTGTCAGCTTTGAAATATAAAATACGTGTGGGTGAAAAGTCAACACAGTCAATTAAGATATGTTTCACAGTGAATGGCTGATCACAACCTACACAAGAAGGCTGATCATCACCATTAAAAATATAAGAATGAGTAACTCTAGTATGGCCGATGCGCAGTCGCGTCAACACCACGTCCTCTTTTCTGGAAAACCGCGGAGGAGAGCATTTTGTACTAACGACAGGCCTAATGGCATGGAGTTTGTTATTTATTGCACGGTCCCATTCGCCTTGCCATTCCGACAAGATGTATCTGTTGATAAATGGTTTAAAATTGTTAAAAGGAATTTTAAAAACAGATGGATCAAGATTGAGCGATTCCTTTGCTTTCTTGTCAGCATATTCATTGCCGACAATGCCAATATGGCTCGGAAGCCAACAAAACAAGATTTGTTGTGTTTTAGAAATTTCATGATGTTTTTCGATCAATTTTTGAATTTGAGGATTTTTAGATGATGAATGGTCTAAAGCCTTAAGCACAGAAAGTGAATCCGAAAATATAATTGCTTTTTGAATTGTTGAAGAACTGATAAAATCTAAAGCTAGGTCTATTGCTTTGGCTTCAGCTGTAAAAATAGATGAACCATCTGGAAGGCGCATGGTTTTGTGCGTATCTTTAGAAACATACGCACAGCCAACTTTATCTCCTTCTTTGGAACCATCAGTATAGACTTGCTGGTAATCATTGTAACGTGACTGCAGTACCTGAAAGTTTTGTTTGAGAAGTATTGGATTTGATTCGGATTTTTTTCCATCATGTAAGTCGAACAGAATAGAAGGTTGTTTAATACACCAAGATGGAACTTCGGCGGTTTCATGTTTTTGAATATTTTTAAGGTCGATACCTGAATTTTCCAGCAGTGGTAAAATACGTAATCCAAAAGGTTTGATTGCTGTGGGTTTTGTTTCATACTTATCTACAAATTGAGGTCGAAATGAAATTTTGGATGCCGGGTTAGATGGATTTGCAGCAAGTCTGATAGCATACTGAAGAGAAAGTTTCTCTCTGCGCGAGGTTAAAGATGGTTCACCTGCTTCTACATAAAGGCTTAATACGGGAGAAGTACGGAAGGCTCCCATGGCCAGACGAAGGCCTTGGTGATGGATAGTATCCAAGGATTTTAAATAGGACTTTCTGGCAGAACCATAAACAACAGACCCATAATCTAATTTAGATCTTATTAAAGACCGGTAAAGATGTAATAAAGTATACCGATCTGCTCCCCAACTTGTATGAGCTAAAACTTTCAAAAGATTCAAAGCTTTTAAGCATTTCGCTTTAAGATATTTAATATGTGGAATAAAAGATAACTTTTGATCAAATATGACCCCAAGAAATTTGGCTTCTTCAACAACAGGAATTTGTGATCCGTATAAAAACAGGGAAGGATGTTCGTGTTTCTTCCGTAGTTTACAAAAATGAACACACTGCGTTTTCGACTTGGAGAACTTGAAACCATTTTTATCAGTCCATTCTTCTATTCTTTTTAAATTTTGTTGTAACTTTCGTTCAATTGTTTTCATATTTTTTGAACGGTAACATATACAAAAATCATCAACATACAATGAACAATCAGTTTTGTCGTCCAAACATTGTACAATATTGTTTATTTTGATGTTAAATAGCGTAGTTGAAAGAATACTACCCTGTGGGACACCCTGTTCTTGATCATAGAAATCTGACATGGTAGACCCCACACGCACCTGAAACATGCGCTCCCCTAAAAAGCTTTCAATAAAACTGGGAAGTTTTCCTCTTAAGCCAATGTTATGTAGATCTTTCAATATTCCATAACGCCATGTTGTATCATATGCTTTCTCCAAGTCGAAAAAGACAGCCACTACGTGTTCTTTGTTAATAAAAGCATCTCGTATAAATGTTTCTAGTCTTATTAAATTGTCATTGGTACTACGTTCCGAACGAAAGCCCGATTGATATTCTGAAATGAGGTTGTTGGACTCTAAGTACCAGACTAATCTCTTGTTTATCATTCTCTCCAATGTTTTACACAAACAACTTGTCAAAGCTATCGGACGATAATTTGTAGGTTCTGCATGATCTTTCCCTGGTTTCGGAATTGGTACAACTGTAGCTACACGCCAACTCTCAGGACAGACCCCCGTTTCCCAAATATTATTAAAGATATCTAAAAGTGTTGTAAGAGAACTTTTTGGCAGATGCTTAAGCATCTGATAATGAATTTCATCGGGGCCGGTTGCCGTATCATGTGATTTTTCAATGGCTTCAACGAGTTCGGATAAGTTAAATGGTGTGTTGTATTCTTCGTGATTAAGGGATTTGAAGTTAAGTTTTCTTTTCTCCTGGTCCTTTTTGAAATTTCTAAAAGTGTCAGAATAATTACGCGATGATGAATTTCTCAAAAATGTGTGACCAAGAGTATCTGAAATATCTTTTTTTGTTGAAGCTATTGTGTCAAATTCAGTATTTAAATGTGTAAAACTAGAAGACTTTGTTTTTCCTGAAATTTTTCGTACCATATCCCAAACCTTTTTAATGGGGGTTTTGTATTTCAATTTGGAGACATATTCTCTCCATGACTTTCGTTTGGAAGCTCGGATTGTTCGCCGAGCTTTAGCTCTAAAAACTTTTACGTCGTTGAGCTTTTCTGAAGTGGGATTTTTGCAGAACTTATTTAGAGCCTGTTTACGCTTTTTAATAGCTTCTTTACAGTCATTATTAAACCAAGGCTTGCTTTTCTTAGTATTTGTGGAGGTCTTTGGGATGCATTGTTCTGATATGTTAATAAGTGTATCTGTGAAATCAGAAACAATGTCAGATGATTCATTTAAGTGATCAACTGATAACTCTTCTTCACATAAATTATGGAATAATTCCCAGTCGGCTTTATTCATTTTCCATTTCTGGTTACAGTCTTCATCTGGTTCGTTTACGCTCTCTATTATAACAGGAAAGTGATCACTTCCGCACTGATCATCATGAACAGACCAGTCATAGTCCAAGAAGAGAGATGGGTGACACAAAGAGAGATCTAAAGAAGACAAATGACCTGTCGCAGGGTGAAGGTAAGTATAAGATTTATCATTCATCAAGCAAAGATCGTTCTTTGCAATAAAATCTTCGACAAGTGCTCCTCTGTTATTGACATCTTTACAGCCCCATAGAATATTGTGACCATTGAAGTCGCCAACTAAAAGATATGGCGATGGAAGTTGACTCAGCAATGAGTCAAGATGTTCGGGCTTTAAAGAAAATGAGGGTGGGATATATAGAGAGCAAACTGTAGTTTCTTTATCCAGAGAAACCGATACTGCTACAGCTTGAAGGTCGGTTTTTAATTTGATCTCTCTTTGTGGTAAACATGATTTAACAAAAATTGAGCTGCCACCAGATGGTTTGTTACCATCAGAATAGATATAGTTGTATGTATTGAAACCCCTGACATCTATGTTGTCATCAGTTTTTAAAAAAGTTTCTTGCAAACAAAACACCGATGGGGTTAGTAGCGAAATAAGTAATAAGAGTTCATTATAATTTGATTTAAGACCTCGACAATTCCATTGTATTATTTTGTGTTTTAAATCCATTTTAAGGAGAGATATTTAAAGACTAGAAACTATTATGGAGGTGCAATTGGTGATATAGATCTGCTACCACCAGCTCGTGGTGTGGCAGACCTCGATCTGTTATTGCCACTTGGTGATGATGGAGTTTCAGTCAACTCCATATCACTGTCACTCAAAGATCCGAATCTGTTCTGAAATTTTATATTGTCTCTTTCCATTTTACGTTGTCTGTCTGTTTGTCTTTGAGACAATTGATGTTTTTTTATCGGATCTTGCGACCCCTTATTAGTTCGACCTGGGTCGGGTTTCTCTTTTACATTCGGCGCTGGCTTCGGTACGGTCGCTGTCGACCGATCCGAAGCAACCTGGATTGCGCCTTTTGATAAATTGGTTGAACTTTGTGGTGCTGGAGTGGATTTACTCCATGCACCAGACTTTTTCAGTTCAGCAATGTATGATTCAGCAGTCTGTGTTGCGGAGCTGGTACATTTTACACCAGCACCCTTTGTGATGCTGGCGAAACTGGTGGTTGGTGTTATGTATCGCTCTTCGACAATCTTCCGCGCTTCTGGGAATGTTATCCCCCTTTGGTATTTGACGGTAAGTATTTCTTTTTCTTTTTTCCACGCCGGACAGTCTCGGGAGAAAACAGCATGTTTGCCATCACAATTTACGCATTTGGGTTCATTTTTGCAGTTGAGGTGATTATCAACATGCTTTTCTTCACCACAATTAGGACAGAGTTTTTTTCTCTGACATCTGCTTTCGTGATGGCCAAAAGCCTGACAAGAGTAACATCTAAGAGGGTTTGGGATGTATACCTCTACGTTAATGGAAAGATATGCTACTTTGATTTTCTTGGGTAGAATTGGTGTATTAAAAGTCAACACATAAGTTGCTGTTGGTTTTAGTACACCATTTCTACGAACTTGAATGTTACGAACACCAACAACTCCCTGATCCTTAAGGTTATCGACTATCTCTTCATCTGAGCAAGGACGCAGTTCTGGACTGCGAATCACTCCCTTTGATGAATTGAGCGTGTTATGTAAAGCGACTTTAACTTTTAGATCAAAGAGTTTGTTGGTGTTTAGCAGGCTTACCACTTGCTGTTTTTTCTCGACTTCCAAGAGAAGATCACCCGATTTGAGTTGTTTTATACTCTTAGGGTGTCCGGCAATGGAGAGAATACTTTTCTCGATGACGAAGGGGGAAAGGCTAGATACAGTTCGTGTATCGTCAAGTGACGTAACGACCAAGAAACGCGGAACATTGTCAAAATTTGGTTCAGCAGACTGCTGACTAGATTATTGACTTGACTGCTGACTGGATTGTTGACTGTGTTCATCCGATTCGGATGAATCTTCTTGTTTTTTACGTTTAGGTGCGTTGTGGTTAGGTGATTTGCGGTTAGGTGATTTGCGGTTATGTTTTTTTCCAGGAGCCATAAGAAAAAAATTCTAGTTTCGTCCCAAGTGCTCTCCGCCCTCCGTGGAGCCCTACAAGGGAACACCATACTGGAGTGGTTATCCAACTCGCAGATGTTAGAGATACACGTGAGATATACTCGTATAAACAAAATGCCTACACGATTGATCCGTTAAGCCACCGCCTTCTAGAGATAAAAAGACAGAAAAGGGTAAGGTAAATGGGCATATGGTTGGTATCAGGAAAGATACAAAAAGAGTTGAAGAGAAAGCAAAGCAGTATCTCTAGGGCTCGGCGTGACCAGCCGATTGACCGTGCCGGACCGCACGGCCACCCGTCTACACCGAAAAGCCAGGCCAAAGAGGCGTGTTGGGCACCTGAAGCACCGCCACCTCAGGTAACCCTCAACCTCCAGGATCCCTTCTTCCGGTTTACAGGACGCCACCCACGGCAAACGGGTGGTACTTCCTTTAGCTCTTCCCAGTGGGCACATTGACCACAGCAGCAACGTGCCCAGTGGGAATTGAGCCCCCAGGGCCACGGCAAGGCAGGAAGTCTAATACCTGGGGGAGATTTGTTAGAATCACCTCAATGAGGTTATTCTAACAGCAAACAACTGGTTTGTGTCTTTTGATATCAAGTTTATCAGGCAAGGCTCTGAGAATGCTTCTACATGCGTTCTCGAAGCTGAGCTTGATAAACTTGATATCAAACCCTACAAGAATATGCCAATTTTCTGGCTGGACTCAGTTGAGAAAAATTATTTCCCTTGGAAAAATGGCGAAAAAAAAAAAAAAAAATCTGTTATTTGTTTTTGCTTCTCCAGTCTTGTAAGAAAGAGATTGCTCCTAATTATTCTTTGCTCTTTAAGGGGAATGGATACACCTTTAGGGGAGAATTTTTTCTTTCCATTAAGAGTAGATCCCTTTTACAGTGTGACAGGGCTTATAGAAAAGCAAACAATTAGTCCTGAAAGTTGTCTCCCTTTGCAAAATGGAGGAAAAAAACTGCCAGGTATTCCCATTCCTCTTAAGAGCAAATTCTTTCCTTCAGGAGTATATGTCTCTTCATTAGGGAGAAAATACATTTTTAACGAGATGCCTCCCTTGAAAAATGGTTCATGCCTGTTTATGCCTGCTTATTTGGGTTGTGCCAAGAAAGAAAGGGTTTTCCAGCAAGTGGACCTAGTGAATGTGGGTACTACAGAATGTGGGTACTTGTTAGAACTGCCTCATCGAGGCAGTTCTAACATGTACCCACAATCTGTATTTTGAAACACAACTAAGTAATGAGTATAAATATCCTAAATAATGTGAGTAATGGTGTATAACATTTTGCCATTATAAAGAAATTTACCACTATTAAGAATATCTCAATAAGAGTAGTTTAATATGCAACTAGAGCTGCCGCCTAACGGGCGCCAATTATACCCCCGCATGCGTTGTCCGACAAATTTTTACAAGTATTTGACCTTGAGGAAGGTCAACGTAAAGGTCAAGGTCAGGTTTGTGTATATCAATCTTAAAGGCATTTATTTTGTAACGGTAGAACACACCGTGTGTTCATAATTGTTTTATTGCCCCCTGTGATATACTGACTATAGCAGATCAAAGGCGGCCCTTAATAGGGCGATTAGTAGCTCTTGTTGAATCCCCTGACTGAGACACTTAAGGGGAAAATCAATAATGTACACCAGTCAACAGTTGGTAATTTATTGATTTTCCCCAAGGAGGCCCCTTACCTGTTTAAGACTTCAGTCAGCACTGAGGGCTACATAATATTATGTAATGAAATAATAGTCCTCAATAATCAAGAATAAATGCCTTTAAGTACTAGTGGCAAGGTGTGTGGTGTGTGAATATTAAAGAAATCGGTCAAAGAATAAGGAAGTTATGAGCAATGTTAAAGTTTTTTGTAACGGACCGACGACAGACAACATTTTTATAAGTATTTGACCTTGAGGAAGATCAACGTAAAGGTCAAGGTCAGGTTTGTGTATATCAATCTTAAGTACTAGTGGCAAGGTGTGTGGTGTGTGAATATTAAAGAAATCGGTCAAAGAATAAGGAAGTTATGAGCAATGTTAAAGTTTTTTGTAACGGACCGACGACAGACGACAAGCTGACTCCTATATACCCCCTTCAAACTTCGTTTGCGGGGGTATAATAAAGAATATTTTCCCACTTAATTACTCCAAAAAGTGTTGCCAATATTTATTAGAATTGCCTCACAGAGGCAATTCTAACAAATATCCACACTATTTTTGCATGTAAAATATATACAATATATTCTTGTATATCTCCATTAATTTGTCGAGCTAAAGATTTGTTCCATTGAAATTGTCATTGTAGTGGGTATACCAGTTACAGTAGAACTTCGATGGCTCGAACACCGATGACTCGTTTACCATGGATGAGTCGAACACATTCTTGAGCCCCTAGCGAAATCCTCTACATAAGAAATGGTGGGGATAATTAAGGAGATTTTAGTCTTTTATCTTGCAAATGTATGCTGTGTGTACTCATTTACTCTATGAGGCGATTCTAATGAGTACACACAGCATACATATTCATTATAGAACACCGAAAAGATGTCAAAAAGTATCTCGTTATGCCTCCTGACAGTAAATCTCAGTGGCTCGAACTACCCCTGTCTCGAACAGATTTCCGAGGTCCCAACGGTGTTCGAGCAATTGAAGTTCGACTGTATATAGAATTTCGGTATAAAGAGGGTTGACTGTATTTGCTGTGAACTGTATCGATGCCCCTTGACCCAAATACTCTTAAAACAGACTGAGAAGGCTGTAAAGTAAGTAAATGGGTAAGGGGGCTGATCTGAGTCTTCACTGAGCACATTTGATGACCCATTTTTGCTTGTTGTGGTTTTTACTGCACCAACCTGTCTCCGAAAAGTCCATGATGATATGCAAAATATAGTAGAGAATTGTCGTTCATGTCGTAATTTGAAATTCCATTTCCAATAGCCATTCCCTTGAATTTTATGTTGACATCAGTGAGCACTCGTACAGACAGTGTTGGCACGTAGATGCCACCATAACTCTCCCCCGTCACATAAAAGTCATTTTTGGTGTACTCAGGAAATTTTGAAAAGAAATCTTTCAAAGCCAAGAAGTTGTCATTGGCAACCTGAAAGAAATAAATAATCAATAAATATATGTACCACATTAGCCTTAACCTTTACCACTCTCTAGGTTAATTCAGAAGACGACAAATTGTTGATATTTTGCTTATTTTTCCCAAAAAACAGGAATTGACATCTAATGCAAATTGTCTCCTATGGAGACAATTTGCATTAGATGTCAATTCCTGTTTTCTGAGACAATTTGCATTAGATGTCAATTCCTGTTTTCTGAGAAAATGAGAAAAATATTTCAAAATGGTGTCTGCTGCAAAAAAAAAAAAATACCCAGCATGCAAAGCATTAATAAGGGCCCAGGGTTAGACATTTCAGTGTGTTGGTGGGTTGATTGTCTCAGAGTGTAGGCAGGAAAAATAGTCCTAAACTGAGACTTAAACTATTTAACCCTTAAATTCCAATTTTTAAACAAAAAGTGTAGATCCTGATCAAACACTGCATTTTGCAGCATTGACACTTAAATTCCTGTACTTTAAGCAAAAAATGTAGATTCTCATCAGATGCCGCGTTCTGAGGCGTCTGATCTGAGTCTACACTGTTTGCCAAGCCCAACCTATGATTCCAGCCCAGATTCTACAGATAATCCTTTTGCTTTGTTTGTTTGTATTGGAGTTTAACGGCCCAGTCAACACTATTTAGGTCATTTTTGAGCCGGTCAGTTTACCTATCCACACTTTCCTGGGCAGGCTTATATGTAAGCGGTTAACCTTCTTGAATCAGCGGAAGGGAGAAAATGACCGTAGAAAAGATTTCATGATCAATCTCCATGAAAGAATGTTGCCGACCCAGGCGGGAGTCGAACCCGCGTCCTGATCACCAGTCAGACGCGCATCTGACTGAGCCAACGAGGCCGGCGATAATCCTATTGCACAACATGCTGACATCACTGTGATAAATTTAATGCTGCTATTTTCTATTCCTATGTTACATGGATTTTCTAAAAATAAGTGATAGTCACATTGTGAAAAACACCTATACAAATAAAATTTAAATGAATACCCACAACATAGGTTTATATGGAGAACTAAGGAAAACTATCCTTCAATTCTCACAGAATACTTACCTTATCTGTTGCAATTTGTCCAAAAGAAAACTACCAGGACAGTGCTCATTCTTTTGCCAGAACCTGACAACTGCCCTTCTTGAATCCGATAAAAGGAGAGAATGACAATAGAAAAACATTTCAGCATCTGATAAAATATGTTTCTTATTCCTGTCCCAGACTACAGAATGTGGGTTGGCCCCGCCCTTTGGGGCTTGAAGAAATAAATGGGCTGCATGATGCTTCCACGCGGAGCTGAAACCGACCGCACATGAGTACCAGTAAACCGCTCAAAGGATCTAAGCCTGCCCAGGTAAAGCGGTGCAAGTTGGACCTACCATGCATATAAACTCTATTGGTTTCATTGGACGACAGGGCTTGAGATGTCATTTCATCTCAATGTTGGGTAAAAGTCCAACAAAATTGGAAGCAACGTCTCTAAAATGACCTATACAATGTTGATGGGGGGATGTTAAACCTCAAATCAAACAAACAAACAAAACAGAATCTGGGTACTTGTTAGAACTGTTTATTTAGGCTGTTCTAATGTGTACCCACAATCTTGGGCCAGTTGTTCAAAACTAACGACGTCGTTAGTTAACGTATTGTTAAAACTTTGATCATTTATTATGGCAAATATCCTAATATCTTTGCTGAAAAAATGTGAGCAGCTTTTGCATTCGCAAAAGCTGCTCACATTTTTTCAGCAAAAATACCAAAATTTTGAATTTTAAACTTGCTAGAACAGGTAACAATATGACCACTAACGAGCTCGTTAAGCTAATGATGCTTTGAACATCTGGCCCCTGTACTTTGAAACAGAACAAGTAAAATATGTCTATCCTTGAAAATCTTATTTCAAACTACAAACTAGAAAAGCGCAGTCGATGGCAAGCCATCGCATATCCCCACGCTTCCCTGCGGGCCCAACCCCCTGGGCCATCCCCTAGGGATGTTTGACCCGAGGGGTAAAATTTTGATTATGATGTATTCTACTCATCATGCCGTGCTATTTAATATGCTACACAACCGTGTTCTGAAAACTTTGATTTTTTATCCCCAAGGTGCCCCACCCCTGGCCCCACTCCCAGGGGTAGTATCAAAATTCTGAAAGTGTTATGCACTCCCCAGACCAAAGTTTTATCAGTTCCAAAAGTTTCAAGTTTCTATCTATAATGGTCTAGGAGGAGTTATCAGGTAAGAGTAATGTATGGGGGTAAAGGGGTCAAAATCAGTTTTTGACCTCTGGTGACCTCAAAATTGACCCCAGGGGTCAAATTTTGGTTGTAATGTTTTCTACTCATCATGCCGTTCGCTTTGGTATATTACACGACCATGTTCTGGAAATTTTTATTTTTGACCCCCGCGGGCCCCACACCCTGGGCCCACCCGTAGGGGTGTGATCAAAATTCCGAAAGTGTCATGCACTCCCCAGACCAAAGATCTATCAGTTCCCAAAGTTTCAAGTTTTTATCTATAACCGCCTAGGAGGAGTTATCCGGTAAAGGGGTCAAAATCCGTTTTTGACCTCTGGTGACCTCAATTGACCCCAGGGGTCAAATTTTGGTTGTAATGTTTTCTACATATAATGCCATTCGCTTTGATATATTACACGACCATATTCTGGAAATTTTGATTTTTGACCCCCGCGGGCCCCACCCCCTGGGCCCACCCGTATGGGTGTGATCAAAATTCCGAAAGTGTCATGCACTCCCCAGACCAAAGATCTATCAGTTCCCAAAGTTTCAAGTTTCTATCTATAACCGTCTAGGAGGAGTTATCCGGTAAGACGGACGGACGACGAAGACTATTACAATATCCCCACTTTTTCTTCGAAAAGCGTGGGGATAACTA
Source organism: Lucinisca nassula (assembly GCA_963580285.1). Taxonomy (NCBI): domain Eukaryota; kingdom Metazoa; phylum Mollusca; class Bivalvia; order Lucinida; family Lucinidae; genus Lucinisca; species Lucinisca nassula. The sequence continues at coordinate 74,547,096 of OY757017.1, read as the reverse complement.
GCACTTACAAGGTACATTACAGGGACTTGTAGTTCACAAACTTGTTAAAGTGACATATAAGACACAGCAAGTTTTTACCTGGTCATCATCTGTTGTGTAGTTTTTATCACTAGAGTAAGAATACCCCACTCCTGCTGGAGCCTCCAGATATAACATGTTGGCTTTCTGTAATATAACATAATACAACATACAGTAATGTTTTGATAAAATGCCACAGTATGAGAGATCTTAACTTTAACCTTTTCTCTGTCCAACCGTATAAACAGGCTTTGAACAACTGGACCTGGGACTCAAGTCACAGAAGCAGTCTGATCAAAATTCATGCTAACATTACATGAGCCCCTACAAGCGAATTTGTGTCTTCGAGCATTCCGTCATGACAAATTTTAACTGCGCATGCCCAGCCATTCAGAGGGGCCAGGGATGTGGCTTTCTGTCTGAAGGTGCCTCTTGATTCACTGCTTGTATGAGCGAGCAGCAAAGGTTCTGGCGAGACTGCGCGGTCGCGCAGGCTCGCCTGAAACTTCGTTGCTCGCATAGGCGATAAGTACCAAAATCGCTTGACGGGGCCTACATTACAATACTGGATGAACCCTTCCACTGTATATACAACATAATCTTTGTTTGTTTGTATTGGAGTTTAATGGCCCAGTCAACACAATTTTAGGTAAATTTTGGACCCAGTCAGTTTACCTATACACACTTTTCCTGGGCAGGCTAAAACGTAAGTGGTTGACCAGTACAGTGCACATTCTTTCGCCAGAAACTGACAACTGCCCTTCTTGAATCAGCGGAAGGTAGAGAACGACCGTAGAAAAGATTTAATGATCAATCTCCACAAAAGAATGTTGCTGACCCTGGCAACAACACAATCTCTTTATATCACTATTGTTGGGGTCTAAAGCAGACACCATGTTAAACATTAAGATGCCAAGAAACTCTCCATCTGCGAATATCGTTTGTTTATGTTGTCTGCTGAAACTTCTTGCAAACTTTTTAAAATATTTTTTTGCATCTTAGCAAACAGTGTTGACCCAGATCAGATGCTCCTAGAGGAGCCTAGAGGAGCAGTATGATCTGGGTCCACACTGTTTGCAACACAGACTTTTGAAGTAACCGGCTGACAACAAAGAAGACGGCAACTGTTGTGATTGACATCTTAATAGTATAAAACTGTGGTCATTTTCAATATAATCTACATATTATTGGGAACCATCTTTAAACGATGTTATAGTCAAAACTGTGCTATAATGAACGATGTTATACAGAGGTTGAGATGTTCTTAACCCTTTTTGTATCAAATGGAATCTTCCTCCTTATATCAGCATAAGTCCGTTTCTGAATTTAGGGGTGTCAGGTTGTGTTTTCTACAAAACGTATCTGGAAATTGTCTGAACTTTTTGCAAACAGTGTAGGCCCTGATCAGACGCCGCAGATAGACGCCGCATCTGCCGATTTGGGGTTTCTGGTACAGAATGGGTTAAAGTGCTTCTACATTTGGGATTTGGGGTAGGAGGTAGGCATGTGGTTGGACTTCAACACGCAAGTCAACACTAGTTAGGGCATGTTGAAGATTAAAACCCACAATCTCCTGATGGCTTCTAAATGGGTTTAATCTTTATATCCTAAATTTCAGTATAAAAGACTACTTAATCTCAAGCGTTTTCAATGAGGAAAACTTCAATGGTATAAGTGCATTTCATTAAACTATTTCATTGTCAATTCAGTAAACGCCTTAAAGCACAAAGAAAACTTGTGCAGCAAATGACATGAATTGTTTCCATTGTATTTCAGATCAAAGGGGCTTGACACTGCATGCGAACCATCTGCCATGAAATATCAATCCTTATTGGTACTTTCTCCAAAACTGGAGAAAAAAATACTGCAATTGTCGTCTGCTTTGTCGTCTGCAGGTTACTTTAAATGTCACTATTGCAAACAGTGTGGACCCAGATCAGACTGCTCCTACAGGAGCGATCTGATCTGGGTCCACACTGTTTGCCTGTATGTAGAAGTATTTTTGAAAAATTTGCAAGAAGATTCAGCAGACGACATAAGCAGATGACGTTTACAGATACAGTTTTTCTGGGCATCTTAAGGTTTAATAATTGAACAGGAAGATTTAGTTTACATCAAAATAAATACAATGTAGTAATAAAAACTGTCATGCTGTTGCTAGGAAACAGAAGCATAGAAAACCCAGCTCTCTTGAAATTTAAACATGCATTGTGCCATGTACACTCAGGAAAAAAAGAAATGTTACCCAGTACGGCAAAGTTTCGAAAATTATTTTAATCAAAACAAAACATTGGAGACAAATTTCTTTAACTTTTAATATGATGCCAAGAAAAACTGCATCTGAGAATTTTGTCTGTTTATGCCGTCTGCTGAATCTTCTTGCAAACTCCTGAAACGTAATTTTGTATACAGGCAAACAGTGTGGACCCAGATCAAACTGCTCCTAGAGGAGCAGTCTGATCTGGATCTACACTGTTTGCAGCAATGATTTTTTTAAAATAACCAGCAGATGACAAAGCAGATGGTAATTGTTGTGATTGGCATCTTTAGAGTTAACAATCTTTTGGAAGAGTTTGCTGGTGCAAGCACTAGTGAGCAAAAAAAAAAAAATAGTAGCTGGTATGTCCATCTTGTGGCAGTATAACTTTGAAAGCTGGGAATACAGTTATTGAAAGGGAAAAAACTTGGGAGTGATGCAAACATACCAAGTTTCAAAACAATCTGCTCAAAGGTTTCACCAGTTTTTCAAGGATTTTCTTTACCATATATGGGCCTTTTGGCCATCTTAGCCATGAGACCTGGACCATTTTTATCCAATGAAGACTCAAAATGCAATGATATCAAACAGCTCAGAATTTGACATTTCACAGAAAAGATGCTAAAATATACATGTAATTGATACTAGAACTTCAGGCCAAGGTCAACCAAGATTCATCCTTTAAACAAAGTTGGTAGTACTCAGGTCACCTGATACTAGTTTCAAGGTAATAAACCTAGTAGTTCTAAAGAAGGAGATTTTTTTTTATAGTTTTCACCATATATGGACATGGGGTTTATTTTGGTCATGATAGCTTGACCATTTGTATAAACAGTCATTTCCTCATTACCAGTAGGCTGCATATGGACTTAAATTGAAATTCTCCCAGATGTTCAGTACGAAAACACGCCTATACAAATATATTGTAAACTTAAGCGCAGAAAAAACAAACATTTCAATATGAGAAATTGGGATAATTTTCTTATTTCTGCTCAAAATATAGATTGTGGGTACTCGTTAGAACTGCCTCATTGAGGCGGTTCTAACGAGTACCAACAAACTATGTTTTGGAGCAGAAATAAGAAAAATAAGTTTTACCCCTGTAAACCCCAGTTTTTACTATATAACAGTTCAAGGGGGTCAAAATTATAAAGGCGTGTTTTCGTGATGCTAGAAAAGAAGTCCATTGAAAATAATGAAGGTCAAGGACGATAATGGAAACTGTAAACCCCAGTTTTTACTATATAACAGTGGGGTTCAAGGGGGTCAAAATTATAAAGGCGTGTTTTCGTGATGCTAGAAAAGAAGTCCATTGAAAATAATGAAGGTCAAGGACGATAATGGACTTATTACAGGGGCCTTTGGCCCAAGGGAGCTAAAATTGTAGACAAAATGTCAGGTGTATTTTTATTCCCCTTTAAACTTCATTTAAGAAAAAGATCATCTCCAGCAGTGATTTGTTGAGTGATAATCACAGTTTGGAGGTCAGTTGTAAAGTAGATCAAATCATGAGTGTTTAGCATGAGTGACTAACAAACTTCGATTTATTACTCAACAAATCACACACAAGAGCTGGTCTATTTTGATTCTAACACACTAAAAATCGACAATACATGTAATTTTGTTGTTTCCTTCAAATTCTCCCAACCTTCCGCCATTGTTAAAAGAAATCCTGCCAACATTATTCACTGTCGATCACACACATTTATGTCCTTGCATAATTTTTTTGATGCGAGAAAATAATGTCTCACCAGCTAACATCAAGGAATCTACAAGTGAAATCATAAAATGGTGGCTTTGAATGACACCACTCCTCATGCTTTTTCCACTATTTGTTTGATTTGAGATTTAACGTCCCTGTCAACACTGTATAGGCCATTTTGGAGACGTTGCTTCCAATTTTGTGGGAGGTTTACCCAACATTGAGATGAAATGACATCTCAAGCCCTGTCATCCAATGAAACCAATAGGGTTTATAAGCATGGATGGGCCAACTTGCACCTCTTTGTCTGGACAGGCTTAGATCCAATAAGTGGATCCATCACCCAACCCATCTATCTCTTCAAGCCCCGATGGGTGGAGGCTGGTTCTTTCCACTAGTGTTTTATTGCATAATAAATCAAAGTTCCTTTCCATTGCCTATATAGGCCGGCTGTGTTAGAATATAAGAATCTGATATGGGGTTCTGTTGTAGATGAGCGTTTCCAACCCGAGGGATGACCGTGCTGAGCGCAACCGAGACTACGCCGAGGTTCCGCTCAGCACGGTCATCCCGAGGGTTGGAAACGCCCATCTACAACAGAACCCCATATTGGATTCTTTTTCTTGCACAACACTTCCGGTTAGTTTTGACAGTTCCCACATGTATATTGTTTACAACATAAAAGTAGTGCGGAAGTAGTTCCGGCAGTTGAATAGAACTGAAGCGCATTTATGTTAGTTGCCTGGGTCGGAACACCAGGGTCAGAACATAAATTTCTATCCCAGGGTAAAATCACGGATTTCCTTGTCCGGTGTGCAAGAATATAAGAATCTTATATGGGTGTGAGGGGTGGATGGAAAAATCCGTCCCAAGGGTCACTGTCCGGCATCACGAGGCTTACCGAGTGATGCCGGACAGTGATCCCAAGGGACAGATTTTTCTATCCGCCCCTCACACCCATATAGGATTTTTTTTCTTGCATACCTTTCATTTCTTTGAGCGGGTTTTCAATGCATCAGTCACTTCGAGTACCGACGTCTGCCATATTGTGATGACAGTACAGGAATGTTTAGTGGCGTCACGTAACGTTCTGTGACGTCAACCTTAATGACGGCGCATACAAGGTTGTACTCAACCAGTGCATTTATCAAACACTCAATTATATTCGATTTTTGGTCGGAACACCAGGGTCAGAACATAAATTTCTATCCCAGGGTAAAATCACGGATTTGCTTGTCTGGTGTGCAAGAATAAATATTTGAGGTACATGTAAATAACGGAGTCATTAAATGGCTACAGATATACATAGACACAAAAACAGTCATTTAAGGCATAGCACTCTGGAAAAATTTCAGCAGACAACATTTAATAAAAAAAAATATTTTTCTTACTGTTAACAGAAAACAGATTTTGACATTCCATGCAAATTGTATCCATTGGATTTGCATGAAATTGGAGACAATTTGCATGAAATGCCGAGACCTGTTTTCAGGAAGAAAAAATAAAGAAAATATCAATTTGTTGTCTGCTGGGTGGCCTAGAGAGTGTTAAAGGTTAAACAACAACTTCTAATGACAGTGGGTTAAAACTTACATTATTCCAGCTGTAGGGATTATAGGACACTCCTGATCCATCTTTGGCAATCTGAAATACACACGGTAGTTAGCCCTTTAAGCATTGCAGAAAAATTATAGAGCAGAAGGCAATCTATTTTGTTCAGATAAAATAAGGCTTGACATTTCATGTGAATCATCTGCCAAGCAGATGATTCACATGTAATGTCAAGCCTTATTTTCACTGAAAAATAAGCCAAAAAAAAAAAAAACCTTTGAAAATACCATCTGCAAAAATGTGTTAACTGTTAAAGCATCAAGCAAAATTCTAGAGCAGATGACAATGTGAGTTTTTAGAATTATTTTTCATAGAAAATCAGGCTTGACATTTTTTTTCCAATTGATATTCTCTAAAAATAACAGTACTGCAAATACTGCATGATACCCTACCACTTTTCAGATGCACCTTAGAAATGGAACAGCATGCATCTTAAGGCCTTGAGCTGTGAATCTGTGGAACGAGTACTCCAGTTTTTGCCCACCTCTGATTAAGGATCTGCTCGATATGAGAGAAATAATCTTGAAAGGGCCATAAAACCAAAAAAAAAAAATAAATAAAATCGATCTGTGAAACTAACTTTTCTAGCCTTCCTTGTATTTAAACTAGAATATTCCATTTGGTAAAGAATCGACAGGCAAAAAAAAACAAAAAAACAAGAAACTATTTTTTCAGCTACATAAAGAGTAAATAACCTTCAAGCACTGCAGAAATGACGAGAGACGACATCCTTGACCACAACAGGCAACCTTTAGTATCCTACCATCTGTAACGTTTCATAAAGCTGTTCCATATCCCATTTTGTACCAGAAACCCCAAAACGGGTACCCTGGCAAACAGTGCAGGCCAAGATCACATGCCGCAGAACCTGGCGTCTGATCAGGGCCTACACTGTTTGCAAAAAGTTAAGCCATTTCCCAAATAAATTTTGAAGAAAACCCAACCTGACACCCATAAATTTTAAATGGACTCCTGCTATATATAAGGAGGAAGATTCCATTTGGTACAAAAAGGGTTAAAGAACAGAAATATAGACCAAATCTATTTTTCAGACAGTTGATAAGGGCAGATAAGTCAGAAGTGGAAAAGCCAGATTAGCAGTTCTTGCCCACTAATATAGTAGCATTTGCGCTTAATATATCTGTGTAGTTTCATCCAGCTATTCCATATAGTAAAGAAGCAATGAGTCAAAAACCATTTTTCACATATATCAAGGACAGATAACTCCAGATCAAACCTACTCGGAATGGCCCATGTTCAGTTAAAAGACCCAATACGGAACTACATCCTGGTCCACCATTCATCCACAGTACAAGAGGATCCGAGGTAGGTTTGTTGGCTGACTCTATAAACCTGGGAAATACAAATAAACTCTTTATAACAATTTATCATATGACGTCGCATCTGAGAGTGTAATAACGCCATGTAATATTTTCGATAATCCACTAGTGGATTAAATATGCAAATTAGTTAGATACGTCCCGTAATGTTACATGTACGACGTCCTTTACGACGTCGTGTTTACTAATGGCGGAATATTGACATTTTTGTGAACAATCGTGAATAAAATGCGTTTTAAATGTCATATGATAAACAGAATCTTGCATTCATGCTCATGTATTGTTGAATTTTTTTAACTTGTTGAGGAAAAGGGATAAAATGCTCGGCAAAGCCTCGCATTTTATCCCTTTTTCTCAACTCGTTTATTGTTGAATTTATTAAACTCGTTGAGGAAAAGGGATAAAATGCTCGGCAAAGCCTCATATTTTATCCCTTTTCCTCACTTTGTTTAATAAATTCAACAATACATGAGCACTCATGTAAGATCCTCTATTTAATACTTTTTGAAGATTAATCCCAACTAGAAATCCCAACTTCGCACATTCAGGTTCTACCTGGAACAAATGCCATAACAACTTGATTCCAACAGGATCATGTATTTACACATACACATATGGAAGGATGTATATACGTACACACAAAGAGAAAACCAAACAAGGTGTGTTTGTGAAACACTGATGCCCCCGGACAGCGCATGTGAAATATGAAAGTAGTATCACTAAGCAATCTTAAAAAAGTAAGTCAAGGTTACAAGGTCAAAAATTTTGGAATCGTTGGAAAGGTCTTGTGACATTGAATGCACATGTGAAATATGAAAGCCCTATCACTTACCAATCGAAAGTTATGGCCAATGTTAAAGTTTTTAAAAAGTAGGTCAAATGTCAAGGTTAAGAGGTCAAAAATTACGGTACCACTAGAAAGGTCTTGTGACAAGGAATGCACATGTGAAATCTGAAAGCCCTATCACTTATCAATCGAAAGTTATGGCCAATGTTAAAGTTTAAAAAAAAATGAAAAAGTAGGTCAAAGGTCAAGGTCACAAGATCAAAATTATGGTACCACTGGAAAGGTCTTGTGATAAGGTATACACATGTGAAATATGAGAACTCTATCTATTACCATTCAAAAGTTATGCCCAATGTTAAGATTTTTGTAGACAGACAAACTGACAAACTGACCAAAAACTATATGCCCCCCCCCCACCCCCCAACCCGAATCTCGATTCCGGGGGCATAAAAACTATTATGTTCCCTGCATCATGCGATGGGGCATAAAAATATGTCATACATAACTTGTATTTTGTGGTAGAACTACATAAATGTCTACAAATTATGATTATTAGTACATGTACTTAAATACTCAGTGGAAACCATAAACCACAAACTAACAGATGGACAAAGTTGAACAACTCTCGTCACTTTAAAATTTGAATAAACACCTTGTCCATGGATGTAGATGGAATAGCAAACAGTGCAGACCCTGATCAGACTGCTCCTTCAGGAGCAGTCTGATCTTGGTCTGCACTGTTTTCCCAGGTCTGTCTGTCCAAAAACATATGATAATTATGGTATAACCACATTTTTTTAATCAACCAGAAGTATCTAATGAATTACAGTGGTACTGCTGATGTTCACATGACTATCACTGACCAATGAAAGCTAATTTATTTATAGCCATGCTATTCTTGGCATTGTGATGTCAGAGTGCTGTGTAAAGGGTCAGCTGTAAAACCTGGATTGGACTCATGTGCTTGGTAAGGCAAACAGTGTAGATCCAGATCAGATGTTGCATAAAGCGACATCTGATCAGGATCTACACTGTTTGTTTAAAGAACAGGAACTTAGAGTTTAACCAAATAGTTTGAGTCCCTGCTTACCTTCAAGATGCCAAGAAAAACTGCATCTAAAAATGTTGACCCATTTACATGTATGTCATCTACTGCATCTTATTGCATTTGTTTTTAAACCAATTTTGCATATGGGCAAACAGTATGGTCCCTGATCAGGGTCCATTTTTTGCAACATTGGCTTTTAGTCACCAGCAGATGCCAATCACAAAAAATTATTGTCTGTTTTGTTCTAAAAGTCACATTGTTGCAACAGTGTGGTCCAAGATCAGGGTCCTCAATGTTTGACTATCTGCAAAAAATATGTTTGAAATGCTATTGAAGAAGATGCAGCAAACAACATAAACAGATGTCATTTAAAAATGCAGTTTTTCTTGGTGGCTTGAGGTTTAAAATGTTAAAAGCTTTGCTCACTAGGTTAATGTTTGCATAACAATTTAGTTATCTCTCCCCAAATATAAACTCAACAGTTGCTTTTGTGGCAGTTAGATTTCCATTTGTTACCCAATATCACTTCTCATCTTTCTACATCCTTGATGTCTTGTCTATTTTTGTCAAATAATTGTTATGATGTACTTCTAATTAGCTGTTGTCTGTTATCCCTTTTTGTACCGGAAACCCCTAAACGGGTACTTGGCAAACAGGGCCTCCACTGTTTGCTAAAAGTTCAGACATTTTCCAAATAAATTTTGATGAAAACACAACCGGACACCCCTAAATTTTGAAATAGACTCCTGCTATATATAAGGAGGAAGATTCCATTTGGTACAAAAAGTATTAATGTCATCTACTGTTTCTTCTTGCAAACCATTTAAAAATATTTCTGCACAGAGGCAAACAGTGTGGACCCTGATCAGACTGCTCCTGGAGGAGCAGTCCGATCTGGGTCTGCACTGTATGCAACAAGGACTTTTAAAGTAACCATCAGACGACAAAGCAGATGACTATTAATAGTTTTAATTGGCATCTTACCGTAATGATCCTAAGTATTGGAACAGATAGGCCAAAGCAAACTGTGCAGACCCAGATCAGACTGCTCCTGAAGGAGCAGTCTGATCAGGGTCTACACTGTTTGCCATTCCCTCTGCACCTTTTGGACTCCTTGCTGGATCGTGAAACAAATTTGTCAACATTTTAGGAGAATTATGGCCAGTCCTCAAGGTGTTCGAATTTTTAGAATTTTTACGGTAAACTTACAAAGGTGCAGATCAGGATGTGCAGTGTGCAGTCTGATCCGCACCATTGTGTATGCTGCTTGATTACCTCTAGTTTCTTAAGGGGAATGGGAACACCTTTCAGATTTTTCTGCCATTTTTCAAAGGCAGACAACTTTCGGGACCTCCTGTTCACTTTTCTTCAAGCCCTGTTCCACTGAAAAAGGGGGTCTACTCTTAAAGGAAAGAATTTGCTCCTTAGGAGCAAATTCTTTCCTTTAAGAGTTGACCCCTACTGACATGGGAGACAAAAACACTTTTGTAGGAGTTGTCTCCCCTGAAGGTGTTCCCATTCCCCTTAAATTCTGTGTCTAAAATGTCAAGCTTCTTGCTAGTCTGTGCAGCAGAACATACCGGTTTGTGTCTTACCTGGGTCAAAAACCCCAAAGACAGGCTTTATGAACAAAATATTTGTCTAAATCGCGACGGAAGGGTGAGGATTGCGGCAGTGTAAAATCGATTTAAGCTACCCAGTGGAATTCATTTCACTAACCGTTCCATGGCGGTTCGTCTGTCGTAGCCTTTCCAAGGCGGTTCGTCTGTCGTGGTTTATTTTTGTTACGGTTTGTCTCTGAGTGTGTGCATCGCTTATATTTTTTGTTTTGAACAGCCAATTGGCAATTTTGTGGGAAAGCAACAGTCCTTTTGGCTTTCCGCTATTGGTATTTCCATTAGGGTCTAGTTATTTCATGTTTGTGTTTCTTTCCCTTTGGTGTCTCTGATGGGAACTGTGGGTTAATTTATCAATTCCTGATCATTGCCTTCACTTCTATTTTGTTGCAATGAGGTGCTCTTTTTTTTGTTTTGGTTTTATGGACCTTTCAAGATTATTTCACTTATAATGAGCTGATCATTAATCAGTGGTTGGCAAAAAGTGGAGTACCTGGAGAAAAAAAAAACCCTGATCTTCGGTTGCAGAACTTAGTCCTCTCACATGTGACCTGAGACAGGCTCTAACAATATGGTGAGAGATCTAATGATTAAGAGTCAGCGCTCTTAACCACTAGGCCATGGATGTGGTGTCAAAATACACCACAAGCTCTTCATAACACTATTCATTATAGCATGATTTTGGATATAACCTACCAAGGGAAGATGGATAAAAACATGTGAAGATTATATAGAACAAGAGCTGTCACTAAAAGTGAGCAATGCCCCCGTGGGAGCCATCACAAAAAAAGTGTGGACAAACGCACAAATGGACAGTGCAAAAACTATATGCCCTCCTATGGGGGCATAAAAACGACCATAAATTCTCATACTTACAATGTATCTTTCAAAACTGTATAGATTATACAGAAAAAATGGCCTAAATGGACTTTTTTACAATATAACCTAAAAACATATGACACCACAACCTAATTATAATATGGTTTGTTATAACACGGTTTTGGATATTACATGACATACAATTTGTTTTGTTTGATTTGAGGTTTAACGTCCCTGTCAACACTGTAAAGGTCATTTTGGAGATGTTGCTTCCAATTTTGTGGGACTTTTATCCAACATTGACATCTCAAGCCCTGCCGCCCAATGAAACCAATAGGGTTTATTAGTTGAAGCACGGACGGGCCGACTCGCACCGCTTTGCCTGGGCAGGCTCAGATCCTCTGAGCAGCTTACCAGTACTCCTGTACGTGTCAGTTTCAGCTCTTCGTGGAAGCATCATGCAGCCCATCTATTTCTTCAAGCCACATGACGTACAAAGATGAATCCATAAATATAAAAGATTATACAGCATAAATGGTCATTTTTCTTAAATCTATACATTATTCTTTGGATAAAACACAAATGTTTCTGCATTGAACCTCAACAAGTGTAATAAAGAGGTTGGGGTATTAACCCATTCAGCACGGCGTCTGATCAGGGCCTAAACTGTTTGCCAAACTTTCAGCCAGTTTCATTAATCATCATCAACAGATTTTTGATTAACATGCAGGTACAGGGGCAACGTCCACATAAGTGGGCCCCCTTCTAGGTAGCTGGCTTGCTGCATGCATGGCAGATCTTACACCAGATCTCCAGGCATGTCTATCATGAGGATGGATAGCAGAGAGCTTCCATTCTCTGCAATCTCTTTCTGTCAGCTGCTTTCAGTTCATCTTGGGCCTTCCAGGCCCCCCGTTTTCCTCCTACCTGTATGTCACAGGCAGTCTTGACTGCACCATTGGAGTGTTCCACATGTCCTTACCAGCGGAGCCTTGTCTCTTTCAGGATGAGGTCAAGGTCCTCAATGCCAAATAGATTGTGAAGAAAACACAACCTGGCACCCCTAAATTATGAAATCAACTCCTGCTATATAAAAGGAGGAAGATTCCATTTGGTACAAAAAGGGTTAAACCTACCAGTAATGAAGACGTTTAGTTCCTGATGCTTTTAGATAGCCTGAGTATTGTTTCCATGAGGGCTGTTTCTTCAGGCCTGGCAGATAGGTCACTTCATCTTCTGATTGGGCGGCATGGACACACACGGTCAGGGTCAAAACCAACACTGCAGTTATTACACACTTCATCATTTTCCTGCTGTTAAAAAAATGAGTAAGCATGTTTGGATAAGTACATATGTACAGAAAAATCCAATAATAAGACCAACCTTTGGGACTGTTCAAAAGTGGTCTTTTAAGACCACTTTTGAACAGTCCCAAAGGTGGTCTCTTACTAGAGGACAATGAGTGTAGAATTCATTATGAGGGAAAAATAGCTTTTAAATGTGGTTGTGTGTGTGTGTGAATTCGGGTTTAACGTCGCTTTCAACAATTTTTCAGTCATATCACGACGGTGTCTGGTTGCGACAGGGAGCTCAATGCTCACGTTTATAGTGCTGCCTCACTGAAGTATCATGTCCCAGACACATTACATGATACCACACCCAGTCACATTATCCTGACACTGGATCGACCAGTCCTAGCTCTTCCCCATAAACCTGAGTGCCAAGCGAGGAGCAGCTAGTACCATTTTTAACGACTTTGGTATGTCGCGGCCCGGGATCGAACCCCAGACCTCCCGTTCCCCGGAGCAGACACTCTACCAACTGAGCTATCAGGGCCGGTAAATGTGGTTGTAAAAGAAGAATTAGTCTAAAGTTAATCCATGAAATGCCAATCACGACAACTGTCGTCTGCTTTGTCGTCTGCTAATTACCAGTACTATATTTTAGAAGTCATTTTTGCAAACAGTGTGGACCCAGATCAGACTGCTCCTCTGGGTCCACACTGTTTGCCTGTATGAAAAAATATTTCTAAAAGGTTTGCAAGAAGATTCAGCAGATGACATAAGCAGACGACATTTTCTGATGTAGTTTTTCTCGGCAGCTTAAGGGTTAAGCTGGTCTTAACAGGGGAAATTCGCTGTACATGTATTTTATGATATTTTAAGTCTTGAGGACATTTTTTTTTTCGCATAAAATCTGACAAAACACCAGAATTATACATATTCAACTTTTCTGTTTTTTTTTTTTGTTTTTAAAAGAATCACAGTGAAATCTTGTTATAATGTTTAACCCTTAGAGTTCTCACTAGGATTTTGAAAGTTGGAGTAAAATGCTGTCCTCCAGAAAAAGTTGGCGTTTTACCTTACTTTTCTATATTGAGACTTTCCAAAAAGTTGGAGTCAGAAATGAAAAAGTTGGAGTAAATTACTCCAATATTTGGAGTTAGTGAGAACTCTGACCCTTAACCTGCTGAATAAATTCATTAAGCCACACCCATTTCTGATTAACAGCCAATAAAATTACTTGATATAATGTACATGTATTTATTCAAATATGCAAACTAAAATGAAAATTAGTGTAGATCCAGATCAAATGGCTATCTTCACTGTTTACCAAGGTGTTTTTCATTACGAAAACATGCCTATACAAATACATTGTAACCTTTATCGCCGAAAAAAAGAAAATTTTAAGAAGAAAAAATGTGATATTTTTCCTATTTCTGCTCAAATATAGATTGTGGGTACACGTTAGAACCGCCTCGGTCTAACGAGTACCTAAAATCTATATTTAAGAACAGAAATAAAGAAAATAAGGGTTACCCCTGCAAACCCCAGTTTTACTATATGAAAGTGGGGTTCGAGGGCGTCAAAATTATATAGGCGTGTTTTCGTGATGTTTTGTGTTTAGCAGGATAAATTGTTTGTTTGATTTGAGGTTTAACGTCACCGTCAGCACATGTATAGGTCATTTTGAAGACATTGCTTCCAATTTTGTGGGACTTTTACCAGACATTGAGATGAAATGACATGTAAAGCCCCGTAGCATAATGAAATCAATAGGGTTTATATGCATGGAGGGACTGACTCACACTGTTTTTTCCTGGGCAGGCTTAGATCCTCTAAGCAGTTTACCAGTACTCATGTGTGTTCGGTTTCAGCTATGTGTGGAAGCAATCCGAAGCATCATGCAGCCCATCTATTTCTTTAAGTCCCGATGGGCGGGGGCCGAGATCAGATGGCTATCTAAACTGTTTGCGAAAGTAGGTTTTTTTTTGTTCAGCAGGAAAAGAGTCATGAACCCCCAATAATATGAGAAACTATATTAACCCATTTAGTGCCAGAAACCCCAAAACGGGTACCCTGGCAAACAGTGCAAGGCCAGATCAGACGTCGCAGAATGTGACGTCTGATCAGGGCCTCCACTGTTTGCTAAAAGTTCAGCCATTTTCCAAATAAATTTAGAAGAAAACGCAACCTGACACCCCTAAATTTTGAAATGGACTCCTGCTATATATAAGGAGGAAGATTCCATTTGGTACAGAAAGGGCTAATATGAGAAATTATTTTACTTACAAAAGGTGTTTACACTCCACTTGCTCTGAATTTCAACATAAAACAGCACAATTTACCTATGCAGACTTCAACGAACTTTTATCATATGAGAATCACAAGTCCATAGCAGCTCATTTTATCAAGGAAAATTTTAAAACTTATCATTTCACGTGCTCCTTAAAGATTTCTTAAAAGGTATAATCATGTATATGTTATCTTTGAATTGTTCTTAAATTTATGCTGCATCATCTATCACTGGTAAATTTTGGATGACACACCTATATTCTTATTTTAACTCAATCCCATAGACTGTGGGTACTCATTAGAGCATCCATGATCTACACCACAACCTCTTTGTAACACTATTATTGGGGTCCAAAGAAGAAATCATGTTAGTTGAACAACCTTGTTATATCCAAACAAGAAGAGGCCCAGGGGCCACAATGCTCACCAGAGCTCAGGCGGGCACTGCCCACTGGCAGCCATGTATGGTTTCAGGTTTTAAAGTATTGATTATAAAGTCTCCCAAACAAACCGGAGCCTTCGGCTCTGGTGAGCTAAAAATATGTAGATTATATAGAAAAATTACCATTTATCTACAATTAAACCTGTCATAGTGGCCACCTCTATTAAGCAAGCAACCTGTCTTAAGAAAGCATGCATTTAGTTCCAGAAAAGGGCAAATGCGTTGATATTCACCTGTATTAAGCAAGCACATTTTGATCATCCCTGAGGTGCATGCTTAACACAGGTTGGACTGTACATGATCATCACATTTTTGGGATCCATCTTGAAACCGTATTATATCCCATCCATGTTATAATGAACAGTGTTATAATGAAAAGTGTTATAATGAGGTTTTTGTTTGTTTGATTTGAGGTTTAACGTCCCCGTCAACACTGTAAAGGTCATTTTGGAGACGTTGCTTCCAATTTTGTGGGACTTTTACCCGACATTGAGATGAAATGACTTCTCAAGCCCTGTAGCCCAATGAAACCAATAGGGTTTATTAGCATGGACGGTCCGCCTCGCACCGCGGTTCCTGGACAGGCTTAGATCCTCTAAGCGGTTTACCAGTACTAGTGTGCGGGCCGGATTCAGCTCTGCATGGAAGCATCATGCAGCCCATATATTTCTTCAAGCCCCTATGGGCGGGGGCTTTTTATAATGAGGTTGTGGTGTATGTTTACAGTAGAAATAAGAAATCAAAGCACTAACAGTACTGCCACTGGTGGGTCCTGAACAGGGACGTAAACAAGTAATGATCCTAAGTATTGGGACAGATAGGCCTAAGCAAACAGTGCAGACCCAGATCAGACTGCTCCTGAAGGAGCAGTCTGATCAGGGTCTACATTGTTTGCGCTTCCATTTGCACCTTTTGGACTCCTTGCTGGATCATGAAGATATTTTGTAAAAAATTTAGGAGAATTACAGCAAGTCCTCAAGATATCCCAATTTTTTGGATTTTTTACGGTAACCCTTTTATTCCCGTTCCTCAAGCAGACTGTGTAGCCCTGAACAGAGACCGCGATCTTCCAAGGCATCCCTCTTTACCCTCACCATGCTGAACCCTGATTAACCCGCATCATGCTGAACCCTGATTAACCCTCACCATGCTGAACCCTGATTAACCCTCACCATGCTGAATCCTGATTAACCCTAACCATGCTGAACACTGATTAACCCTCACCATGCTGAACCCTGATTAACCCTCACCATGCTGAACCCTGATGATCCCTCACTATGCTGAACCCTGATTAACCCTCACCATGCTGGACCCTGATTAACCCTCACCATGCTGGACCCTGATTAACCCTCACCATGTTGAACCCTGATTAACCCTCACCATGCTGAACCCTGATTAACCCTCACCATGCTGAACCCTGATTAACCCTCACCATGTTGAACCCTGATTAACACTCACCATGCTGAACCCTGATGATCCCTCACTATGCTGAACCCTGATTAACCCTCACCATGCTGAACCCTGATTAACCCTCACCATGCTGAACCCTGATTAACCCTCACCATGTTGAACCCTGATTAACCCTCACCATGCTTAACCCTGATTAACCCTCACCATGTTGAACCCTGATTAACCCTCACCATGCCGAACCCTGATTAACCCTATCCATGCTGAACCCTGATTAACCCTCACTATGATGAACCCTGATTAACCCTCACCATGTTGAACCCTGATTAACCCTCACCATGTTGAACCCTGATTAACCCTAACCATGCTGAACCCTTTTTTGCCAGAAACCAATGTTACCCTTCTCTTGCTGAATATTCAGTTTAGCCACACCCATTTCTGACTTTGAACCAATCAGATTACTTGATGTAATTTTTTTCTACAAAGCCATAAACTTAATGTCAAACAGTGTAGATCCTGATCAGATTGCTTCTTCAGAAGCCATCTGATCTGGATCTACACTGTTTCCAAAGATAGGGGTTGTCGTGAACAGCAAGATAAGGGTTAACCTTTTTTTGTCCCAGAAACCCCAAAACAGGTTTTTGGCAAACAGTGCAGGCCTAGAACAGACACCCTATTCTAGACGCCGCTGAACGTGGCTTCTGATCGCCTACTCTGTTTGCAAAAAGTTCAGTCATTTTCCAAATAAATTTTTGAAGACAACACAACCTGACACCCTTAAATTTTGAAATGAACACTTGCTATTTATAAGTAGGAAGATTCTATTTGGTACAAAGAAGCCTCCGTGGTCGAGTGGTTACGCTACTCGCCTTGTAAACCAGGGGTCGCAGGTTCGATCCCGGGCTTCTCCAGACTTTCGGATGAGTCTTTAAACCGAGGTCCCGTCTCCGTATGACCTTAGCTGTTGGTGGGACGTAAAACTGAAACACTCACTCTATTGGGTACAAAATGGGTTAACCCTAATACTACTGAATAAATTAGTTTAGCAACACCCATTACTGACACTCAACCAATCAAATTTTTAATACAATGTGTTCATTCAATTCACAAACTGCATGACAAACAGCGTAGATCCTGACCAGAATCCATCTGATCTGAACCTACACTGTTTGCAAAGGTAGGGGTTGGTGTGTTCAGCAGGATAAGGGTTAGATGTATGTATTAGAAAATATTTCATAAATGTGTGTGAATTCGGGTTTAACGTCGCTTTCAACAATTTTTCAGTCATATCATGACGGTGTCTGGTTGCGACAGGGAGCTCAATGCTCTCTTTTATAGTGCTGCCTCACTGAAGTATCATGTCCCAGACACATTATATGATACACCAAAACCTCTAACTATTAATGGGGTCCGAAGCAGAAACCGTGTTAGTTAAACAACCGTGTTATATCCAAACAAAAATATATAGATTATATAGAACCAGAGGACCATTGGTCCTGAATCGCTCACCTGACTTTTCTGAGGAAGTCCTCAAAGACTTTAATATGTGATCTTTGGCCAAGAGGGACCGAAGGTCTGTGTAACTGGGTGGGGATCTCAACTGTTTCCGAGATATTAAGCATTCAATGCAATAAAGGGAGTTGGCCCCCAGCCCCCCCCCCCCCCCACCCCCACTGGAACCGTAGGTCCAACGGTCCATTACACTGAATGCGACAAGAATATATATGGTTTATGGGTGGGGATCTTAACCGTTTCCGAGATATTAAGCATTTTGTGGAAAAAAGGGGGTTAGGCATGCCCCCCTCCCTCACCCAGGGACCCCCGGGTCCAAAGGTCCATGTCACTGAATGCGCCTTATCATAAGGAACAAGAATATATATGGTTTGTGGGTGGGGATCTTAACCTTTTCCGAGATATTAAGCATTTTGAGCAAAAAAGGGGGAGGGGCATGCCCCCCACCCCCCCCCCCCCCCCGGACCCCTGGTACCCCAGGGTCCAAAGGTCCATGTCACTGAATGCGCCTCATCATAAAGAACAAGAGTATATATGGTTTATGGGTGGGGATCTTAACCGTTTCCGAGATATTAAGCATTTAATGCAAAAAAGGGGGTGGGGCATGCCCCCCTGGGACCCCCGGGTCCAAAGGTTCATGTCACTTAATGCGCCTTATGATCAGGAACAAGAATATATATGGTTCATGGATAGAGATCTTAACCGTTTCTGAGATATTAAGCATTTTGTGCCAAAAAAAGGGGTGGGGCATGCCCCCCCCCCCCCCCCCCCCCCCGGACCCCTGGTACCCCATGGTCCAAAAGTCCATGTCACTGAATGGGCCTCATTATAAGGAACAAGAGTATATATGGTTTATGGGTCGGGATCTTAACCGTTTCCGAGATATTAAGCATTTTGTGCAAAATAGGGGTGGGGCATGCCCCCCCCCCCCCCCCCCCCCCCCCCGGGAACCCCGGTACCCAAAGTTCCAAAGGTCCATGTCACTGAATGCGCCTTATCATAAGGAACAAGAATATATATGGTTTATGGGTGGGGATCTTAACCGTTTCCGAGATATTAGGCATTTTTTGCCAGAATGCTGAACCCTGATTAACCCTCACCATGCTGAACCCTGATTAACCCTCACAATGCTGAACCCTGATTAACCCTCACCATGTTGAACCCTGATTAACACTCACCATGCTGAACCCTGATGATCCCTCACTATGCTGAACCCTGATTAACCCTCACCATGCTGAACCCTGATTAACCCTCACCATGCTGAACCCTGATTAACCCTCACCATGTTGAACCCTGATTAACCCTCACCATGCTTAACCCTGATTAACCCTCACCATGTTGAACCCTGATTAACCCTCACCATGCCGAACCCTGATTAACCCTATCCATGCTGAACCCTGATTAACCCTCACTATGATGAACCCTGATTAACCCTCACCATGTTGAACCCTGATTAACCCTCACCATGTTGAACCCTGATTAACCCTAACCATGCTGAACCCTTTTTTGCCAGAAACCAATGTTACCCTTCTCTTGCTGAATATTCAGTTTAGCCACACCCATTTCTGACTTTGAACCAATCAGATTACTTGATGTAATTTTTTTCTACAAAGCCATAAACTTAATGTCAAACAGTGTAGATCCTGATCAGATTGCTTCTTCAGAAGCCATCTGATCTGGATCTACACTGTTTCCAAAGATAGGGGTTGTCGTGAACAGCAAGATAAGGGTTAACCTTTTTTTGTCCCAGAAACCCCAAAACAGGTTTTTGGCAAACAGTGCAGGCCTAGAACAGACACCCTATTCTAGACGCCGCTGAACGTGGCTTCTGATCGCCTACTCTGTTTGCAAAAAGTTCAGTCATTTTCCAAATAAATTTTTGAAGACAACACAACCTGACACCCTTAAATTTTGAAATGAACACTTGCTATTTATAAGTAGGAAGATTCTATTTGGTACAAAGAAGCCTCCGTGGTCGAGTGGTTACGCTACTCGCCTTGTAAACCAGGGGTCGCAGGTTCGATCCCGGGCTTCTCCAGACTTTCTGATGAGTCTTTAAACCGAGGTCCCGTCTCCGTATGACCTTAGCTGTTGGTGGGACGTAAAACTGAAACACTCACTCTATTGGGTACAAAATGGGTTAACCCTAATACTACTGAATAAATTAGTTTAGCAACACCCATTACTGACACTCAACCAATCAAATTTTTAATACAATGTGTTCATTCAATTCACAAACTGCATGACAAACAGCGTAGATCCTGACCAGAATCCATCTGATCTGAACCTACACTGTTTGCAAAGGTAGGGGTTGGTGTGTTCAGCAGGATAAGGGTTAGATGTATGTATTAGAAAATATTTCATAAATGTGTGTGAATTCGGGTTTAACGTCGCTTTCAACAATTTTTCAGTCATATCATGACGGTGTCTGGTTGCGACAGGGAGCTCAATGCTCTCTTTTATAGTGCTGCCTCACTGAAGTATCATGTCCCAGACACATTATATGATACACCAAAACCTCTTTATAACACTATTAATGGGGTCCGAAGCAGAAACCGTGTTAGTTAAACAACCGTGTTATATCCAAACAAAAATATATAGATTATATAGAACCAGAGGACCATTGGTCCTGAATCGCTCACCTGACTTTTCTGAGGAAGTCCTCAAAGACTTTAATATGTGATCTTTGGCCAAGAGGGACCGAAGGTCTGTGTAACTG
Source organism: Lucinisca nassula (assembly GCA_963580285.1). Classification (NCBI taxonomy): domain Eukaryota; kingdom Metazoa; phylum Mollusca; class Bivalvia; order Lucinida; family Lucinidae; genus Lucinisca; species Lucinisca nassula. Next base: position 74,526,243 of record OY757017.1, on the reverse strand, counting down.
GGTGGGGATCTCAACTGTTTCCGAGATATTAAGCATTCAATGCAATAAAGGGAGTTGGCCCCCAGCCCCCCCCCCCCACCCCCACTGGAACCGTAGGTCCAACGGTCCATTACACTGAATGCGACAAGAATATATATGGTTTATGGGTGGGGATCTTAACCGTTTCCGAGATATTAAGCATTTTGTGGAAAAAAGGGGGTTAGGCATGCCCCCCTCCCTCACCCAGGGACCCCCGGGTCCAAAGGTCCATGTCACTGAATGCGCCTTATCATAAGGAACAAGAATATATATGGTTTGTGGGTGGGGATCTTAACCTTTTCCGAGATATTAAGCATTTTGAGCAAAAAAGGGGGAGGGGCATGCCCCCCCCCCCCCCCCCGGACCCCTGGTACCCCAGGGTCCAAAGGTCCATGTCACTGAATGCGCCTCATCATAAAGAACAAGAGTATATATGGTTTATGGGTGGGGATCTTAACCGTTTCCGAGATATTAAGCATTTAATGCAAAAAAGGGGGTGGGGCATGCCCCCCTGGGACCCCCGGGTCCAAAGGTTCATGTCACTTAATGCGCCTTATGATCAGGAACAAGAATATATATGGTTCATGGATAGAGATCTTAACCGTTTCTGAGATATTAAGCATTTTGTGCCAAAAAAAGGGGTGGGGCATGCCCCCCCCCCCCCCGGACCCCTGGTACCCCATGGTCCAAAAGTCCATGTCACTGAATGGGCCTCATTATAAGGAACAAGAGTATATATGGTTTATGGGTCGGGATCTTAACCGTTTCCGAGATATTAAGCATTTTGTGCAAAATAGGGGTGGGGCATGCCCCCCCCCCCCCCCCCGGGAACCCCGGTACCCAAAGTTCCAAAGGTCCATGTCACTGAATGCGCCTTATCATAAGGAACAAGAATATATATGGTTTATGGGTGGGGATCTTAACCGTTTCCGAGATATTAGGCATTTTGTGCAAAGAAGGGGGTGGGGCATGCCCCCCCGGGGGGCCCCAGTGTCCCAAAATCCATGTCACTTAATGCGCCTCATCATAAGGAATAAGAATATATATGGTTTAGTGGCATTATTTGTAACAGTTTGCAAGATATCAGACATTTCTACTTTTTCCCATACAAATGCCCATGTTACCAAATTTAACCTTGGCGTAAAATAGGTCAAGGTCATCCCAGGGACACCATTTATGCAATTTATGATGGGCCCATGTCCCAGGTGCTACATGCCAAGTTTCATGCAAATCAGCCCAGTGGTTCCGGAGGAGAAGATTTTCGAAGGGTTTTTACCATATATGGGCATGGCGGCCATCTTGGTCATGTGACCTAGACCAAAAATGCAAACTTTCGTTCCCCCACCCCATGGAGCCTCCACATGAAATTTGACTACAATCGGCCCAGCAGTTCCGGAGGAGAAGACGTTTGAAAATGTGAACACACACACAGAATTTTTGCCTGGCCATACTATCAGCTCACCAATGAGCCTTCGGCTCAGGTGAGCTAAAAATGACCATTTATGGTCATTTTTCTATATAATCTATATATTTTTGGGATCCATCTTGAAACCGTGTTTTATCCGAAACCGTGTTATAATAAACCGTGTTATAACGAGGTTGTGGTGTACCACACCCAGTCACATTATCCTGACACTAGGTCGACCAGTCCTAGCTCTACCCCGTAAATCTGAGTGCCAAGCGAGGAGCAGCTAGTACCATTTTTAATGACTTTGGTATGTCGCAGCCCGGGATCTCCCGTTCCCCGGAGCGGACACTCTACCAAATGAGCTATTGGGACCAGTCAATCTATATGAATGTTGCTATGCCCAGCTATGAGCAAACAAGTAACTCCTGATCACCAGTTCACCAGCTCGATATGGTCTCCGGACGTTAGCCCCCCAGGACATTTGCCCCCCAATGACTTAATCTAAAAATGGACATTTGCCCCCCAGTTGAAAATGTGACCCGGACATTTGCCCCCCAGAGCTTATTTTCAGTATGGACATCTGCCCCCCAGTGCATATTTTACAGGTGGACAATTGCCCCCCACTGCTTATTTCAGAAAGGGACATTTGCCCCCCAACCTGGCTAGACAAGGATAATCATTAGTCATTACACAGACTTGTATATAGCTACATAATTTACATGATAACGTTTTGGTTATGGTTTTACAGCACATTCAAGATCATTTCAATTTCTTCAAGAATTAACCATCAGTGTATCCAGTGTAAAAACCACTTGAGTATAGGCGTCTGACACTGGACCCTCAATGAGGCACAAACTCAATATATGGTTCTGTAGCTGACTTGCTTAACCCTTATCCTGCTGAATAAATTAAGCATCTCCAATTGTTGACTATTAACCATCACATTCTTGGTATATTTTTGTTAACTTAACAAATTGCATGATAAACAGTATAGATCCCCATCAGATATGGCATCTGATACTGCTTTCTAACATAGGGGTTGTCCATAACAGCAGGTTATTATGGGATTCATATTTATATAGATGGAGTAATTTATTGCTTAACATTTTGTATTTCTGATGATAATAAACCAATAAATACATTGTTTCCTCCTTTGTGTTAGCCCTGGTCTATCTGGGGGGCAAATGTCCCTTTCTAAAATAAGCAGTGGGGGGCAAATGTCCACCTGTAAAATAAGCACTGGGGGGCAGATGTCCATACCAAAAATAAGCTCTGGGGGGCAAATGTCCGGGTCACATTTTCAACTGGGGGGCAAATGTCCATTTTTAGATTAATTCATTGGGGGGCAAATGTCCTGGGGGGCAAATGTCCTGGAATCGCTTGATATGCACCTGACTGAGTCAACAGAGAAGCAGTTGTAATTTTAAGGCTTTTGCAATGTCCAAAGTCCAATGTCCAAAGTTTGTCTCTTTTTTTAAATCCACTAAAATAAAACTGTAGTTTTTTTCTAAATCAATTAAAAACAGAACTCCAATCAAAATAGAATTGCAATTTACCTAAATCCATTAAAATAGAACTCCATTTTATTTTTATCCACTTATAAAACAGAATTGGAATTTTTCTAAATCCACTGACTTAGAACTTCCAGTTAAACGGAACTTCAGTTCATCACGAAGACACGCCTATATAATTTCGACCCCCTTGAACCCCACTTTTATGCAGTAAAACTGGGGTTTACAGGGGAAAACCTTATTTTTCTTATTTCTGCTCTAAAATATAGATTTTGGGTACTCGTTAGAACCGCCTCAATGAGGCGGTTCTAACGTATACCCACAATCTATATTATAGAGCAGAAATAAGAAAATTATCATAATTTTTCATCTAAAAATTTACGATTTTTGGGCAGTCAAATTTACAATGTATCTGTATAGGCATGTTTTCGTAATGTTTTCTAAATCCACTAAAAGAGAACTGCAACTTTTCTAAATCTACTAAATTTTTTATAAATCCACTGAAACAGAACTGCAATTTTTCGAAAATCCACTGCAGAAGTACTTCAATTGTTCTAAACCCACTAAACTGAATTGCAATTTAAAACATATTCAACATTCCATAATTCATTTGCAAATTCAGAGAATTTAGTCTGCAGTTTTAAATACAAATGCTGACATACATGTACATGTACTAGTGTCCTAGCTCCTGTATATACTAACAAAATGACACTTAGTGATGAACATCGGCTAGCCCCACAAAAAAGGACTGACTAGTTATGGCATAATTGTATTAAAATATTCGCCATGCTGTGAGTTATATCAGAAGTTTTAAGGTAAGAAATTTTGTTCTGTGACAGAGCCATAAAATGTAATTTGCGCATGTTAAACCGACACTTCACCTCCCCAAATTACAATTTTGAATAACGGGTACAGTTATCCCATTCTAATGCATTTCTTCGTTTGGTGAAAAAATGCATTATTTGCACAAGTGGCAAATGCTGTCGCAAATTTCTGACGTCATCCAATCAGATGTTTTGTAACGTAAGTGAATGCATTAAAATGATCCTCATATAGCTTCAGATAAAACGAGTAAAAAGGATATTTATAGATTTGTGTTTTGAGTACATGTTCAGGCGATTCTAACAAGTACAGATACTCACTGACTGCTTTGTCGTCTGCCGGTTACCTTAAAAGTAATTTTTTGCAAACAGTGCGGACACAGATCAGACTGCTCCAGTAGGAGCAGTCTGATCTGGGCCCATACTGTTTGCCTGAGTGTAAAAAGATTTTTAAAAAGTTTGCAAAAAAAAATCAGCAGACGACATAAGCAGACGAGATTTTCAGATGTAGTTCTTCTCAACGACTTAAGGGTTAATAGGTACTTGTTCAGGCGATTCTAACAAGTACAGATACTCACTGAAGACATAAGAAAAATTATCCTTTAGTTTTCCTTGCACCATGTTAACCCTTAAAATGACAATCACGACAATTGTCAACTGCTTTGTCGTCTGCCGGTTACCTTAAAAGTATTTTTTTGCAAACAGTGTGGACACAGATCAGACTGCTCCAGTAGGAGCAGTCTGATCTGGGCCCATACTGTTTGCCTGTGGGTAAAAAGATTTTTAAAAAGTTTTCAAAAAAAAAATATCAGCAGACGACATAAGCAGATGAGATTTTCAGATGTCGTTCTTCTCAACGACTTGTCCTGCTGAGCCCGGATATGCCTTATCTTTGAAACAATGACTGAATGTAGATCCAGATCAGATGGCTTCTGTAGAAGCCATCTGATCAGGATCTTCATTGCTTGCCATCCAGTTTATAAATTTGTTGCAACTAGAGCTGCCGCCTAACGGGCGCCAATTATACCCCCGCATGCGTTGTCAGATAGTATTTTTTTGTACCGACAAATTTTTACAAGTATTTGACCTTGAGGAAGGTCAACATAAAGGTCAAGGTCAGGTTTGTGTATATCAGTCTTAAGTACTAGTGGCAAGGTGTGTGGTGTGTGAATATTAAAGAAATCGGTCAAAGAATATGGAAGTTATGAGCAATGTTAAAGTTTTTTGTAACAGACTGACGACGACAGACGACGACGACAGACGACAAGCTGACTCCTATATACCCCCTTCAAACTTCGTTTGCGGGGGGTATAATAATTTGCATCAAGTAATCTGATTGGCTGATAATCAGTGGTGGGTGTGACATATTTAAATATTCAGCAGGACAAGGGTTTAGGGTTAATAGGTCTGTGTAATGAACAAACCTCTAAAGTTTTGTTTTGTTTGTTTGATTTGAAGTTTAACGTCCCCGTAAACACTGTATATGTCATTTTGGAGACATTGCTTCCAATTCTGTGGGACTTTTACCCGACATTGAGATGAAATGACATCTCAAGCCCTGCCGCCCAATGAAACCAACAGGGTTTATAAGCATGGACGGGCCGACTCGCACTGCTTTGCCTGGGCAGGCTTAGATCCGCTAAGCGGTTTACCAGTACTCGTGTGCGGTCAGCTGCCCTTCTGCATGGAAGCATCATGCAGCCCAGCTATTTCTTCAAGCCCCGATGGGCGGGGGCGATTCTAGCACCCACTACCTGTGTTTGGAGCGTACATAAGAAAGATAATACACATTTTCAGCAGAAAAAAATCACCGTTTTGGGGATATTCAAGAATGCACTTACAAAATGGTGGCGTTTAATGGCCCAGTCCATATCAAGCCGTTCAGTTTTCCAATTCACACCTTTCTGGGCAGGCTTACACTACATCATAGTGTAGTTTATATTTTCTTGTCTTTTGGGATCACTGATTCCATTGTGGAATTTTGAAATTATTTGAGGGTCACTAGCTAGTCTGGCCTAGAATACATGTACACTTCATATTTTCCAGTTCTATGGTGTATTCCTTGCTTCCAAAGGATAACCCTTTTATAGAACATATTTATATGTAAACAGTGAACTGATTCCATTGTGGAATTTTGAAATTATTTGAGGGTCACTGATGAGGCCTAATTGGCCGAAACTAGCTAGTCTGGCCCAGGATACATGTACCTTTTGTATTTTCCAGTTCTATGGTGTATTTCTTGCTTCCAAAGGATAACTCTTTTATAGAACATATTTATATGTAAACGGTGAACTCTTTCACCAGAAACTGACAACTGTCCTTCTTGAACCAGCAGAAGGGAGAAATTGACAGTAGAAAAGAGTTCATGATCAGTCGCCACAAAAGAACATTGCCAACCCCGACAGGTATTCGACCTGACAGTCAGACGCGCACCAGACTGAGCGTCCGTAAGGAGTGTACCTTGTCCTAACTCTTATCATGCTGTTCACGACAACCCCTATCTTTGGAAACAGTGTAGATCCAGATCAGATGGCTTCTGATCAGGATCTACACTGTTTGACATTCAATTTATAAATTTGTAGGAATAAATTACATCAAGTAATCTGATTGGTTCAAAGTCAGAAATGGGTGTGGCTAATCTGAATATTCAGCAAGAGAAGGGTTAATTTTACTTCTCTTTATCTGGAGCTATACCCTTGTCCTGCTGAATATTCAAATATGCCACACCCACAGCTGATTATCAACCAATCAGATTACTTGATGCAAATTATTGAAACGGGTACATAAATTGAATGACAAACAATGAAGATCCTGATAAGATGGCTTCTTCAGAAGCCATCTGATCTGGATCTACATTGTTTGAAAGATTAGACATATCTGGGCTCAGCAGGACAAGAATTAGCAATAGCCTAAGTTCAAACTATATTTTGATGAAGGCCCCTGCTCATCGGGGCTTGAAGAAATATATGGGCTGCAAGCCGCTGCATGATGCTTCCACGCAGAGCTGAAACCGACCCGCACATGAGTACTGGTAAACCGCTTAGAGGATCTAAGCCTGCCCAGGCAAAGCGGTGGGAGTCGGCCCGTCCATGCTTATAAGCCCTATTGCTTTCATTGGGCGACAGGGCTTGAGTTGTCTTTTCATCTCAATAACGGGTAAAAATCCCACAAAATTGGAAGCGACGTCTCCAAAATGACCTTTACAGTGTTGAATGGGACGTTAAACCTCATTTCAAACAATTAAAACAATGAATAACATAAAGTACCTTTCTGATACAGCCTGGCTCAAAAACCAAAACACATCACAATTACCGTACAAATGAGAAGTTTTTTCCTTTTCCAATTAACCACTGTTGTCATACTATTACTTAAAATACGCAAGTGGTCTTCCTTTAAGAAAATTGCTATTTCCTTACAAATCAATATGATAACAAGCCCGTGACATTAACCCATTTTGTACAGGAAACCCCAAAACGGATATCCTGACAAACAGTGCAGGCCCAGATCAGACGCCGCATTCTGCGGCGTCTGATCAGGGCCTACACTGTTTGCATAAAGTTCAGGCATTTTCCAAATCAAATTTGAACAAAACATCATGATTTTGAAATGGACTCCTACTATATATAGGGAGGAAGATTCCATTTGGTACAAAAATGGTTAAAATCATGTCCACCCAATGCATTGCATCACAGAGATGATCAGGGTTTAGTGAGGTATTAACTAATGTTTTGTTATGATAATGTACTTTTTCAGATAGGCAGTTCTAATTACCGTATTTTGCCGTGTATAACACGCACTCGTGTATAATACGCACCCGATTTTCAGCGTCTGATCGGCGGGAAAAAAATAAGTTCGTATGTATAACACGCTTCAGTTTTACCCAGATGCCCCACAGCTAAAATTTGGTTCCCTGTTCTAGACTTAAACGAATTCGGTGTATGGCAATGTGACATTACAAGCGTAAATGTGTTTTGTTTATTTTTTCTTGGTGGGAATAAAAGACAAATTATCGTAAGTTTTTCCCCAATCTCGTCGCCAAAAGACATAATTGAAGTGTGACAAGGGTCATTTCTAAGGGTACTGTTCTCTCTATCTTGTTAAAAAAATAATGACAAAATAGTTTTATTTGACAAAAAAAATAATTTCCAAGACCCAGAGTGTTAAAATAAGTCTTTGTTATGACACCCGTTGGGGATTACAAAATGTGTGTATATTGAGCCCAGTTTTCTCGAGTTTTGAGTCGCTTGACACGTCCAATAATTAGCACCTTCTCAACTGCAGTATTCTAAATCCGTTTGTTGTGAAATTCACACCTCAGTGCAATAAACACCAATCACTGTTGATAGCATGTCATACTGCAACGCTTCATTTAATTATATACAAAAAGGCAAATGGAATGTTTTTATACTCAGAGAAGTGACTCCTCTAATTTACAAGCAGTCGTATTGTTTAGAATAATTTCCTACAAATCACATTGAGGACCGTCTGCTCAGAGCTGCCTGTGCAGTCGCAGTCTGATCAGTTCCTTGTGTGCTGTAAGGATAGCTAAGGGGCCCAATGCCCCTTCCTGCAGCAAGAGAAAGCTCTACAATTTGCATGTGCGCCCTGCAAAGACCGTCTGCCCAGAGCAGCCTGCGCATTCGCGCAGTCTTATCAAAGTTTGTTGTGCTCCTTCGTGCAGCAAGTGAAATCTCTACAAAATACCTGTGCACCCTGAAAGACCGTCTGCTCCAAGCAGCCTGCGCATTCGCGCACCCTATCAAATTTCGTTGTGCTCCTTCGTGCAGCAAGAGAAATCTATTCAATTTACATGTGCGCCCTGCACAGTTCGTCTGCTCAGAGCAGCGCAGCGCATTTGTGCAGTCTTATCAAACTTTGCTGAACGGATTGCTCTTTCGTCCAGAAAGAGAAATCTTTATAATTTTCATGTGCGCCCAGCAATGACCATTCGCTCGGAGCAGCCTGCGCATTTGCGCAGTCTTATCAGTGTTCAATGTGCAATCTAAGGAAGGCTAAAACATCCCTGGTCAGACTATATGGGTGCATAGGCTGGTCTGATTCTTCGCGGGGACGCACATGTTAAATTGTAGGAAATTAATGACCCGGCTCAAATTTAAGTTATGCGTAGTTGCTTCCCTTACTTAGCTGTCAATCAAATATATATATAGATTCAGATTTTCTTTCATTCGTTATTACGTTGATAAAGTCAAATTTCTGAAACAAAAATAAGTAATTACAGTTTCCAGGTAAGAAAATATATTCAGGGGCTTGCTTGGTATCCAAAACTATCTGTTTATCGTTGAAGTCGGTCTAACAAGATTTTTTTGTAGTAAAGTCGCGATTGTCATTAGATTTCGCGACCGCAAAACTTCGACAACACTTGGAAAAATGTTGGAAGTTTTGTGTTCCGTTACATTACACGCACCCAGTTTTGATTTCATATTTCTGAGGGAAAAAAGTGCGTATTATACACGCCGAAATACGGTATTGAGCATCCACAACTTGTGTTTGAAGTATACAACCACACAACTAGCAGTTAAGCAATGCGTAATCTGTCATAGGTTCATTTAAGTGCATGTCGAAAGAATGTGCACTGTACTGGTTAACCACTAACATATAAGCCTGCCCAGGAAAAGTGTAGATAGGTAAACTGACCAGCTCAAAAATGATCTAAAATAGTGTTGACTGGGCCGTTACCTCCAATACAAACAAACAATCATTTAAGTGCAAATATGTCAAAACACAATGACATGCTGAACAAGAATTTGCATCACAAGTGACATGTTTGTCAAAGTACAAAGAAACTGTAATCCACATACATGTACAGTAAAATTCCGCTTTTAAGTCCACCTAAAATTAAGACTAAATCTGCTGTTAAAAGCTTATTGAGAAGGTTTCAATTATTCCTTCTTTGCATTACGCAAACACGACTATACAAATACATTGCCACCTTTATTGCTGAAAAAACGAAAATTTTATGATGAAAAATTGTGATATTTTTCTTATTTCTGCTCAAAATATAGACTGTGGGCACTTGTTAGAACCGCCTCATCGAGGCGGTTCTAACGAGTACCCACAATCTATATTTTAGAACAGAAATAAGAAAAATAAGGTATACCATACCCCCTGGAAACCCCAGTTTTACTATATAAAAGTGGGGTTCATGGGGGACAAAATTATATAGGCGTGTTTTCGTGCTGGTGTTTTCTCTACCTAGTGTCTCCTAATAAGAGACCACCTTTGGGACTGTTCAAAAGTGGTCTTAATATAGGAATTTACTGTATATAGCACAATGAATACCAGTAAATTCTGTTTCACACTGAAACAGAAAGTGGGGATGGAGCTTAATGTTTGTCAAAAAATCTCTACCACTCCAATCCATGGGACCAGCCTTCTTCAGAATTTGTGCGGCACATTCAAAAATTTTATTAACTTAAGGTCAGTTGTCTGAAAGTTTCGGTCAATCAGCTGAGAATGGTGTATATCAATAGTGTAGCTGATATGTTGAGTCAGCTGATCCACCACTGAATATAATGTATCTGTTTATTTGTTTGTTTTGGAGTTTTACGGCCCAGTCAACACTATTTAGGTCATTTTTGAGCCGGTCAGTTTACCTATCAACACTTTCCTGGGCAGGCTTATACGTAAGCGGTTAACCAGCACAGTGCACATTCTTTCGCCAGAAACTGACAACTGCCCTTCTTGCTGTTTATTTGTAACAGGTACAAGCCAGCTAAAACTCTATATTTGACAATGGCTTTTTTCACTTCTGCTTCAGCCGAAATACTGCTTCACACAAATGAGTATGGTGTGGCACTCCACTAAAATCACTTTAGTCAAACACAAAAATACACGAGATGCCAATTAAAGTTCTGCAGTGGAAGGTAAGGTAGGTTTTCTGCAGGCACTGTGGTTTTTGCCTACCGATTAAAGATGAGCTCAATCTTTCTACTCCACACCAAATGAGTATGGTGTACCACTCCACTAACCGAGCTAACTTTACACAACCACAAATTTACGAGATGCCTGCAGCCAATTAATTTAAGTTCTGCAGCAGACCCAGGGCGGAGGAAGGTAAGATGGATTTTCTCCATGGTCCATAGAAATGCCAAAAGGCACCTGTATTTATCAAAATGCACTGTCATTATTGATTTTTTCTGTCAAGGGTAGGGTGTTGCGAAAAACAAGAATTCAACTGTTGTTTAAAGGTGGATTAGACACTTAGAATTTTTTTTATAAATTCAAATTTCTTTATTCGTAGCTCTACTGAAACCAGCCCTTTAAATTTTCCACTAGTCATAATGTATTAAGAGGGTTGGTTTTTTTCTATATACAAAATTTCCAAGTCTGAAAGCTACTATGGCTTACCATTGCATTGTTGCTATTCCATCTTTACACCATTCAATTAAGAGTGCATTGCGCTAAACAGAACGCACTTCGACCTAAACATTTACCAAAACGACTGAAAACACACTATAAATATTGGTTTATGTGCAATATAGATGTGCAATATAGACACATTATCTACAGCCGACATTATACATCTGAGTATCAAAGTTCAACATAAAAGGTTCACGTTATTAAAAACATACCCATGTACACCAAATACCAATAATGCATTTTGGTAAATACAGACGGGTTTTGGTTTCTATGGTTTGTTTGTTTTGTTTCTTTGAATTTAGGTTTTTTGTCCCCATCAACACTATTTAGGTCATTTTGGAGACGTTGCTTCCAATTTTTTGCATTGAGATGAAATGATATCACAATCCCTGCCGCCCAAACAAACCAGAAGGTTAATATGCAGGGACTGTCAGACTCGCGCTACTTTGCCTGGGGAGGCTTCTTTCTTCTTTTTTTCTTTTCTCCTATTACTGCTACTCGCTCACATCTGAGCATTACGAGCAGGACTGTCTGGGTGGTAACCAGTACTTTTTTTAAGCAATGTGGATGAAGTGCCTTTCTCAAGGACACAACACTTTGGTCAGTGTGAGGCTCGAACCCGCAACCTCTCGATCACAAATACGATGCGCTACCACTGCACCAAAGCATTCCACTAAGCAGTGTACCGGTACTCATGTGCGGCCAGTTTCAGCTCTGCGTGGAAGCACCATGCAAAAGTGTTTCTATGAACCCATTTCTCCAGGCACTCTGGTTTTTGCTCATCTCTGATTAAAGATCAGCTCCATGTAAGTGAAATAACCTTGAGAGGGTAATGGCCAAACGTGACCGACTCAGTATTAGATAGATAGATCTAGTATTGAAATAATAATGTTACGGTTATGGGTAAATAACACTTCTCTACAGCCTTGCTGTATAGGAGTCGGTGTGCAGACAATTGCTCACAAGACAGTTGCCCACAAGACAATTGCTCACAAGACAGTTGCCCACAACCTTAATGGAAAATAAGACAATTGCTCACAATACATTTTTTTCATGATTTTATTTTTATTTTTATATCATCTATAATTATGGTAACTATTTTTTCCTTTGGATTTCAACCAATTAATGATAATTGGATTTCAACTAGTAATTGAAACATTAGTAGTTTATTCATAACATTTAGTAATTAAACTGAATCATATCATAATTAAGCAACGGAAATAGCGGATAGTACCTGGATGGGTGACCGCGTTGTTTTACTTCGATGACGACCCGGCACACGCGACAATAATAATAAAAAAAGTTTGCTAGAAAGTTGCGATTTGTTATGTACTGATGTCAGTTACCGGGGATATTAATTATCATTACAAATCATTCTAAATGTACAATGATATTCACCAGTATAAGCCGGACGGTCTTCCCAGTAAAAATAAAAGGCTTTTTTACAGGCGCAAAATAACATTTCTGTACAGCCTTGCCGTATAGGAGCCGGCTCTTTTAGCGACACGGGTAGAGTGGTTGGCTTTTTCACGATGGTGTTCCCCCCAGCCCTAATTAGCATGGTGCCACACCACGCCCCTTTTCTTTAGCACCATGTCCTTTGTTTCAGCGCCATGCCCTTTTCTAGATAGAGTAATTGTTGTCCTACATTTTGGTACAAAAATCACTGAAATTGACCAAAAAATAACAAAGTTATGCCTGTTTAAATCAAAACTATTTTAGACACCTTTTAGCAATAAATTGTTGCCTTGACTTGACTTGATAGATTTTGTAAGGTAACCGGGCGCTAAAAGCACATAGGGGCTACCCCCATCTCGCTAAATGGGATTAGTTTATGAACTGCTCTTCCCAGGGCCTCCAATGTGCTGGCACTTGTCAATTCGACAGGTGTCAGCTGACCAATGGGAATATACTGAACTCTTAATCGGAGGAAGGCACAAATCGCACCCAAGGTACAGCGTTTGTCCTAAGAAACACAGTTCTATAGCGATTTTAGAATTTTGAGTGCAGGAATCAGACCAAAGACGGGCTCTAGTATGTGATGACGTGTTGCCAATTTCGACTGCCAAATGTGTCAGAGCACAGCCCTGTTTTCGAATGTCTGGCCGAGGAAAAAAGCTAACATACATTATCAGTTCTGGCTTCCATTATTCTCTGCCTCCACCCCTGACATGGCAAAGAAAACGCCTTCGGTCACGATGCTTGTTAAAGGGTGATAACGCATGAAATTTTTGAATTTTGAACAGGCATCTAAAGTGAGCCAGAATGGGTGACTAATAGACCAGCCAATTCCGGCTATTGCAAAAAGTCCTAGTACCCGTGCTCTCATCACGGAGACCTGCCTGTGCAAGTGGGGTTCAAAATTGGACAGGTGTGTCTTCGTGATGTGTTTGGAGGTATGTGTTTGTTTGGGAAAGGCAGTGATGAGGCTAATCAGCCGTTTTGCAATCCCGCTAATTTTTATTTTTGAATGGTCTTCCAAAAGGCATTTTTAAGGGACTTCCTATTTCCAAATACCTAGCAAATGGTGGATATTGCCGTTGCCCCGCCTATAAAGATATTTAGCGTGTGACCTGTCCCCGTTTGTATGCTCTGTTCTGGCAGTATTTATGCCTTCGCTTTGCCTACTTCAGGGGACTTCATTCTGTTGGTACCTAGGGGGAGCCCAGTACGGGCTTTCTCCCAGGTGCCCTCAGGATGTTGTCCTGACGGGCTCCGTCGAGCCTCCTCTCGTTCCTGAAATAGAAAAGTCGGATTAGTGCTTGGGACCCCATGTGTGCGCTCGGATCAGTGTAGTTGTGTCCAGTTTCTTGTCCCCCGGGGTCCCACCTGTACCTGTAATACAAACAAAAGTTATAAGTGCATATTGTGCTTGTGCTAATATGACCCCGCCATCCGTCACATATTTTGGCTTCCCATTCTGTGCACAGGGCGGGCCGGGATTGTGACGGGGGTCCCCCCACAAAGGCACGGTCCGGCTCTTAGGGTAACTTGTTCAAAACCAAGTTAACGGGTGGCGCGGTTATTGTGAAGAATTACCTTCCCATGGGGGCTGCCTGTCCTGCCGCGGCATGTTACCTCATCGGAACACTCATAAGTGCAAAGCACATGAGCCGCAACCACAGTGTCCCGAATCGGCTTGTCGCCGCAGGTTCAAGCATGTCCGTGGGAGCTATGGGATTTTCTTATGATGCACCCTTGCCCGTGGTCTGTTATGATGTTGAAGGTATGGGAGGGTCATTGGTTTGTCCTTTGACGGGGGTTAGCCTCGGCGGGGCACCCATAAGTGCAAAGCAAATGAGCCGCAACCACAGTGTCTCGCTTTGACGCCCCCGTCTCAGGTCCAAGTGCAGATTGACGGTAGGTGATGGTTGCCTAAGCGCGGTGTGTGGGTAACAAAAGCTGTTTTTCTTATATTACTTCCCAGTAATTTGTGTCTTTAAGGAATTTCTTAACCACCTCGGCTATGGCCGAGCAGTGTTTTTCGGGGGGAGCGAGGAGATCTTGTAGGTGTACCGATTCATATCCTAATTTGAACATTTCAGATTTTATCTCTTCTCGTGCATGGGCGTTTGTTACACATTCAAACAAGATGTGTTGTGTTGTTTCTAGTTCATAGTTATCGCATTTTCTGCATAGACCCGTTGTGTTTCCTAGTTGAGTGAGGTTGGCATTTAGGCCGTTATGGTTAAATCTCAAACGGGAAATTACCACGTCTAATTTTCTGTTGTTGCTAAATTGCTGGGCAGATTTACCTACTGTGGGCTGGAGGAGTTGGTAATGCCTCCCGGTGTTGGTTGGGTTTCTATCCCATAGAGCTTGCCATTTTCTCGTTATGGCGGTGTCTATGATTGTATAGATCTCCCGTTTTGAAGGGAGAGTATAATCTTTAATACCTATATCTAGTGCTAATCTGGCTGTTTCGTCGGCCGCCTCATTACCGGGGATGCCGACGTGGGATGGGATCCAGTCGATATCAATGTCTTGCCCTTCTCTTTTTGCCTTATCTAGTTTAGACAGGATTGAGTCAATTTGGTCAGGTCGTGTTTTGGATTTTCCTGACTGTAGGGCCTGGATAGCGCTAAGGCTGTCCGTGAGTACTGTGGCTTTGGGTGTCTTAACTGTGATGGCCCAGGAGATGGCCCAGTGAATGGCAATCAGTTCAGTTGTGAATACTGAGAGGTGTTGGTTTGTTTTAATCGGTACGTTAAGATTTCTCTCTGGGACAACGAATGCGGCGCCGGTTTTTCCTGTTGTGGGGTCCTTACTGCCATCTGTGTAGATTAGAGTTTTCCCAGCATGGCTGGTGCGAACATAAGAGAGGCTTTTATTTTTCATGTATTCATTTGTATTTTCTTCTTTCCTCCCCAGGACCTGATGGAGGTAACAGGAGGGTGTGTTGTGTTTGAGATCCCATTTGGATCTGTACTTGGGTGCCTGGATCTTATCGGGTATGTTGTGCTCTTTCAGGAGGGCACGAACTTTAGTACAATATGGGTTGTAGTTCTTGGCTCTCCTACATGAATAGCAACCATGATCTGTTAATAGATCATTCACTGGGAGGGATTTGCCAAGTGGGGAGGATCTAGCCCAGTATTTTAGTATGAGTTCTTCCCTTCGTAGATGTAATGGTTTAAGTCCACATTCTACCTCTAGTGCGTTGATTGGGGTAGATCGGTATGCTCTTGTTGCTATCCTGAGGGCGTGGTTTTGAATGATATTCAGAGTTTTAAGGATATTCTCTGACGCGGAGTTGTAAGCCTGGGCTCCATAGTCTAGCTTACTAAGAATAAGGGCTTTGTATAGGATCAGGAGTGTCTTTTTATCAGCTCCAAAGGTGGTACCTGACACTACTCGTAGTAGGTTCAGGTCTTTTTCACATCTTTCTTTGAGATCTTTAATGTGATCTCTCCAAGTCAGATGTTTGTCGAGGATCATGCCCAGAAATTTGATGTTCTGGGCCCATTCTATTTCCCTACCAAAGAGGTATAGTTTGTTTTGAGTGGTCTTCAGATTTCGTCGTTTGCTGAATATGATTGCTTTAGTCTTTAGGTTTGACACTTTGAATCCCCATCTTAGTGCCCAGGTTTCGATTTCTCTTAGAACTGATTGTAGGTCTTTGACCGCCAGTTCTAGAGTAGAGCGTTTCCCCCACACCGCGCTATCATCGGCAAACTGTGACAGGCCTATATTATTATGTGGTTTCAGGGCCTCGTGAAGGGTGTTAACAATTACGTTAAAGAGTATGGGACTTAGTACTGAGCCTTGGGGGCAGCCGTTTTCCAGGATTAGTTCCTCTGAGGTATTGTCCCCAACTCGGGTTTGAATTTTTCTATCCTTGAGAAAGCTATGGATCCACTTTAGCATGTTTCCGCTTATTCCGTATTCCTTTAGTTTGGTTATGGTGCCGGTTGACCACATGAGGTCAAAGGCCTTTTCAAGATCGAGGGCTACCGCTACTAGGATTTTGTGTTCCATGAAAGCCATGTTTATTTCTGATTCCAGTCGGACAAGTTGATCAGTTGTGGATCTGTTAGGCCTGAAGCCTGATTGGTTGTCTGAGATGATATTATTAGCTTCTAGATAGTTGGAGAGGCGTTTGGCGATCATGGTTTCCATAGTTTTACATGTGCATGAGGTGAGGGAGATGGGTCGATATGATTGTGGATCCAGCTTATCCTTGAGTGGTTTTTTTATTGGGATTGTTGTGGCTAGTTTCCATTGTGTGGGGACTTCTCCTCTACGCCAGGAAGTGTTTATGAGGTCTAAGAGTTTTTGTTTGCTATCTGGTGGGAGCTGTTTCAGCATTTCATAATGAATTTTGTCCGCTCCTGGAGCTGTGCTGCGTTTACTCTGCAGAGCCTCATTAAGTTCAAATAGGGTGAAGTCGCAGTTCAGGTTACTACTTCTTCGGTCATCGTTGAAGAGGTCAGGGAGAGATTGGTTGAAGGTTCTCTCCTCGGTCTCTTTTATTGTTTGGAAGGCAGGATCTTGGTTGGAGGTTTTTGACATATTATAGTGGTGGTTGGCAAGGGCGTCTGCTTTCTCTCTATCATTAGTTATGGTCTGGCCGTTAATTTTGAGACAGTTTATCTTTTCAGTAGGTTTACCCCTAAATTTATTAAAAGTAGACCACATTTTCTTACTAGTGGTCTTATGGTTAAGTTTGTTGACTATTTCTTGCCACCCTTGTTTTTGTGCTATTTGTAGGGTGGTTCTAGCGTGTGCCTTAGTTTTATTGTAGTTATTCTTAAGCTCGGAAGTTCTATTTTTCAAGTATTTCTTCCTCGCTTGCTCGCGTTGATTTATGGCTTTCCTACAATCTTGATTCCACCAGGGTGGGAGTAGTTTTTTATGTTTAACAGAGGTCGTTGGAATTGTACTGTCACAGATCTCTTTTAGGGTGGACGTAAACTGGTTGGCAATTTCGTCTATGTTTTGGTTGTCACTAATTTCTAATTTTTGTGAGCAGAGATTTTTAAAGAGATCCCAGTCGGCCTTGTTTAGGTTCCATTTTTGGGAAACGGCTGCTCCCGTGGTGTTGTATTTGGCATTATATTTGGACAAAATGGGGAGATGGTCACTACCACAGGAATTGTCAAGAGTATACCATTCTGAGCGGGCTGAGAGGTTTGGGGTGGCTATGGTGAGGTCAGGTGAAGATTCAGTTTCTGCCATGGTTGGTGCCCCATCATTGAGGATGGTAGCCCCGTATTCAAGTAATAACTCTGATAGTGCCTTCCCCCTTGGGTTCTGCTTTGGGCTCCATAGCGTGTCATGGGCGTTAAAGTCACCTACAAGTATGTAGCTTTGGTGCGGGATATGGTCGAAAAGTTTTCTTAGTCTATCTAGTTCTTTTGTTGCGTTTTTATTGCTGGGCGGGTCATAACAGTTTATCAAGGCTACTTTACAGTTTTTCAGATGGATGGTGACAGCGCACGATTCAAAAGTGGGGTCATTGATATTTAGGTCTAGCTTTTCGAATGGGATATTATCTTTCATATAAATGGCTACGCCACCTCCTCCTTTTTCCTGTCTGTTGGAGATGGCGGCAAGTTTGAATGTCGGTATCGTAGGGGTTCTTTTATTATCTTTGAACCAGGTTTCTTGTAGGCATATAGCGTGGGGGGATATTGTATTTTCATCTAGAAAGGCTCTAAGTTGATGTAAATTGACAGCGCTACGGGAGTTCCACTGCAGAACGTCAAGTCGGGAGGCTGGTGGAGGGGGTGGTTTTGCAGTGGAGTCCGCCATTATATATCCTTATAGGGTCGGGTGGGTGGGGGTCGGAATGTCTATGGGCTTGGGGTCGGGTTTGTTGGGTTGGGTGTTGAGGTATCCATGGGAGTTTGGTTGTCTGCTCTTAGTGCTGCTATACGCCTGTTGGTGGCATTTGTATGGCAGTGCGTTTTTTGTCTAGCCGGGGTGTCTGTTATGTTTGTACTCAGGTGTGGGTTTATGTGGGTGTGGGTTCTGACGATATTTCCCACTGCTTTCGCTTTGTCTTTTGGGGCTAGGGTCAATTTATCCAATTTCATCACCTCAACGAGGATGGTGATGAGTTGTTCTGTTGTAACATACGTTTGGTTATGGCTGGGTGTATGGCTAGGGTTAGGGTTAGGTATGGGATAATTTGGTACTGATGGGCTGGCTATGGACCGTGTCTGCATTTGAGTTATAGTGGGAGGTGTTTGGGTAGGGTTTTGAGTGGGGGCATCGTCCAATGGGTGTGCAACATGAACGACGGACTCCTGTATACGCCTAATGTTCCATTCCTCCCTGGTTATTCTGTTAAGGGTATCTACCTTCCTTTTGTATGTGAGGAAGGTAGGGCACTGGGGGTGAGCTGCACCGTGTGGCCCCCCGCAGTTTGGGCATTTCCTGTATCTATAGTTGACTTTGCATTGGTGATGGGAGTGCCACATGCTACAGTGGGGGCAGACTTTTATTTTGTTTGGGCACTTCCCCGCGGAATGACCATGAGACTGGCAGGAGTTGCACCGTATGTACGGTACCCTGCACGGTTGGATTAAGTAGGTCCTATCAGCTGTTTTAATAATGCTGGGCGCGACCTTTTCTTGAAAGGTCACTTTCACTACCCTGGTTGGTTTTTTGTTTCTTGTGAGCACACGTTTTGTTTTTATTATGTTGTGCCCACTTGTGTTGAGTTTGACCTTCAGCTCTTGTAGGTCAGTGGCTATGGGGACATTTTCGATGACGCCTGTGCTTTTGAGAATGCCAGTGCCGGTATTGGAGTTTATTGGAGGGTCAGGTCTTTGGGTTTTTGGACCCCTTTTTCTGCCAACTGGGGGGCTGCTTGACAGCTGAGCTTTTGGCTCGAAGGACAGCCTGTGGTTGGCTGTGTAATGTTTTGCTTTATGGCTGGCCTGGCTTGTTATTTTGAAGGTGATCCCGGGGTTACCTTCTGGTCCAAGGGTGTATTTGATATTGTCGTATTTAAGAAAGGCTGTGAAGTCCCTGATAGTTTCTTTCCTTTCTGACTTTGAGATGGGTCCCCCGACCTTTGTAATGGTGACGTAGGTGAGGGGTGGGGATAGTGGTGGGGATCGGGGTGGGCTTGGGGAGGGTGTAGTGTTTGGGCTTCCATTGGATCCATGGCAGCTCATGTTGTTGACTGCCATATTGACTACATTCAGCAAGGAGCGATCAAAGGAATCGTCCCCTTCATTGGGGTTGATGGGGGAGATGCCTACGTTGGCTCGTTTGGGCTGGTCGTCTGGGGAGAGGGGGGATCTGTCGACCTGTTTCCTCTTTTTAAGAGTTAAGGGGGTAGCCGGGTTTTGAATTGAATTGGACTGTAGGCTGACTGTGGGGCTGGTTTTAGGGGTATAAAATTTGGGGGATTTGGCGGTGGTGTGGGTTATGCTGATCCCCCCCATTATGATAGGCCCAGCCGCCGTGACCCCGGTGGGTCTAGTGGCGGTTGCTTTTCTTCTTTGGGGCTTAGGAGTGCTGGAGCTGGTATCTGGGCTTCCTGGACTGGCTGGGCTTGGGGTCTCTTGAGAGGGTGACTGCGCCATAGTCCCTATGGTCTGAGGGCTCTTGCCTTGTGGGTGGGACTGGTGGGATTCTGTCAAGACAGGGGAGGTTAGACCGGAAGCGACCTCGGCATAGGTCCGCGGGCTTCTATCCTGGGAGGGGGAGGGGGAAAGTGATCCAGAGGTTTCGGATCCCGACAAGATTGAAGTCCCGGGACTTGAGATGCTGATATTGGGAGTTTCCACCATGATGGTCAGGTCCCCTTCTCCCCGACCGTATGAGCTGTCCCTAGAGTTTGGGGAGCATGGAGATACAGGTAATGGGGTGTTGATCATGGTATTGATCATGGTCTCCAAGGTTTGGGATGAGTTGCTAATGTTCATACTCATGTTTACCTTTAATAAAATAATTTCCAAAAATGTGATATAGGAGTATATAAACAAACAGTGTATGATAGTTGGTAAGAATAAGGGCACTAACCTGTATGTTATCTGTAATAAACAAATATAATTATCCAATATCCCAGTATTACAATGACACAATAGCACAATAGCACAAACACAGGTGTTATCTGTAATAAACAAATATAATTATCCAATATTGCAGTGACACAATAGCACAAACACAATTAAAACACAATTAAAACACAATTAAAATCCTCTGTAATCCGCCTGGAAAATCTGCAAGAGAAAGATATTCACTCGTCAGTGGGACATCGGCAAACAGTGCAGTCCCAGATCAGACACCTCAGAAAGACGCCCCTTTTCTTTAGCACCATGTCCTTTGTTTCAGCGCCATGCCCTTTTCTAGATAGAGTAATTGTCAGTGGGACATCGGCAAACAGTGCAGTCCCAGATCAGACACCTCAGAAAGACGCCCCTTTTCTTTAGCACCATGTCCTTTGTTTCAGCGCCATGCCCTTTTCTAGATAGAGTAATTGTTGTCCTACATTTTGGTACAAAAATCACTGAAATTGACCAAAAAATAACAAAGTTATGCCTGTTTAAATCAAAACTATTTTAGACACCTTTTAGCAATAAATTGTTGCCTATTTGACTGTCCACCTTTATGGTTGACTGCTAATCCCTCTGTTTATTGTACTTAATTATGTCATTTTAAGTAGTCATGTACTATGTTTTGATAACAAGTGTGATTGACACCAATTAAACAAATGAAGTGTGAAAGTGTGTCTGACCTGTGTCATGTCAATGTTTGTGGGAGCTGTGGTCCAAACATGTTCCAGGCTTAATCT
The DNA here is from genome assembly GCA_963580285.1 of Lucinisca nassula. Lineage (NCBI taxonomy): Eukaryota > Metazoa > Mollusca > Bivalvia > Lucinida > Lucinidae > Lucinisca > Lucinisca nassula. Next base: position 74,504,853 of record OY757017.1, on the reverse strand, counting down.
TGTATATATCAGAGATCAGTTTGCTTGCAAAACTTATACTATGACACCAATGACGAATGTGACTTATCTCTTCACTTAGCATAAAAAGAGGCAGTACAATTTAATTTAGCATTGAAAGGGTAAGAGAAGAATTTTTTAGCCAGATGCTACATGTGAAATTGCCCTTTTAACACATTTTTGCGCGCTGAGAGTGCCCTTTTTCCTGACCAGCACCATGCCACAGATACTGGGGGCCTGGACTCAGGTGAGTGATCATAGGCCGAACTGACCTTTTGAAGTTCGATTTTTGTACAGTTTTTTTCCATAGTAAACATGACTGAGCACTAGAATAACCTGTTCAAAAAGCTTAATCAAGTCTAGAAAGCTATAAATAAATGAATGTAGTTGTGATGGCTATATAGCCCCTCCATAAAGGGGCATATAGCTATATCACATCTGCTTTCATTTATAAGCTTTCTAGACATGATTATGCTTTTTGAACAGGTTATTCACGTGCTCAGATATGTTTACCATGAAAAAACTGGGCAAAAAATTGCAAAATAATCTAACTTCAAGAGGTCAGTTTAGCCTATGATCACTCACCTGAGTCCAGGTCCCAAGTTTGTTAGAAATGAATATCACTTCCTTAACCTCCCTAATGTCGGTACGGTGTCAAATGGCCAATTCGGTGGAGCGCTTTGGTGCAGTGGTAGCGCGTCGGATTTGTGATCGAGAGGTTCCGGGTTCGAGCCTCACGCTGACCAAAGTGTTGTGTCCTTGAGCAAGGCACTTCATCCACATTGCTTAAAAAATAAAATAATTAAAAAAAAGTACTGGTTACCACCCAGGAAATCCTGCTCGTAATGCTCAGATGTGAGCGAGTAGCAGTAATAGGAGAAAAAAAAAAAAAAAAATTATTTGGGAACCATTTTTGTAACGACATCGTTTCTACAAGTATCTTAGAAATGATGTCGTTTCGACAAATGGGCTTTTTTTTTTATTTTTGTTAGATTTGCCCATAATAATAAATAAAAAAAGTTTGCTAGAAAGTTGCTACATGTTATGTACTGATGTAAGTTGCCGGGGATATTTGTAACGTTACAAATCGTTCTAAATGTACAATGACATTCACCCGTATAAGCCGGACGGTCTTCCCAGTAAAATAAAAGGCTTTTTTACATGCTCAATAACTTTCTAATTACCACAACAACGGGATAAATTGCTTTCTGGTGTTCTGTTTTTTCCTTCCTCTTTCTCCAAACCGCAAATCACGTGACTGTCATGTGATCAATATTTTTTGGATACGGATATCGCAGGACGCCCCGAATTCGAGTCGTTTCGCCCCCAAACCATTTCCTCCCCTAGTCGTTTCGCCCCCAAGAAGGTTTCTACCTGGTCGTTTCCCCTTAGTCGTTTGCACCCCACTTTCGACAATAAAACTTTTTATTCATCTTAAACAGGACAGAGGTGAGAAGAGGCAACTACATGTATTTAAGTAGCATCATCGCCCTGTCATGTCAGCCTAAGGATAACTTATCCTTAGTTACCGGCCGGCACCGGGCCTTAAAAGTGGCCACTCAGGGAGTTGTGACTTGGACTTGTTACACTAAAATTATTTAGGTTGCTTTCTTCAAACAATTTTCACCACAGCGACCAATCACATTGTATTGCTTAGGAAGTATTTCGACAAAAACAATCAAGTTCAATGAAAAACGGTCACTAAATATCGTGTGTTACTGGATTCATTGTTTTGTTCAATTTTGGGGTTTACGGAGGTATTCGTTATTTTTTTTCTTATTTCATTCAAAGACAAAGGATGTGGATACTCGTTAGAACCGCCTCAACATCACGAAAACACGCCTATATAATTTTGACCCCATTGAACCCCACTTTTATATCGTAAAATTGGGTTTACAGGGGTAAACCTCATTTTTCATATTTCTGCTCTAAAATATAGATCGTGTGTACCCGTTGGAACCGCCCCGATGAGGCTATAATTCCAGTTTTATGGGACTTATATCGACCTTGAGATGAAATGACATCTCAAGCCCTGCCGGCTAATAAACCAAAAGGATGTATGTACTGTACGGTAGGACTCGCACTCCATTGTTCCAGCTCAGATCTTCTAAGCGATTTACCAGTCATTATTTGTTGGAGAGATGTCTATACCTGGGATACTAGTTCCTTGGGACCAGATGATTGACCCCAATTCATATCTAGCTCAGCGTGACCTTTATTTTAAGGTTCTGTAATTATGCCGTATATCTGGAAATTTATGTTTTTTTTTTTTTTGTTTTTTTTTGTTTGGGTTTTACGGCCCTTTCAAGATTATTGCCGATCGTTAATCAGAGGTGGGAGAAAACCGGAGTATCCGGAGAAAAAATCACCTGACCTTCCGTTGCAGGACGAAAATTATGCAATGGAAATAAGACTATCTGATTACCACATCACGAAAACAAGCGTATACCATTCTGACCCCTCTTGAACCCCACTTTTATATAGTTAAACTGGGGTTTACAGGGGTAAAGTAGAAGTAAAACAAAGATCAGGAATCGATACAGTTAACTTACTCCACCCATCAGAGACATCAAAGGGAAAGAAACAAACATTAAGAGACCAGACCATAATGGAAACCTAAACAAAGGAAGGCCATAAGGACAGTTACTTTCCCACAATATGGCCATATGGCCATCCAAAATAAAAAGACACAAATGATACACACAGTAAGTAACAAACAACATCATAAATATACCGCCACAGAAGAACTGCCTTGGAACGGTCAGTGGAAAGATTTCCACTGGGGGGCTTAAATCGATTTTACGTGGCCACAATCCTCGCCCTTACTTCCGCTGCGATTTAGACAAATAATTTGTTCATTCCGCATGAAGGCCTCCTAACTCATCAGTGCAACATCTCCGTGAACACAAAAAATCAAAGAACCACAGAGGTGAGACAACGGTGAGGACTCGACAGCAAGAAACCACTGGAATGCTGGAGCAAAAGAAAACCAACAGTTAGACTGTAAACCTTATTTTTTTGTTTCTGCTATAAGAAATAGATTGTGGGTACCCGTTCGAATCGCCTCGACGAGGCTATTCTAACTAGTACCAACAATCTATATTTTGAGTAGCAATAAAAAAAATATCACATTTTTTTTCATATTAAAACTTTCGTTTCACGGTGGTAGAAGTTTACAATGTATTTATATAGGCGTGTTTTCGTGACATGCATACATGTATAAGCTGCATGAGATGCGATGATTGGTCTTGAAATGTATGACCTATATTTCATGGTCCAGTGTGTGTGTGTGTCTGAATTCGGGTTTAACGTCGCTTTCAACAATTTTTCAGTCATATCACGGCGGTGTCTGGTTGCGACAGGGACCTCAATGCTCACTTTTATAGTGCTGCCTCACTGAAGTATCATGTCCCAGACACATTACATGATACCACACCCAGTCACATTATCCTGACACTGGGTCGACCAGTCCTAGCTGTACCCCGTAAATCTGAGTGCCAAGCCATTGTTAACGACTTTGGTATGTCGCGGCCCGGGATCGAACCCGTGACCTCCCGTTCCCCAGAGCGGACACTCTACCAAATGAGCTATCGGGGCCGGTTTCATAGTCCAGTGACTTTGCCTTCTACTCGAACACATGTCACGCATGGAATATCCATGTGACCTGCCGATTGATATAGAAATATATCTAGGTCCGTGTGACCTATATTTCATGATAATGTGATTTTGCTATGTAATTAGAAAATTATAGAATGGAAAATCGTCATATGTGGATTATAAGTTCAAATGACCCGATGATAACATATCTAGGTCAGTGTAACCTGTATATTTCATGGCTGAATGATGTATATACTGGATGGAGAAATATCATACCGGGATTATAACTTCCGGGTGACCTGTTAATGATTGACATAAAAATGTACATGTGTATCTTGATTGATGTGAACTATATTTCATGATTGAGTAATTTTGCCAAATATCTCTCACATGGGTTACAACTGAAAGCTCAGCATTATCTCACAAAAAAAGTTCAGAATAGAGCTGCTAAATTTGTAACACGCAATTGCTACTTTGAAACTGGAAGCATAACTGGAATACTTGGAAAATTAAAATGGGAGTCTCTCAAGAAAAGGAGGAAAGACAGTGGGCTCAGCATTTTATACAAATGTCTAAAGGGTGCTGCCAACATTCCAACAGAGGACCTTGTCCCCCCAGCAAGGCACTTTAGAAATCACCATTCGTTGGCGTTTCAGATCCTTACTTCAAGAAGTGACATTTATAAAGAATCGTTATTCCTCCGAACCATTAGAGATTTGAATGCCCTTCCTGGTTCGATTATTCAGACAGCTGAAGGTGCTGATGACTGTGTAACTAAGTTTACTTCTTTGGTTAGAGCTAGGGACTAACTTCCCTTATCACAGGTCCTGGTGTATGAATGTCATTTGACGTGTCACCAGTAACAATTCTGATTCTGATTCTTATATTGACTTCTCTGGTTGGACCCATCGGAGTCTAACTGTTGGTTTTCTTTTGCTCCAGCATTTCAGTGTTCTTGCTGTCCAGTCCTCGTCCTCACCGTTTTTCATCTCTGTGGTTGTTTAATATTTGTGTTCTCGGAGATGTTGCACTGATGAGTTAGGAGGCCTTCATGCATACTGAATAAATTATTTGGCTAAATCGCGACCGAAGTATGAGCGAGGATTGCTGCCACGTAAAATCGATTAAAGCCGCCCCACCCCCAGTGAAATGCTTTCCACTGACCGTTCCAAGGCGGTTCTTCTGTCGCGGTTTATTTTTGTTATGGTTTGTCTTTGAGTATGTGTATCGTTTATATCTTTTATTTTGGATAGCCAACTGGACATTTTGTGGAAAAGTAACTGTCCTTTTGGTTTCCGCTGTTGTTGTTTCCATTAGCTTCTATTTATTTTATGTTTGTGTTTCTTTCCCTTTGGTGTCTCTGATGGGAGCTGTGGGTTAATTGTATCGATTCCTGATCATTGCCTTCACTACTATTTTTAATTACCAAGACAACATGTACTTGCAAATTTCATTTGTTTATCAGTTTCAAAAGTTTTGAGCCTTTTATATATTCATTCAACTTCTACGATGCAATGACAATAAACAATACTTAGCAGTAATGTAAGTGTTCTGGGGTGTCAATTACACGATTATATAGATATTAAAAATAGACTTCCAAACGTTGATTTTTATTTCATTTTTATGTATTTTAAGGCATTTTTTTTCTTTAAGTAAGTAAGTAAGTAAGTAAGTAAGTAAGTAAGTAAATAAGTTAGTCTTTTATTTAACGATGGATGTCCTCCGGTGTTCTGTGGTGTTCTCCCGTGTCCTGGGGTACTCAGCGTATGCAACAAAAATATGTCAATTTTATGCGGTATTTCTTGTTGTAGAAAATATGGCTGTTCAAATTCACCTGTATAAATAGCATTTAAACTTTTCTTTCATTTAAGATTAAATTAATTGTTCTTCTTTATTAACCGAGGGCGAAAACTTGCTTAAAAGAAGGGCAAAATTGCACAGTAGAAAATTGCTATAAGAACACAAGTTGGCCCCGATGCATTTTTCGTACTCAGTACTTGATATGTACTTTGACTGAAGTAATTTTTTTTTTTTAAACTCATGTCTTGCTGAATAAATTAATTTAGCCACACCCATATCTGACTTGCAACCACTCCGCTGCAACTAATCAGATTACATGATGCAATTTGTTCAGGATTACAAATTCAAGAACTGAAAGCCAAACATTGTGTTGCTGATAGATGGCTTCCGGCCTCTTTAGAGGCCATGCGATCTGTTTCAACACTGTTTGCAAAAGATAGTACATAAATATTCTGGTTCTGCAGGACAAGGGTTAAACTGAAAAGGATGGGCCTCCAAGGCCCAATGGATAAGAGCTCTCTCACCACTGTGGTTAGAGCCTGGCTCGGGTCACACGTGAGATGACAAGTTCTGCACCGGAAGGTCATGTGGTTTTTCTCCAGGTACTCCAGTTTTCGCCCACCTCTGATTAACGATCTTCTTGACAGCTCGATATAAGTGAATTAATCTTGCAAGGGCCGTAAAACCAAAAAAAAAAAAAAAAAAAAAAAAACTGAAAAGGAAGGAATCTGACTTCTGGCTGGTATATGAGATATAAAGTCTTTGAAACACTTTGATGCAGAAAAAAACCCAGAGTGTGATACAAATGCAACAATCCCATGAGGTACCTGACACTGGGGTGACAACAATCTCAGCAGGTACCTGGAACTGAAGTGTCAACAATCCCAGCAGGCACCTGACACTCGGGTGACAACAGTCCAAGGAGATACCTGACATCGGGATGACAACAATTCCAGGAGGCACCTGACATTATGGTGACAAAAAAACCCAGCAGGCACTTAACACTGGGATGACAACAATCCCATGAGGCACTGGAAACTGGGATGACAACAATCCCAGGAGGCACCCCGACACTGGGGTGACAACAACCCCAGCAGGCACCTGACATTGGGCTTGACAACAATCCCAGGAGGCCCTGGACACTGGGGTGACAACTATCCCAGGAGGCCCTTGACACTGGGGTGACAACAATCACAGGAGGCACTGGACACAGGGTGACAACAATCCCAGCAGGCATCTGACACTGGGGTGACCACAATACCAAGAGGCATGTGACAATGGGGTGACAACAATCACAGGAGGCACCTGATACTGGGGTGACAACAATCCCAGGAAGCACCTGACAATGTGGCGACAAGAATCTCAAGAGACAGCTGACACTGAGGTGACAACAATTCCAGGAGGCACCTGATACTGGGGTGACAACAATACCAGCAGGCACCTGACATTGGGATGACAACAATCCCAGGAGGCACTTGACACTGGTGTGACAACAATCCATGGAGGCGCCTGATGCTGGGGTGACAAGAAGTTCAGCAGTCACCTGAGACTGGGGTGACAACAATCCCAGGTGGCACCTGACACTGGGGTAGCTACAATCCCAGCAGCTACCTGACACTGGAGTTAAAACAAAAACAGCAAGCACCTGGCACTGGGGTGACAACAATTCCAACAGACATCTGACACTGACACCGGGATGACAATAATCCCAGCAGGCACCTTACATTAGGGTGACAGCAATCCCAGGAGGCACTTGACACTGGGCTGACAACAATCCCAGGATGCATCTGACACTATGGTGACAACAATCCCAGGAGGCACCTGACACGGGGATGACAGCTATCCCGGCAAGGCACCTGACACTGGGGTGACAACAGTCCCAGGAGGCACCTGACACAGGGACGACAACAGTCCCAGGAGGCAACTGACACTTGGGTGACAACAATCCCAGCAGGCATCTGAGACTGGGGTGACAACAATCCCAGGAGGCACTTGACACCAGGGTGACAAAAATCCCAGAAGGCATCTGACACTGCGGTGGCAGCAATCCCAGCAGGCACCTCACAATGGGGTGACAACGATCCCAGGAGGCACCTGCCACTGGGGTGACAACAATCCCAGGAGGCACCTGTCACTGGGGTGTCATCAATCACAGCAGGCATCTGGCACTGGGGTGACAACAATCCCAGGAGGCCCTTGACACTAGGGTGACAACAATCCCAGGAGGCACCGGACACTGGGGTGACAGCAATCCCAGCAGGCACCGATACTAGGGTTACTATAATCCCTGGAGGCACATGGCACTAGGGTGACCACAATCCCACGAGGCACCTGACACTGGGGTGACAACAATCCCAGCAGGCACGAAACACTGGGTGACAGCAATCCCAGCAGGCACCTGACACTGGGTGACAGCAATCCCAGCAGGCACCTGACACTGGGGTGGCAACAATCCCAGGAGGCACCGATACTGGGGTGTCAACAATCTGAGGAGGCACCGATACTAGGATGACAACAATCCAAGGTGGGTGACAGCAATCCCAGCAGGCACCTTACACTGGGGTGACAACAATCCCAGGAGGCACCGATACTAGGATGACAACAATCCGAGGTGGCACCTGACACTGGGTGACAGCAATCCCGGCAGGCACCGAACACTGGGGTGACAACAATTCCAGGAGGCACGATACTAGGGTGACAACAATCCGAGGATGCACCTGACACTGGGGTGACAACAATCCCAGCAGGCACCTGACACTGGGATGACAACAATCCCAACAGGCACTCAGCTTCGAAAAACGTTTCAACTTTGAGTCAGCTTTGTGTACCTGCAGGGTTAGGAAGTACATAGATCATTTTTTTTTGTTTTGTTTTGTTTTTCAGCATAGCCAAAAAAAACTATTAAGGTCATCTTGGACTACTCATAGTTCCTAGGCAGGCTTATACCGAAGTGGTTAGTGGAATCCAGTACTTCAGTATTAAGTGCACAGGGGCATGTCAGTAATGTACCCAGAAGAAAATTATTGCTGCCCTCAAGAAGATACATTTTTCTCTGAGAGGGGCCACTCTTACAGGAAAGAATTTGCTTCCATGGGATACTGAAGGAACTGCTTTATTTTTGCATGATTTCTCTTTTGGCATCCAACTGGTATTGGCTTACAGTTAGCAAGGCCTGGTGTCCTTGCAGCTGGGAATGTTGTTATTTATTCTTTTTCTATGCTTCAATTTACTTTCCTCTTACTCACATGTTCCTCACTTTTACCTCCTCTAATATTTCTTCTATCTCTTTCTCTGGGAGACGACACAAACTGACCTACATGAGTTGACGGGACGTTAAACCAAACACATCAAATTTATTTCAAGATATGGTTGTCCGAGGTGAATGTATTGTGTATTTTGTGTCACCAGAGCAGCCAAGTGATGTCCGCTTACAACTGGGTAAGGCCTGCTGGGTAAGGCCTAACAATATTCCCCACTCTGCCCTAGAACAGGTAAGGACAGAGTGGGGAATATTGTTATTTTTCTGCTTCTTTACTTTCATTCATTTTCTCTTTTTTCCCTTTCCTTCCCTTTCATCTCCACTGCTATCTCCTTTCTCCCATTCTTTTGGAGAGGGCACAAAATGACATACTACTGATACTGGCTTAGAGGTGGTCACGATATGATCTCCTTGCAGCGATAGGATAGAGGATTTTACATTTGTTTCTCTTTCTCTTCATTCTCCCTTATCCCTCAGATTAATCTTCTCCAGTGTCTCTTCTCCTTTTCACTTGGAGACCTTACAAATGCCCCTACACTTTGTAAATTGTTGCTGTGTTGTGGTTGAATGATATGCTATTTTTTACCCCTGAGGGTCATTTTGCATCATCTTCCAGAGAAAAGAGAAGAGACAGTAGAGTAGATTATTGTTTGTTTGAGGTTTACATCCCTGGCAACACTATTTAGATCATTTTGGACTTTTACCAGACTTTGAGATGAAATTACATGGCAAGCTCTAGTGCCTCCAAAAGGTTAGGGTTTAAGGGATGGTCTGATTCACATTTCCTGGACAGGCCTAGTCATTCTAAGCCTGACACTCATTCTCAAATGAGTTCGGATTTTAGCCGTTTAAAAAGTCAAATTATAAAGTTACTTAGATTCAGTCACCGATATGTTCAAAATAAAGTATTAACATGTACCTATACTCAGTTAAAATTCCTTGATCAAGAAATGAAAAGTTATTTCACCCCAACAGCTAGAAATATGTCGGTATTTTGATAAATTCTGATTGTGAGAAATGTACGCTACAATCTACTTGTTCGTTACCCCCGTCTATTACATCACAAATATCAAGAGACCGCAGCTCGCAATGACAGAAACTTACGACCGGGTTATTAAAGTTCAACTGCAACGCTATTTTTTCTATGACTTATCATTGAATACATATAAAATACATCTCGAATAAGCTATTCGCCGTACTTCTTGTTACGGAATTATGTATTTATTAACAATTTACATTCGGTTCACCTGTGGGCAATTGCGAACCGGAAGTGATAATCCGAGTCACGTGACTCTGAACCCTGTGACGTCAATTGTAGAACGGAAGTGGAAATAGCGTGTATTTTACATTGACTGTTCGAGAAAATTGTGATAAAAAACATCTTGATTATTAAAATTATTAAAATCCGAATTCATTTGAGAATGATCTTGATTAAAATTATTTGACTGAGATGGTAGATATGATGGATCCTCATAAGCCTGATCAGTTTTGGAAAGTGATAAACGCAGTGCGAAAAGATAAGACTAAGTCAGTTGTGCAACCAATTGTTAGAGACGATGGTTCATTGGCTGTGTCAGATGAAGAGATTTTTGTAGAATTGAAAGGTAGGTATGGTAAGGAGACCTTAGATGTGAAGGATTTTGATGAAAAGTGGTTCAATTCAGTGGAAGAGGAGATGATGGATAGATTAAGGTTAGAGGAAACGGTGATTCAAGAGGAAAATTTCTCAGAAACATGTGGTCATGAAAATAGTGATATTCACATTGAAGAAGTGAAAGCAGCAATTTCTCAACTGCAAAATAATAGTGCACCTAGCCCTGAAGAAAAAGTGTTTAATATTTTATTGAAAAGGGGTGGTGAAGCCATTGTGAAAGGTTTACACTATTTAATACAGAAATGCTGGTCCAACGGTGTACTGCCTGATGATTTCAAGTTAGACCCAAAGGTAATGCTTCCCAAACCCGGAAAGACAAACTATAACAGTGTTAGATCGTATAGGCCAATTACTTTAGAAAGTGTGATAGGTAAGATTATGGAAAGAGTTATCAGCAAAAGACTGATTTGGAAGTTGGAAATTGAAGGTGGTATAGCAAGAACTCAGTACGCATATAGGAAGCAAAAGTCATGTGTTCAGTCTCTTTTAAGGCTGTGTAATTCAGTTTCAGAAGCAAGGAACAGGAAGGAAAGTACAGTGCTCGCAGTGATGGCTTATGAGTCTTGCTATGAAAGAATATGGAGAGCAGGTTTATTGAAAAAGGCATTTGAAAGTGGGATTACTGGCAGATTATGGCTATACCTTAAGAACTTCCTTATAGACCGGAAGTACTTCCTGAAAGTGAACAATTTTACATCTCCTACATTCCAGTCTGCAGTAGGCATACCGCAAGGATCAGTTATCAGTCCAGTGCTTTGTAATCTGTATACAAGTGATTCAATGAAGGAAGTGGTAGGTAATCATGCAGAATTTGCAGATGATAGCTGTGTTTGGGAAAGTAATACATCAGTGGCGGAAAGTTGTGCTGCGTTGAATGATAAACTGGCATCTGTGGTAGATTGGTGTAGGAGATGGAATATGTTGATTGCACCGGATAAGACAGAGATAATGGTATTTAAACATAACGGCAGAGATTCAGAAGTGAAGGCAGAGGTGAAGTTAGGCGAGAGTGTTTTAAAAACAACCAATTCAAAGAAAATTCTGGGTGTCACAGTAGATGATAAATTAAACTTTCACGAACATATTCAACAGAAAACAAAGGCTGGTTTCAGTGCCTTCAAATGTCTTGATAATTTCGTTCAAGGACATAGAGGATGCAGCCAAACAGTGTATATGAGACTCTACAAATCCTTGGTTCTTCCGGTGATGGAGTATGGAGCAGCTGTGACTGTCGAGTCCCTTGAAGAAAGCAGTAAGGAGTTTGGAAAGGTTCAGAGGTCAGCGATGCTAAAGGCATCAGGTTGTTTGAACAGTACCAGCACAGAAGCTTCGGAAGTCTTGACAAACACCATGCCTATAGACCTACAGCTGAAGATAAGACAAGCACAAGAAGTCATCAGAATCAGTGCCAAGTATGAAGATGATCCTCTCAGGGAAGAGTTTGATGAATGGATAGAGGGGGATAAAACAGTGGGTAGAAGAGCTACTATTTTTCATTTATTGATGTCTAGGTTTAGGGAATTGAAGGGAATGTTAGAGTTTGAGAACATTGAGAAGGAATTCAGATATACCAAGGAATTGATGGGGCTCATCAAAGAGACAGGAAGTGTACACAAGGAAGAATTCACATTCTCCAAGGAAGAACAGAAAGAAAATATATTAGAGCTTCTTAGCAATTGTGATAAAAACGATGTATTAATGTTCACAGATGGATCAGCATTAGGTAATCCAGGTCCGACTGGAGCTGGTGCTGTGGTCTACCTTGAGGGTTACTCCAGCACACCAGTTTTGATGAACAAGGGAGTTTCTCCTATAGGTAACAATTATACTGGAGAATTGGTAGGTATACAGATCGGGCTAGAATTCTTGGCTGATCTAGACTTCAAAGGCAGAGTAGTTCATATTCTGACCGATTGTCAACCAGCTATTAAGACTGCTTTCAGTACTGAAATGCCAACTAACAAGATTGAAACAGTTCTCAGCATCAAGGAGAGTTTAGCAAAGGTAAGGTGCAGGGAGAATATTGTCAAAGTTCATTGGGTGCCGGGACACAAAGATATTGAGGGGAATGAGTTGGCAGATCAACAAGCAAAGGCGGCAGCATCTGAGATGATTAAAAATAATGAGGTAAAACCGACCCTGGACAAGAAAGAAGCAGTACGAGAGTGTAAATCACAGGGAAGGGAAAAATGGGAAAGAAGGTACAAGTGCTCAGACAAAGTGAACATATTGCAGGATATAATTGGGGAAGTGGGAAAAAGGATCTGTCATGGAGATAGGGACAGAAGGACTTTCTCTGCAGTAAATCAGGTGCTGTGTGGACATTCAATCTTAAATGATCACCAGGCAAAAGTTAACAAAGATCAGTCAAGTTTGTGCGAGACATGCAACATGAAAGAGAATGTGGATCATTTTCTTTTTCACTGTCAGAGATTTAAATCAGAAAGGGATACTTCAGAGTATAATGTAGAAGAGATTCTGGCCAGGGAGGAGGTGAAATTGGTAACAGACATTAACTTGAAAGTGTTGACAGGCATGATTGAAGACATTAGTAAGCAAGGAAGGAAGGAACTGACAGATGCACTGATGGAATACATCAGGAGCACTAAAAGATTTTGAAGGTCATTGTATTATGAGCATCATGTGTTTTTCACATAGGGAAATGCACAAGTGACTTACTAAGTACCATGAGTTTATAGGCAGCGAAAAAATGCCTTATAGATATACAACAACAACAACATCTTGTTACCTGAAATAAATTCCAAAAATGCCGACGCGATGTGTTGCACCGGGTTGTGGCAATACCCCTGCACCTGGTCGCGGTTTGTTTCAAGGTTGGCAAAAAAGCGGGAAATACTCATATTTCCCTGGACGGCGGGAAATACAGGGAATTCCCGGGAAATACAGGGATTTCCCGGGAAATACTGGGAAATATATATTTACATAGGTGGGACCAATTGAGGCTGCTTAATATACCCCAACAACCTAGTTATTTGAAAGCAAAATTATTTCCAAGTTTATGCAAGGCTTGAAAATTCCACTTGTCTGCTTGCAATGACAAAAAAAAATGGAAGGACAAGTAAAAAGTTTGTCTAGTCCTTACTACATTTACCAAAGTTTACATGCACTTAGTCATGTAGGACAAGTGAAATTTTGAAGAATATTCCAGCCCTCTTAATATTGAATAACTTGAAAGATCTGTAGTCCCTTGCCTTCATTTAGACTGTACACAATTTCTTTTCAAACGTGATTCTAAAATATTAGTTTTTAACTGTCAGCTATTTCCCTTGACTTGTAAATACATGTAATTTTAATACTTTAATAGATGGGTATCTGTAGATAATTTAAGAAACCTATTATGCTTAAATTAACTGTTCTTTTAATACCTGTTTCAAACAAACAATTAAATTATCACACCTTTTAGCATAAGGAGTATGATTACTTGACAAACTTGCAAACAAACCTTTTCTAGTGTAAACATCCTTAAAATTCAAACATCCAAAGAGTTGTTGTACATCTCAAAAAAATTAACTGTGTGGTTTAGTGTTACACTAAAGCATACAAAACATGCAGTTCCAATGGCAAAACTCTCTTAAAGAAACTAAGTGATTCTGATCTGGGTATGCACTGTTTGCCCAGGCATGTCTGTCCCAAATATTGGGATCATTATAGAATTTTATTTTCTTAAGCATATGAATGATTTTAAATAACTCTCTGCACCTTACATATCAACAGGTCACTTTATAATATGCTTGTGTAGTTGAGTAAAAGTAGACTTATGGCATATATGTATGGGGAGGCATATTGCAAAATAGAGAAATCTTCATTTTTTCAATTAAATTACACAGATATTAATATTGTTTTTCTATGAAATAACTAAACAAAAATCATATTTCCCACTATTTCCCAGTATTTCCCACTTTTGCTGAAATTTGGAGTATTTCCCAGAATGGTAATTACCGGTAAATACCAGTGGGAATTCCCGCCACCGGTATTTACCGACCAACCTTGGTTTGTTTACGTTCCCGGAGGACCCGGTATTAAATAAAGAGTGGAGAGTGAATATGGGTCGCGCGAAAAGTGCAAATGAGCCTTTCAAACTATGGGAAAACTCAAAAACTTCGAGATTGTGTGATTCTCATTTCACGGAGGAGTGTTTTATTGTGAGCCCAAGACTAGCGGCGGATCTGGGATTCAAACCAGGCAAGTTTCAGCTCAAGACAGGTGCTGTTCCAACGATCTTTGCCAGACCAAACCACCCCTGGAACACTCCAAAACAGACCAAAGTTGGCGGGCATACAGGAAACGGCAGAGACAAGAGGTAATGTAGATTATCAGAATGCTGATTATAAATAACATTTGTTTTCAGAGCTTTTTGGTGCAATGGTCCTGAATGGCAGCATTTCATTTTATCAGATTTGTGATCGAGAGGTGGGTTCCGTCCTCATGCTGACCAAAGTGTTGTGTCCCTGATCATAGACAGTTCATCCATGTCTGTCTCAATGGACAGTCTCAATTAGCCAATTTCTCATTGCCAAAACATGCCTATCCAAATCCGCCCCCGCCCATTGGGGCTTGGAGAAATAGATTGGGCTGCATGATGCTTCCATGCAGAGATGATACCGACTGCACATTAGTACTGGTTATCTGCTTGGGGCTAAACCCTAGGAAAACTGCTGCGACTCTGTCCGTCCATGCTCATAATCGTTTCTAAAATAGTTGGAGGAGTGGCAAACAGCGCAGACCATGATAAGATGCCACATTTTGCTGTGTCTCATGTTAGTCTAGGTCACGGGTCAGTTCGCCCGTGAGTCGTTTCGCCCGTGGGTCAGTTCGCCCGTGGGTCAGTTCGCCCTGGGTCAGTTCGCCCTGATTTGGTGGGTCGTTTCGCCCTTATTTTTTCAAGCTCTATGAAATACGGTTATATGGTTTGGCATATAACGGGGTAAATGCCACCTTTTGAATGCCTTTTGGGGGAAGATGTCCAAGCTCACATAACGTTAACAAGTCTTTGCAATGTAATGGGACTTTTATGGCCGTGGAAAAGACTGGGAATATGTAAAAAGAGTTCGGGATTTCTCTCATTTCTGCTGAAAACATAGATTGTTGATTAGATCCACTTTATTGTCTGTGTTTTAGAAACAGACGCAAGTATCAAGTGGGGTTTAGGGTGGGGTGTCTACATTGCATAAACTTGTTAACATGATGCTCAAATTAGTCAACAGCTGTTCTTTCTGCGCAAGTGGTGACGTATTAGTATGTCCACGTGAACCGGTACGTATAATTAGTAACGTCATGGCCATTCATACATGTGCAGTACCGTAACGAAAACATGCCTATTTAAGTGTATGGATATTTTACCTCCATAATATGAAAATTTTCCAATGAAAATTTCTCGTTTTTTTTTTTTAATATTCTTGCTTCAAATATAGCCTGAGTGCACTCGGTAGAACGAGTACCCACAACCTATTTTTAGCAAAAATAAGAAAATAATAAAACAAAAACACTGAAAACGCCAGTTTTACTTCATAAAAGTTGTGTTTTTTTTATTCATTAATTTATACGTCCAATCCATTTGACACTCCCTTCAAAATAAAATGCTGCGAAACGACCCACGGGCGAAACGACTAACGGGCGAATCGACTCACCCTACAAGGGCGAAATGACCCACCCCAAAAATCAGGGCGAACTGACTCAGGGCGAATCGACCCGGCGAAACGACCCGGATTCTTAGTCTACACTGTTTGCTCAGGCATGTCTGTGCAAAACCATATAGTTGGGTGCAACATATGGTAAGAGTCATGTTCAGACAGAAAGCCAGAGAGGTAAAACTATGACCAAATCTCCAGTGATTACTGATCGATTATCAATCTCAATGGCATGACTGATAATCGATTATCATTTCAGCACCAATTAGCCAGGCCTATACATTTTTACTGATATTTTTTATCTTCTCAAATGACATTTTCTTGTATCTGCTATCTCTTCTACATGTATTTGGAGACCTAGAATTATTGTCAAGGGTTGAGGCGGTGGTTTAAAGTTGAAACCTTCTTATTTCAGACCATCCAGCAGATCATATCACAGACAACAGAGCCGGTTGTATGTTTTTGTTGAGCAATAAGGAAAATTATCCCTGAATTTTCACCAAAAACACACCTGATCTAGTCTACTGAATGTTATCGTAAAGAACTCCAGTATCAAAGATGTAAACATTTGTAATGCCACAGTGAGATGACTATCAGATGTCTTCAACATTAATTTGCTGGACTGTAAGATAAACATTGATTTTTATGAGACTGGGTTCGTCATTGGCATTTCTAACCAGAGACGACGATTGTACATGTAACCAAGACCAGCCTTGAGCTTATGTCAGCCTGAGGAATCAGTCCATTGAAATCTTTTTATAAAAAAGTTTTGTTGTAAAAGCATTTTGCTGCCTAAAGATAGTTGACAGTATAAGCCACTATATGGTTATCATTGTTATAGAACCTCTTGAATTTTAATAACAGTCTTATTTCTTACTTCACACAGGCTGAAACTGGCTTGCCTTCACTTCAATGAAAACTCAAATCGAGCCCAAGATGTAACAAAAGATGGTCAGCTCAAGTGGCAGGTTTCTAGGCCTAAGTACAAGAAAGGTGGAGCTGTGGCGAAACAAACAAAAGTGCCAATTACGTACAGTAAGTACACCCATTTTTTTTTTTTCGGATTGAAGAGACTGTTACTCCAAAACTACTTCAAGATGCAGGGTGACAGCTGCCTGAAATTGTTTAGAGCAAACCTGGTTATCTTCCTGGCAGGTTGTCAGCTTCCTGTAATTTTTATGGAGTATTTTGATTGCAGGATGATAGCTACCTGAAATTGGTTATCTTGCTTTTCAAGATGATCCCATTATTGGTGTAAATATCTTTTTAGGGGCTATAGATCATCAATTTATACATTGCATTTTGTTTCTCTCGAAAACATTATGAATTTATGAACATCATAAATTGAAAAATTTTTAACAGGCCTCCGTGGCCTAATGGATAAGAGCGCTGACTCTTAGTCATTAGGTCTCTCACCGCCGTAGGTTCGAGCCTCGCTTGGGCCACGTGTGAGACGCCAAGTTCTGCAACAGAAGGTCAGGTGGTTTTTCTCCGGGTAGTCCGGTTTTCGCCCACCTCTGGTTAACGATCGGCTCGATATGAGTGAAATAATCTTGAAAGGGCCGTAAAACCCAAACCAAAAAAATTTTTAAATTTTATTATTAGTGGTACAATCTTTGGTCAGGGGTCTTCAAGCGTGTTTACTCCACTGCAGGGCTGTAAAATTTCACTTGCCCCCTCACATTTGTGATTTAATTTAGGCAGGGTGAGTGAGATTTTCTTAATTTTTAGCATCTAAGTGAAAGTTCAATTTTTTTGTTTCGGGTTTTCCTTTATAGGTTATATCACTCATATTGAGCCAATGGTTAATCAGAGGTGGGCGAAAACCAGAATACCTGGAGAAAAACCACATGACCTTCTGTTGCAGAACTTGGCGTCCTCCACGTGGCCCGAGCCAGGCTCAAACCGAGAGACCTAATGACTAAGAGTCAGAACACTGACCCACTAGGCCTTGTGTATGTTTAGACCATAGGAGGAGGACATTTTACACCTGACTTCACAAAAACTGATACCATCTTATCCATTATATTTCAGACTATGTCAATCAGCTGATTAATGAAGTCGTTGCAAGGAGGCAAACACTCAAGAGCTATAAAGCCTGTCTCGAGGACTTACAGCCTGTTATTGCTGCCACTCCAAAGCCAGTGTCATCCAAATATGAGAATGTGAACAAAATGGCTGTTGTGACTGCCCACAGATCACGATTCGGAAGTGCCTTTAGTGGAAACTAGAGATATGTGTCAGTTACATTCAAATTGTGATTGGTATTTGGATACTGTGAATATGCGTGTTAACCTGAATGGATTATACAAAAATCATCTGCAAACCTAACCAGTGAGAATCTTTTCTTCAGACACTATATCCAAGCCCATGCAGAAACCCAGTTCTAGGTGTACTTGTAGGCAAGCAGGCTACAAGAGAAACTGCATTGCTTGGAAGCCACTGTTGGTCTTAAATGCTCAGCTAATTTGAGCATGAAACTTTGTCTTGCTCATAAATGTTGAAAATGCCACACAATAATCACTGGATCCTGCAGAACTCTGTGTGTTTTGGGCCCCAGGTGTCATATTTTTCGGGCATCTGCAGATTTCAGATTTCTATTTTTACCCCCATATCCTGCTGCCTAAAAACATTTGTATCTGTGAACGAATCGGTATAGTTCATATTATATATACATTCAGTTCACAACTGCATGAAAAAAGTGTAGATCCTGATCAGATGGCTTCTTCAGAAGCCATCTGATCTGGATCTACACTGTTTGCAAAGTTAGGGATGGTCATGTCCAGCAGAATAATGGTTAAAAAGCTTGGTCAGTATGAGGCCTGTTTGGCTAATGTTTTTCTGGATTTCTTTGTTTATGAGCATTACAGATTTCATGCTCAAATCAGTTGAGCATGATGAGAGTATCTTTAATTTATACTACCGGACCAAAATTTTTTGTACAGCACCACAAACACACAGTGTGACTTATGTCCAGTAAATCCTAGAAACAAAAATGATATCTTACAATAAAATATGCCTTCAGTCCTGTAGGTACATATTCTGTCCAGTAGAAGATAACAGACTTTACTAGCAGTAAGAGGCTTTTTCATTGCATCTTATCCTCCCTGTATGATTTAAAACTTGTTTTCATGATTTGTGTGATCACAGCCATTTCAAGAGTATTCAACAATAAACTTAAAATGCTGAATGACATGAGTCATGGAGGAAGGCACCGTGAAATAGACCTAAGTGTCTCAGTTATTATGGACTGGTCGCCCATCAGGCATTTTTGTTTGCATTCAGGTTTAACGGTCCAGTCAACACTATTTAGGTCATTTTTGCAATTCCATTCACCTATAGATCCACACTTTTGTTTGGGCGAGCATATCCATATGCAGTTAACCAGTACAGTGCACATTCTTTCTCCAAAACTGAGAACTGCCCTTCTTGAATCAGCGGGAGAGAATGACCATAGAAAGGATTTCAGGATCAAACTCTACAAAGAATGTTGCCGACCCGAACCCATCAGGGCTTGAATAAATAGGTTGGGCTGCATAATGCCTCTGTGCAGAGCTGTAGACAACCTCAGGAGTTCTGGAAAACCACTATAAAAGCAGATCTAAGCCTGCCCAAGAGAAGTGGTTCAAGTATGTGACTGCCCATGTGTACAAACTGTTGGTTTCTTTTCATTAGGCAGCAGGGCTGGAGATGTCATTTCATCTCACTGATGGTTATAAGTCCCACAAATTGGGAACTATGTCTCCACAATGACCTTTACAGTGTTAACAGGGGCATTGAGCCTCAAATCAAACAAATTGTAGACTAGATACAGCTGAATAAATCTCTGGCCTTGATGCCGTAATAGGTAAGAGCTCAAGACTTCTTTTATTAGGTCACCTGTGTTTTTAACCTTTAACCTGCTGAATAGTCAATTAAGCCACACCCACTTATGACTTTGAACCAATTAGATTACTTGATGCAGTTTATTTCTACGTATGCAACATGGCGATACATTCTGGAAGTAGATACTTTTATAAATTGAAAGTGGTTAACAACCACAGTCTGCTAGTAACCCTACAGTTTATTTCTACATATTCATAAACTGAATGTCAAACAGTGTAGATACTGATCAGATGGCTTATTCAGAAGCCATCTGATCTGGATCTACACTGTTTGCAAAGATAGGGCTTGTCGCCAACAGCAGGGTAAAGGTTAACGAACTTGGCTCCTGTCACCTGAGATGCCAAGTTCTGCAATCTGCCTAATATTAGTGAAAAAATCTTGAAAGGGCTGTAAAAACGAAACATAATAAAACAAAACAGAAGGAACACTGTCATTTGTTAAAGATCTGTTAATACAACTGACTGAAATCAGAGCACTGACAACACTGTTGGGTTGTTTGCCTTTGAGTGTTTGATAACTAGATGTAACCTTGATCCTGAAGCAGAACAGTCACTTAGACTGTGAACAGTTCATGAAAAAACCTACAAGAAGCTTGGGTGGCCAGCAAAGACTGAGATCAGCCTGCGCCTTAGCAGTCTGATCAGAGTCTTTGCTGGTCACATGTAAAGTTCTACTATATACTACAGTCTATGTAAACCAAAATGAGCAAAAGGTCTTGTCTTAGTGGATGGGTGGGTGGGTTGATTTTAGTCTGCTGGCTGCATGGTCACATTGTAGGCTTTGTCTTGAATTGGGGGAAGGGGAAGAATGACTATATGTAGAAAAACTGTTATCCTCTTTGCACTAATAGTCTCTTTGATATTTGAAACCACAGTATTGCTCTGATGGCCAGCTCTGACGTATCTTGTTCACAGCACAAGCTGGTATCACCTTCCGCATTCCTCTTCCAAGTCTGTGCCACACCCATCTCGTAAAACGTCTGTATGCAACATGGCGGTACATTCTGGAAGTAAATAATTTTATAAATTAAAAGTGGTTAACAACCACAGTCTGCTAGTAACCCTGATCTTGCTGAATATTTTAACCACACCCATTTCTGACTTTGAATAAATCAGATTACTCGATGAAATTAATAATTTATAAGCTGAATGTCAAACAGTGTGGATCCTGATCAGATGACTTCTGATCTGGATCTACACTTTTCCAACGAATGAGGTTGTCGAGAACAGCAAGATAAGGGTTAAACCTTAATGGCCTTGTTCTGTCTAAAATGTAAACCTCCAAACAGACATAACCTGTGAACAAAGACCACTCTTGGCCATTCCTTTGTGCCATCTTTGTAGACAGGCTGGATTGTTCCTATAGATGTATGTATATATTATATGTAGATATGCTATTTTTGATAGCAAACATGTACAGTAAAACAGGTCTTAGCAGCCACCTCTATTAAGCAAGCAGCTGTCATAAGCAAGCAAGCATTGGTTACCTGAAAAGTAGAATGCATAAATTTTACCTGTATAAAGCTAGAGCCTGTCATTAGAAAGCAAATTTCGAATATGTTTTGAGGCGCTTGCTAATACAGGTTGGACTGTATACATTTGGTAAATCAACCTTATCATCCATCCACAGTGACAAGACCTTTTGCTCATATCCGGGCATAGATCATAGAATATAGTAGGTACATGCGATCAGTGAAGACTGATCAGCCTGCAAAAATGTACAGGCTGGAGTCTTTGCTGGTCACTCAAGCCTTCTTGTAAATTTTGTCATGCGCTGGCTCTTAGTATAACGAAGGATACCAATGAACTACCGAGGCCTACCCAATGGGGAAAGGGCATGTCTGTAAATACCAAGAATAAAAATAAAAAAAAATATTTGTACATATAATGCTGTTATTTTTCTTGCCCCTGTCCTTGATCTTATATAGTTGGAGTACCAGAATGCCATCTTTCTCAGACTCAGCTACAGTATGACATCAATGCAGGTCTATAGAATACATTCTGTTTGTGCTCAGTTTCACCAGCTGCTTACCAAAACCAATTGGTTGGATTTTGCTTGTTTCCGGGTTTTAATACCCAGTCAACACTATTTAGGTCATTTTTTAACCCGTCAGTTTACCTAGCCACCCTTTCATGGACAGGCTTACACATCAGCGGTTAACCAGAACTATGCACCTTTTTGACGGAAACTAACAACTGTCCTTGAATCAGCATAAGGGAGAGAGAATGATTATTGAAATCATTTCATGATCAACCTCCACAAAAGAATGTTGCTGACCACACAGGTATCAAACCGATGTCCTCCTGATCTTCAGTCATAAACAAATCCGACTGAGCTACTGAGACCGGCTTACAGTTTCTAGGAGAGTTGATGAGTAAAACACCGTCACCTAGCTGGTAAACACATTCAATGGCTCATACTTACTCATGAATTGGCTCATCATCACCAACATTACCATAGTTGTCCAAGAATTCATAGAAGGATGTCTCTATAACATACTGGTTCAGACAATTTCCTTCATAGCCAGGATGCTGTGTGATGCACTGAAGGTCTTGATCTTCTACTAAGTTGTCAATGAGACCAATCTCCCTGCAGCATGTGCTCTCATCTACAGATGGCATGGGAATACAAAATCCACATTCACACCTGAAAAATAAAATGGCATACAAATTTAGGGTCAGACGCCAATGTTACATGCTAACTTGAGGTTTTTTTTTTCTCTGTGCACTCTGCTTTTGGCCTACTACCCTCATGTATTGGGGCTTGGAGAAATAGATTAGGTGCATATTACTTCCACGCAGATCTGAACCAATCGCACATGAGTACTACTGGCCTGATTGACCCAGCTAAAACAGAATCACCGTCATTCTCCTCTAACTCTCTAAGATTTGCACTGTCCGCCATAGCTGTCACTTCGAAATGTGTCTACAAATGACGTCACGCGCAAGTGCGCATGCGTGAAAATCTAAATTTGGACAGGTGCGAAAGAACGGTATATCACGTAACTTTATTGGCTTATAACTTCCCCTATATAACCTTTTGAATTCTCGCGACTTTTTGTAATTGCTTATTTTTATCTGTGCTACATGGATAATTAATAAAGATATGGTGGTAAAATTACCGTTTCCGTTGAACTTTAAGCGGGGACAAAATTGAACATATGATCATATATATGGTAAAGAAATGAATAGCCATTTAAAATAAAATTCGGGGTTGGTTAGAGAATACAGAAAAAGAAATAGTTTTCTGAAAACATACAACTTTCGTTTTGTTTTAAGAGAAGCACATAATAGCTAGATGACTTACGACTATTGCATTTGAACTGGTATTGAGTGGTAAATAAGGAACACAAGTAATATTACTTTAGATAAACGAACAACATAAGCAATGGGTTTTTTTAATTATATGTAAAAAGTCTCGGACATTACAGTGATTTTGTTTCTAAAAGTCAAGTAGTTTACTAACGCGACAAACTGACAATATAGCTGTTAAACTCCGTTCAGAAAATCTGAATCATCGATTTTTTCGTTTCTTCCTTTTAATACTCATTTTAGCCCATACATCACTATGGGAAAGTTCTAGACCTGACCCTCCGCCGATTTCTCCAGCAAGTCATATGCATCTGCGACAGTCAGGGAAGGCTGTGATTATTTGGAGAAAATTTCAAAACAAAGAAATGAGACGACAGACTAAGTCCATTTGACGATGATTGTCAGGTAAAATAATAAATATTCAAATCCATGTGATGCACTTTATAAATAGATATGCAGTTACGACACACCTTACATTCGAATGGCTAGATAGAGGCTCACTAGGAACGGGGAGCCACTAGTGAGATGTGCTGTCAACAGTTGTCAAAAAGAAATATACCGATATCGGATGTGGTGTCACAGCTAATGATTTTCCATAAAGTGATCGTGCAAATAAAACATAGACGCCCTTGTAATTTACAAGAGCAGTAACCACTTCTATATATGGTTTAAAAGGGTGTGTCGAACCTGTCAGAATGTCTTAGTCTGTGGAAGAAAATTTAGATTTTGCACTTTTCTCCAAATAATCACAGACCTTCCTGGCTATCGCAGAGGCATACGACTTGCTGGAGAAATCGGCGGAGGGTGAGGTCTAAAACTTTCCCATAGTGATGTATGGGCTAAAATGAGTATTAAACGCGAGAATCGAAAAAATCGATGATTCAGATTTTCTTAACGGAGTTTAGTGTAATTTTCATTCACATTTTGGATCTAACTAATGTAACAGTGCATGTTCAGTCATATGCTTTTAAAACATGGTGTCGCTGTTACGCAAAAAAAGCCTCGGTATATACTTTTATGCATAAAAATGCTCTTCTGACAGATAAACTGCTTTTTAAGGCAGCCGAAACATTAAAAGACATATTTATCACATATTAACACACAACAACCGCATGGCCTTATGTTCTCAATAATCAAGTATCTAAAATTAATAATGCAACCGCGAGAATACAGTATCGAACATTACAGTGCATCTCAGAGTAATATTTGTCTATACAAAAGTCTTCAAAGTGTAACAAATTTTATCTACCAGCTGGAAGAAAGTAACACGTTTTATGAAGTTTGTAAATAAGTTCTCAGAAATGTAAACAAATGCATGTCTGTAAATGGCAGCTATGATGGTCTCGGACATTATCATACACGGTAAAGGGACATGCTATGCCACTTTACCATTTCTGCCTGTAAAATTGAAAATGAATCTAATATTGTATTTGTTGTATCTAGGAACATAATCAAGAGTAAACCAGCATACCCTAAAATATACACATTTATTTTAGGTGGAGATGTACGATACAATTTGTAATGTTCGATACAATAATGTTAGTAACATAAACTGCACTTACAATGTTTTTAACATTCAAAATATGCATTTTGAAATACAAATTTGAGAGTTGAAGTGCCTTCTTAACAGTGCACATTTATATTGAAAATTTTCATCCTGGCAAATAAAATTTGGGAAAAGGTTATAAGCTATGGGACCCAAATCCAAAATCGAAAATAAGTAATAAATTTGGGATCAACATTGTTACCGTTTGCAGCTATTGGTAGAAATGTAGCAAACATGTACATGTATATCACTAAACGTGTTCATTGTACACAACTAAGGTTGCACAATTCAAAATTGTTCATTTATTTGCAGTCGTTATCCCTGGTCGGTCAACATAGCAAACCTGTCATGTTCGATACCAAATGTAGCGAACATTTCATCGCATACATCCACTGCCTATTGCAATAGAATAATGATCTTGCAAGCTTGCAAATGTTGTTCATTAATAATGATGTTTGGTGGCATATTCTTAATTGAACAATATTTATTGTGACAAATAATATTGGAAAAAGATAAAAAGTTTCTATGCAGGTATTTAAAAACAAAATATGACTTTTGTTTTCCCTTAACTGAGGTATTGTCTGCCGACTCCCTTAAACATCAAACACCGGAAAAGGCAACCAGGTCGACTGCAGATACTTTCTACTACGTAATCTGGTAACGGAAAACTGTGCCACGTGAGAGCAATGTGATCAAGCTGTTAGACTAACAAATTTCGGTATTGAACATTACAGGTCTCAAACATTACAAAACACTGGAAATGAGGGAATTTCAACATCAAAATATTATTTTCGTTCCAGATGATGTATTTCTGTTAGTCACACATTGCGGGAGTTTAACTCAATCTAGCATTTTTTGTCCATACATACGTAATAAGCCTGGTATAATGATCGCGAACATTACATGTATTTATGCAACAAATCCATGCACTTTTTTGTATGGCTAGTATTTTTTATTTCCTATTGTACAGGTAACATCAAACAACCTTATATGCTTAATATAATATAGAATCTCCATTTGGTCATGTTTCCGTGTATAAAAACCTAAACATTGTTTTGAAATAACAAGAAGAAAAACGTCGTCTCGTACATTACAATGTTTAATTCAATTTCGGCGACAGCCATAATCGGGGAAAAATACTTAGTAAGACTCCCTGTGGTCCTGCTAATGGTAGTTATTTCCCTACCCAGAATATGTAGAATTTATGGAAACCACCTAACCCATTCCTTACTAGTGGAATTTCAAATTTGTAAGTGCGCAAACAAAGAGAATTCGAAAAGCGACAGTCTCGAACATTACAAAACCAGGTTTTCCCGTGGCTCAGTTTCTCTGAAAAGGTACTTTTCTACAGGAGGTTTATCATGATATCTTCGGACCTGTCGTTCTGTCATATAAACGTATGCATGGGTTAAAAATGACTGCTTGATTTCAGAAAATATACGGCGACTGCAATATCCCAATTCATTTGAGAATGAGTGCTGAGCTGCTCAAGTCCTGCTTTGGGGTGGCAGATTTTATAGTACTTCTTCAATTTTCTTAGTACAGCATTTTTACAGAGCTTTGCTGTGACTGTTCTGCCTTTTGGCACCAGAAATAGCATGACTGGACCCTTATTATTTAAAAAAAAAAAAAATACATACAGAACCTTCTTTACCATTCGTTTTTGTTTAGAAATAATTGGGCGTCTCACTTTTTTGGTGGCCCAAATGCAGTTGGAACACTTCTGCTTTGGTTCAAAATAGTAAACCCAGGTCTCATCACTAGTGACAAAATTGTCGAAAGCCTTTTTGCTATATTTTGGATATATTTTTAAAAGTTTTTTTGTGCATTGGCTATAAAGGTCCTCTTTTGTTTGTCTGTCAAAAATGGGAGATTCATCTTGCATTTATTTTTTTAAATACATTTTGTACTTCTTTAAAATACCATAACTCCTGCTAACGACAAGTTTGTCAACCAGGCTATTTGCCTCACCATGAATCACACATGTTTTTGTAGAATATTGCAGATTTTTCACTGTTACTTTTAGTTGTTGTTGCAGGGCGACCTGTGAGCAGCATCCTTAAGTTGCTGCTGCCTGCTTCTAAATTTGGCTACCCACCTGCGAACTCTCCTGTAAGACATTTGGTTCTTCCCATTGATATCACATACCTCAAGTTGGATGTCTACAAAGTAAATACATGGTAAGTGTCTTTAATAATAAAATATAATCGGTGAGCCTTAGACAGTTTTATAGGGGCGAGCTTTAGCGAGCCCCTATAAAATTGTCGCGGCAAACCGATTATATTTTATTATTAAAGACATTAACCATGTATTTAGTTTATACCCCAATCGAAAAAATCAAGGGGTTTTGCAATAATTTAGCAAATTTAACAAAATAAGACAGCAGACAGCGTGCCGTGTTAAACGTTTTTCAATGCCATGGCGCGCACACGTAACATACCGTGACGTCAAGGAGTGCAAAGTTTCTGACGTCACCTCCCCACAGAGACGAAAGAAACAACATGGACGCTCGAATAAAAGTTTCTCAGCGCTTTACATTCTGTATAAAAATTTGCAAATAAATTATTTATTTTAGCTTTGGAAATTATTTTCAAGATTTAGACTCAACGGCAGTAGCAGTGCGCAATTATTCTAACAAACCATTCAAACAAGGAAAGCACGAGAAGGTAAGAATCTAGCCAAAATTACTGAAAATCTATTAAAATAAATATAGCAAAGATTATTACTTGTTGTTTGGTTGTTTTCCCAGGTAGAAAAGGTTACATGTTATTGTTTACACTAGCAAAGTAGGTATCTGAAAAAAGTAGGTCCGATCTATAATCGGTCACTAGACATATTATAGGTCAGTAGAAAGTATTATAGGTCACTAGCGATTATAGCGTGAAGTTATTTGACCCCCTTTTTTAGGTTACTATAATGCCTGATTGCAGTATAAAGATTTTATACTGCGTCATGACCTACCACTTACCTTTTAAATAGGCGCTAATTTCAAGCATGTTGTTAGATCTTTCACAGTCATTTTGTGTCTAGTGTAAGAATATGCTATGGGGAAATGTAGACTGTATAATAGTCAGTAAAGTTGGGAGCAAGATCTTTCTTGCACACCAGACCAGAAAATCCGCGACTTTACCCTGGGATAGAAATTTATGTTCTGACCCTGGTGTTCCGACACCAAATCGAATATAATAGCGTGTTTGATAAATGCACTGGTTGATTACTACCTCGTATGCGCCATCGTTAAGGTTGACTTCATGCACGTTATGCGACGTCACTAAAAAATCCTGTAGTGTCATCACAATATGGCGGACGTTGGTAATCAATGTGACTGCAGCATTAAAACTCCGCGCTAAAAATGGAAGGTATGCAAGAAAAAGAATCCTATATGGGTGTGAGGGGTGGATAGAAAAATCTGTCCCTCGGGATCACTGTCCGGCATCACTCGGCAAGCCTCGTGATGCCAGACAGTGACCATCGGGACGGATTTTTCCATCCACCCCTCACACTATATAAGATTCTTATATGACCTATGTTGCTCTTTAGTGCTCACTCTATCAACACAAGGTGGTTTTGAGCACACATTGCATGATTGGTGTGAAATAAAAGTACACTGACATTAATTTTGGAATAAGCCTCGTATATACAGGAAGTTGTTTTGGTAGATAATTTACAAATGGCAGCAGGATGGGCCAGAAGGGCAGCAAGGTGTGGAACCCTGCCATAACTCTTAAATACCGAGTTAAGAATTTTTATTTTTTCAAACATTTATGTTCCAACCTATTTCATGGAAGGCAAACAGTACATTTCAGTATTGCATGCCAGAATAAGAAATAATTGCAGTAACCTGAAAAAGGATCTTTATACAAATCACTCGGCTTAAAGTCTGAACTGCAACTGCTTGAAAGTTAGCGAGGGTGCTGAGCATTTCTTCTTTGTTCCAATTATACAAGAGAATGAATTACCTTCTTTCATTTGACACGGACATTTTATCCGCTCAATTTAGTTAACCTTTACCCTGCTGTAGGCGACAAGCCCTATCTTTGCAAACAGTGTAGATCCAGATCAGATGGCTTCTGAAGAAGCCATCTGATCAGGATCTACACAGTTTGACATTCAGTTTATGAATTTGTACAAATAAGCTGCATCAAGTTATCTGATTGGTTCAAAGTCAGAAATGGGTGTGGCTTAATTGAATATTCAGCAGGTTAAAGGTCAAGTTTCTTTCAGGTGATGATACATTATGAGTTCAAGATAATGGTATTCTTTTTAAAGCAGTGCAAACGTATAATATATATATTATTAAAACACTGGAAGATTTAACCCAAATGCTTAATTTATCTCATATTGTAGCACTACCATATGCCTCAACTGCTGGGTTTCTTGACAATGTGCAATTAGCAATTTATTTTAATTGTTGATTTATTTGTCCGATATAATTCTGCGATTTACTCAGTTTCCTTGTATATGCGCTTTTTGTTCACATATAATAATTATGAAATAGCCATGTTGATATGTTGTACACATATTAGTGGGGAGGTCCGTAACTAATGTTGTGAGAACTTGTGGCCTGTCCCATTTGCTTTGTTAGTGCAATAAAATATGATTAAACTAACTCTTTAGAGGAACACTATATTAACACTTATCTTGCTGAATATTCATTTAAGCCACACCCATTTCTGTCTATCAACCAATCAAATTACTTGATGTAATTTATTGCTACAAATTCATAAACTGAATGCCAAATAGTGTAGATCCTGATCAGATGGCATCTGATCTGGATCTGCACTGTTTGCAAAGATAGGGGTTGTCGTGAACAGCAAGATAAGGGTTAAAAAAAAATGGCAACTAGTTCAAATTTTATGGTCAGTTTTACAATTTTTAAAAAGTAGGTCAAAGGTCATAGGGTCAAAAACATTCATTACGACAACACACCCATGCAATATACTGCATTTTTTTCGTATCTCCAAAATGGCAACTTTTCTGATGAAAATCCATGATATTTTTCTTATTTATACTGCAAACAAAGGTTGTGGGTGCTCATTAGAGCTGCCTCACTGAGTACCGACAACCTATGTCTTGGAGCAGAAATAAGAAAAATAATGACTTGTTCAAGTGATGGTTACCAAGAGAAAGAGGAAGATTTAGTCAGAAGCAATATATGTGCCATATAGGAGCTTTTTTCGTGACATACTTCCGGTTCTAAAATAGAATGGGAAAAGCCCTGGCCGTCATCTGCCGTATTGCTTCAAAGGCAGTGGGACAGATAAAGTGTTAATTACAGCGTAAAACAGTGGAATTCTTTTAAATTTTTTAGGGAATTCTAATGTAAGATAATGGGAGAAACACCGATATGCTGCCAGATGTGAAATTTCACAGTACGAAAATGATATATTGTACATACGACCCAACAGGGTTCTCTCTCTCTCTCTCTCTTTCTCTTAGCCCACCAACAATTAGCGAGCGCAGGCAAATGTAAATTACAGTTTGTCGTTAAATAACGCCACGTCAATCGAGATGTAGCGTGTCAACAACGTCGTGTCTACATCAAACCATCTTCAAAGCGATGCATTGAATTTGACATTGCAACGTCGATGAAACGTCTGAACGTTGCGTTGCCAATAATACGGCGTTGCTTAATAAAATATCATTTGCCCAGGGCTCGCACCCATCAAGACTCAGTGGGATTGGAACATTAAATTCAAAACAAACGTGGAACACCCTTTCAGAGCATAAGAATGAAACACTCCTTCGCAAGTGCAAGATTTTACAGTAAAATCTGGTAGATTGGTTCAACCTGCCCAGCCCTTAGGTCTACATTAACCCATTTGGTACCGGAAACCCCAAAAGGGATTAGTGACAAACAGTGCAGGCCCAGATCAGACGCCGCAGAACGCAGCGTCTGATCAGGGCCTACACTGTTTGCTAAAAGTTCGGCCATTTTCCAAATAAATTTTGAAGAAAACACAACCTGACACCCCTAAATTTTGAAAATGACTCCTGCTATATATAAGGAGGAAGATTCCATTTGGTACAAAAGGGTTATGGGCTTCTTGGATACAGGGATCAGTCAGTCCTCTCTCTCATCTCAACGGTCACGTGCCATTGAAGTGTGTTGGAGTGGTTGTCGACGGCATAACGTCGAGCCAACGTTGACTCGACGCCCGTCTGTCCACTCATTGGTGTTTTTAGCTCACCTGTCACGTAGTGACAAGGTGAGCTTTTGTGATCACTTTTTGTCCGTCGTCCGTCGTGCGTGCGTGCGTCCGTCCGTGCGTCCGTAAACAATTTCAAATAAGTATATCTCTAATACCCCATGTTCAATCTTGATCAAATTCACGAGAAGCATCATCAGGTAGGGGGAAAGGCTGCATAAGGTTTTTGGGCTGATCAGATTGGAATTCTGTTTGCCATGGCAACATATAGCTCCCATAGACTTACAATGGGAAAAAATTAAAATATCTTCTTCTCTGAAACCACAGGGCCCAGAGCTTAGATATTTAGCATGTATTAACGGCCAGTGATCACCTACATAATTCCTGCCAATCATGCCCCTGGGGTCCAAAATTGGCCACGCCCCAGGGCCCCTTTGCTCCCATAGACTCATAATGGAACAAAAAGCTTCAAAAATCTTCTCCTCGGAAACCACAGGGCCAAAAGCTTAGATATTTAGCATGTAGCAATGGCAAGTGGTCACCTACATAATTCCTGCCAAACATGCCCCTGGGGTCCAAACGGGCCACGCCCTGGGGCCCTTTAGCTCCTATAGACTCATAATGGAAAAAAGCTTCAAAAATCTTCTTCTCTGAAACCACAAGGCCCAGAGCTGAGATATTTGGCATGTAGCAACTGCAAGTGGTCACCTACATAATTCCTGCCAATCATGGCCCTGGGGTCCAAAAGGGCCACGCCCCGGGGCCCCTTAGCTCCTATAGACTCATAATGGAAAAAAAGCTTAAAAAATCTTCTTCTCTGAAACCACAGGGCCCAGAGCTTAGATATTTAGCATGTATTAACGGCCAGTGATCACCTACATAATTCCTGCCAATCATGCCCCTGGGGTCCAAATTGGCCACGCCCCAGGGCCCCTTCGCTCCCATAGACTCATAATGGAACAAAAAGCTTCAAAAATCTTCTTCTCGGAAACCACAGGGCCAAAAGCTTACATATTTAGCATGTAGCAATGGCAAGTGGTCACCTACATAATTCCTGCCAATCATGCCCCTGGGGTCCAAACGGGCCACGCCCTTGGGCCCCTTAGCTCCTATAGACTCATAATGGAAAAAGGCTTCAAAAATCTTCTTCTCTGAAACCACAAGGCCCAGAGCTGAGATATTTGCCATGTAGCAACTGCAAGTGGTCACCTACATAATTCCTGCCAATCATGGCCCTGGGGTCCAAGAGGGCCACGCCCCGGGGCCCCTTAGCTCCTATAGACTCATAATGGAAAAAAAGCTTCAAAAATCTTTTTCTCTGAAACCACAGGGCCCAGAGCTTAGATATTTAGCATGTAGCAACGACAAATGGTCAGCTACAAAAATCCTGCCAATCATGCCCTTGGGGTCCAAATGGGCCACGCCCCGGGGCCCCTTAGCACCCATAGACTCATAATGGAAAAAAAGCTTCAAAAATCTTCTTCTCTGAAACCACAGTGCCCAGAGCTAAGATATTTAGCATGTAGCAACAGCCAGCGGTCACCTCCATAATTCCTGCCAATCATGGCCCTGGGTTCCAAATGGGGGATGCCCCGGGGCCTCTTCGCTCCTATAGACTCATAATGGAACAAAAAGCTTCAAAAATCTTCTTCTCGGAAACCACAGGGCCCAGAGCTTAGATATTTAGCATGTAGCAATGGCAAGTGGTCACTTACATAATTCTTGCCAATCATACCCCTGGGATCCAAATGGGCCACGCCCCGGGGCCCTTTGGCTCCTATAGACTCATAATGGAAAAAAGCTTCAAAAATCTTCTTCTCTGAAACCACAAGGCCCAGAGCTGAGATATTTGGCATGTAGCAACGGCAAGTGGTCACCTACATAATTCCTGCCAATCATGCCCCTGAGTTCCAAATGGGCCACACCCTGGGGCCCCTTAGCTCCCATAGACTCATAATGGAAAAAAAAGCTTCAAAAATCTTCTTCTCTGAAACCATAGGGACCAGAGCTTAGATATTTAGCATGTAGCAACGGCCAGTGGTCACCTACATAATTCCTGCCAATCATGCCCCTGGGTTCCAAATGGGCGATGCCCCGGGGCCCCTTCGCTCCCATAGACTCATAATGGAACAAAAAGCTTCAAAAATCTTCTTCTCGGAAACCACAGAGCCCAGAGCTTAGAAATTTAGCATGTAGCAACGGCAAGTGGACACCTACATAATTCCTGCCAATTCCGCCCCTGGGTTCCAAACGAGCCATCCCCCGGGGCCCCTTAGCTCCTATAGACTCATTATGGGAAAAAGCTTCAAAAAGCTTCTTCTCTGAAACCACAGGGCCCAGAGCTGAGATATTTAGCATGTAGCAATGGCAAGTGGTCACCTACATAAATCATGCCCCTGAGTTCCAAATGGGCCATCCCCCGGGGCCCCTTAGCCCCCATAGACTCATAATGGAAAAAAGCTTAAAAAATCTTCTTTTCAGAAACCACAGGGCCCAGAGCTTAGATATTTAGCATGTAGCAACGGCAATTGGTCACCTACATAATTCCTGCCAATCATGCCCCTCGGTTCCAAATGGGCCACGCCCCGGGGCCCCTTTGCTCCCATACACTCATAATGGAAAAAAGCCTCAAAAATCTTCTTCTCTGAAACCACAGGGCCGAGAGCTTAGATATTTAGCACGTAGCAACCGCAAGTGGTCACCTACATAATTCCTGCCAATCATGCCCCTGGGGTCCAAACGGGCCACGCCCCGGTGCCCCATAGCTCCTATAGACTCATAATGGAAAAAAAGCTTCAAAAATCTTCTTCTCTGAAACCACAGGGCCCAGAGCTTAGATATTTAGCGTGTAGCAACGACAAGTGGTCAACTACATAAATCCTGCCAATCATGCCCTTGGGGTCCAAATGGACCATGCCCCGGGGCCCCTTAGCTCCCATAGACTCATAATGGAAAAAAGCTTCAAAAATCTTCTTCTCTGAAACCACAGGGCCCAGAGCTAAGATATTTAGCATGTAGCAACAGCCAGTGGTCACCTACATAATTCCTGCCGAACATGCCCCTGGGTTCCAAATGGGGGATGCCCCGGGGCCCCTTCGCTCCCATAGACTCATAATGGAACAAATAGCTTCAAAAATCTTCTTCTCGGAAACTACAGGGCCCAGAGCTTAGATATTTAGCATGTAGCAACGGCAAGTGGTCACCTACATAATTCCTGCCAATCATGCCCCTGGGGTCCAAATGGGCCACGCCCCGGGGCCCTTTAGCTCCTATAGACTCATAATGGAAAAAAGCTTCAAAAATCTTCTTCTCAGAAACCACAAGGCCCAGCGCTGAGGTATTTGGCATGAAGCTACGGCAAGTAGTCACCTACATAATTCCTGCCAATCATGCCCCTGAGTTCCAAATGGGCCACACCCTGGGGCCCCTTAGCTCCCACAGACTCATAATGGAAAAAAAAGCTTCAAAAATCTTCTTCTCTGAAACCATAGAGCCCAGAGCTTAGATATTTAGCATGTAGCAATGGCCAGTGGTCACCTACATAATTCCTGCCAATCATGACCCTGGGTTCCAAATGGGCGATGCCCCGGGGCCACTTTGCTTCCATAGACTCATAATGGAACAAAAAGCTTCAAAAATCTTCTTCTCGGAAACCACAGGGCCCAGAGCTTCGATATTTAGCATGTAGCAACGGCAAGTGGACACCTACATAATTCCTGCCAATCATGCCCCTGGGTTCCAAACGAGCCACCCCCGGGGCCCCTTAGCTCCTATAGACTCATTATGGGAAAAAGCTTCAAAAAGCTTCTTCTCTGAAACCACAGGGCCCAGAGCTGAGATATTTAGCATGTAGCAATGGCCAGTGGTCACCTACATCAATCCTGCCCCTGGGGTCCAAATGGGCCACGCCCCAGGGCCCCTTAGCCCCCATAGACTCATAATGGAAAAAAAGCTTCAAAAATCTTCTTTTCAGAAACCAAAGGGCCCAGAGCTTAGATATTTAGCATGTAGCAACGGCAATTGTGCAACTACATAATTCCGGCCAATCATGCCCCTGGGTTCCAAATGGGCCACGCCCCGGGGCCGCTTTGCTCCCATACACTCATAATGGAAAAAAGCCTCAAAAATCTTCTTCTCTGAAACCACAGGGCCCAGAGCTTAGATATTTAGCACGTAGCAACCGCAAGTGGTCACCTACATAATTCCTGCCAATCATGCCCCTGGGGTCCAAACGGGCCACGCCCCAGGGCCCCTTAGCTCCTTTAGACTTATAATGGAAAAAAAGCTTAAAAAATCTTCTTCTCTGATACCACAGGGCCCAGAGCTTAGATATTTAGCATGTAGCAACGGCAAGTGGTCACCTACATAAATCCAGCCAATCATGGCCCTGGGGTCCGAATGGGCTAGCTCCGGGGCCCCTTAGCTCCCACAGACTCATAATGGAAAAAAGCTTCAAAAATCTTCTTCTCTGAAACCACAGGGCCCAGAGCTTACATATTTAGCATGTAGCAATGGCAAGTGGTCACCTACACAATTCCTGCCAATCATGCCTCTGGGGTCCAAATGGGCCAAACCCCGGGGCCCCTTAGCTCCCATAGACTCATTATGGAAAAAAAGTTTCAAAAATCTTCTCTGAAACCACAGGGCCCAGAGCTTAGATATTTAGCATGTAGCAACAGCAAGTGGTCACCTACATAATTCCTGCCAATCATGCCCCTGGGTTTCAAACAGGTGAGCGATATAGGGCCATTGGGCCCTCTTGTTTTTTTTCTACTGTCAGTATGTTTATTTGTCTGTCTAACAGTCCGTCCGTTCGTCTGTTAGTCAGTCAGTCATTCAGTCAGTCAGTCTGTATGTCGTCTGTCTGTCTACTGTCAGTTTGTCAGTCAAACCTCTCCCCCTCTGTCATGTGACAATGAAGTGAGTTGGAGTGGGTGTCGACCGGGCATGATGTCGAACCAACATTGACTCAACGCCCCTCCGTCAGTCCACTCATTAGTTTATTTCGACTGTCAGTATGGACATTTAAATTGCACATGTAGACAGATCGTTGGACAGATTTCTCAAGATAGATAGATAAGATAGATAGATAGATAGATAGATAGATAGATAGATAGATAGATAGATAGATAGATAGATAGATAGATAGATAGACAGATAGATTAGATAGATAGCGAATAAAACGAAAGTTACGTAAAAACTTATTTTGTGAATAACGGTATCTCAAGCCATTGACATGGGTCATTCACGAAAAGATTTTTGTCAATTAAAAACGGATTTAGGATAAATGAATTTCGGTAATGAAAGCAAAATATCATTCTTTCCTTCTCGAGGCATTATTTCAATGAAAACGGGTATATTTTCTCTCAAAATGTCTGAATATTGTTAGCATTTTAAGTTCCGCCAATACATTTGAATAGCGATGGCCGTTTCAATTGACGGCCAGTACTTTGCGCATGTGCAAGAATGACGTCATAAACGGAATTCCTAAAACCTCCTATATGAAAATTGTACAGTTTCTTGTGAATTTCAAAGTTTTTAAAAAGTAGGTCAAAAGATCACAGTCAAGGTAAAAAGGTGTGAAACCTCTGTACCAACAGAAAGATTTTGTCACAAACAGTATCCATGGAAAGTTACATGGCAACTGTTTAAAGCTCTGCATGCTTGGTATTTTTTTGGCAGTAGACAACATTTTGAAATATTTCTCTAATTTTCCCAGAAAACAGGATTCGACACCTCATGGAGACAATTTGCATGAGATGTCAAGTCCTTTTTTTCTGGGAAAAATAAGAAGAATATCAACAATTTGTCATCTGCTGAAATAGCCTAGAAAGGTTAAAGGTTAAATGTTATGGAAAGTTATTTTTTTTGACAGGCAGATAGATGGATTGACAGACAGACAGAGATATGGGTCAAAAACTGTGGGCTCTTTGATTTTGGGGGTATGAAAAAGAGAACCCTCACATGTTGGCATGCTGTCAAATTATAACACATCAGAAATATAGGTTTTGACATTTCATCCAAAGTGTCTCCAGAGGAGACTGCAGAGGAGACAGATTGGATGAAATGTCAAGCTCTGTCTGCAAGTAAGAGACAGGAAATATTCAAAACCCATGTATTTATTAACTTCATGGTGTCAAAGGTAAAAAATAGACAATAACATTCATGTTTTTTGGCATATTTAATATAAATCTGTATGAAAATGAATGCACATTATAATATAAAAATAATCATAACATTTTTCAATATGGTACATGTATCATCAATTTCAACTTTACAAAAACACCAGGGGCCAGTTGTTCAAAGCATCGTTAGCTTAACGAGCTCGTTAGGGGTCATATTGTTAACTCTTCTAGCAAGTACAATATCGTAAATTTTGGTATTTTTGCTGAAAAAATGTGAGCAGCTTTTGCATCCGCAAAAGCTGCTCACATTTTTTCAGCAAAAATTTCAGCATATTTGCCATATTCAATGATCAAAGTTTTAACGATACGTTAACTAACGACGTCGTTAGTTTTGAACAACTGGCCCCAGAAGCAGTCTTTGAAAACCAGCAAAACCTGCTTGGTGAAAGAGAACTTGAATTATGATAACACACCCGTGTGACATACTGCATCATTTCATATCTCGAAATTGGCTTCTTTTCTGATGAAAAATTGTCATATTTTTCTTATTTATTCTCCAAACATAGGTTGTAGGTGCTCGTTAGAACCGCCTCATTGAGGCGGTTCTAACGAGTACCCACAACCTATGTCTTGGAGCAAAAATAAGAAAAATAATGTATACCAATCTAAACCTCAGTTTTACTATACAATAGTGGGGTTAAAGGAGATCAATATTATATAGGAGTGTTTCTGTGATCAAAGCTCATAGCTCAGGCTAGTAATGCGGATAATTAAGAGATAATTTTCCTTGCTCCTCTTCAGAAACCTATGCTGTGGGTACTTGTTAGAATTGCCTCATTACCTGCTATCGATCCTCATGATAGACAAGCCTGGAGATCTGGTTTAAGATCAGCCATGCGTGCAGCAAGCCAGCTACCTGGATGGGGGCCCACTTATGTGGACTTTGCCCCTGTACCTGCATGTTAATAAAAAATCCGTTGATGATGATGATGATGATGACCCACAACACAGCTTTTTATGAAGGAAAAAAACATATCCTCTAATTTCTGGAGCTGTGAAAGCGACCGCCATTTCACATATATTTGCAGTAACTTTAATTTTGATAATTTCCACAAATTTGAATCCTTGCGAGTTCAAAGCTGTCAACAAATCTGAGAATATACCGAACTTAAGACACATAAACAAACATATCCACCAGTAAGGTGGTTAAGACAAAATCATGAGATAAGGGACTTCCAAAATAAAATTGGTTTACCACATGGCTGAAAATGATGTCTTTAACTATTACAGCTCTCTGGGCTAATCAGACAAAAAACTGTCAATATTTTTCCCAGAAAACAGGATTTGCTATCTCACATGAAATGTCAAATCCTGTTTTCTGGGGAATTTTTCCTTATTTTTCTCAAAAAACAAGATTTGCCATCTTATGCAAATTGTCTTCACAGGAGACTGTATACATGTATGCATAAAATGTTAAATCCTGTTTTCTGGGTAAATTTCCTAGAAAACAGGATTAGCCATCTCATGCAAATTGTCTACAGGAGACAAAGTGCAGGAAATGTTGAATCGGTTTTTCTAGGAAAAATATACTGTGCCAAACACATAACACAACACAGATATGGTTGAATTTTCGTGGTAATTTCTGGTGCAGGATAGTTTGGATGACATATAGTGCTGAACTATCAACAATGAATGATTTGGTTTCATTGATTTCGGTTCCCAGAGCATGGTTCATTGAGGTCGAATCTGATTGGTCAAAACGGTAATTTTGATTCCATGCACTTCCGGAGACATTTGGAATGCCAATTTTTCAAGAATTCCTTTCTAAACGACCCCACAATAAGGAAAGATTATGTGATTTAAAAATGTCTTTCACATTCTCTCAAAAGTTCTAACGACTGACATGTTGGTGTTTTTACTGAACATTCCATTGACAACAATAGAAAATTAAAGTGGTGACAAATTCCAACAATGGGATTTTTAAATGAAAACCTTGTGAACCCCGTTTACTTTTATTTGTGTTGGGCGTTAGAAAACAAAATTCTGTGGAATTATTGCATCAGGACTCAGAACTGTCTTCAACAAATTCTGAAACTGCCAATTGGACCCTAATTGGACCCTATATGCCATAGTTCCATAATTTCTTGTCTGGAAGCGAAAACATGTTGTCGCCTGTGGTCAAAATTAAAGAAAACCTACTGATTAACAATAAAATTAATCATTACACAACAAATTCTCAGCAAAATTCTCAGAAAAAGATCTTCATTGCAGGTGTAGGAATGCATGTCACATGCCGCATTCTTGAAAATCAAAATGTTTTTCATTTTTAACAAACACCCTAGCTACAGAATTTGGTTTGTTTCTTGAACAAATCGAAACAGAATGTTAAAAGCAAAGTGCTGCTGGATGCTTGGGACATTAGCCAGTGTTATTAAATAGAAGATTCGTAGAATATATACACATTCTGCTCATCATTATCCATACAAACTACTGTTGCATTATAACCCATAAAATGCCAATCACGACTATTGTCGTCTGCTTTTTTGCCATCTGCCGGTTACCTTAAAAGTATTTTTTTTGCAAACAGTGTGGACCCAGATCAGACTGCTCCTGTAGGAGCAGTCTGATCTGGGCCCACACTGTTTGCCTGTATGCAAAAGTATTTTTAAAAAGTTTGCAAAAAAATTCAGTCGATGACATAAGCCGACAACATTTTCAGATGTAATTTTTTCTCAGCATCATTCTTAAGGGTTAAAAGAGGTTAAGTAAAGCAGATCTGTATGAGAACCGAGATCAATAACATACAGGTACAATCTCATCTCTCCATATCATGTAGGGTATTCTGACAGAAACCCATTTCGTACTGAATGGGGACTCCCATTTTATATATGGCTGGAGTACATTTCGAACTTTAGAGGTGTCAGGTCGAAATCAGCAATATCTCAATAACAGAAGGCAACGTCTTCCTCTGAGAAAAAAGTATCATATGACACCTCATAAAACCCTAAAACTACCAATTATGACAATTGTAGACATACTTTTCAAATATTTTTTTCTCAGTTTTGAGAGAAAATTAGGCTTTAAACTGCTGTCTGCCTCAAAAATTCTACTGTTCTGTAAGTGAAAACAAGAAATACAGTGAAGTTTCGCTATTAAGACCGCCTAACATTAAGACTAAGTCTCCTTTAAAAAGCATATTTAAAAGGTTTCAGTCATTATTTCTGTGTGTTTTCCACAAGCAGTCTTCTAGAAAAAGACCACCTTTGTTACTGTAAAGACCACTTTTGAACAGTCCCAAAAGTGGTATTGTAGGAGTTTTACTGTATACAGACAACAAGCAAACAAAAATTGGTTTTCAGATACAGCTTTGTGCAATAAGGGAAAGTCAAAATTTGTCTTGACTGTAGTGATTATAGTGTAAGGACAATAGAATGTGCTTAGTGAAGACTCACATCAGCTGGAGTATTCAGTCAGATCACAGATTTCTCTCCCTGCTAAACCCTTCAAGCACCACAGAAAATTCTAAAGCAGAGGGCAATCTACTTTATTCACCATTTTCAGCAAAAATAAGGCTTGGATTGCATTTAATATCAAGCCTTATTTTCGCTTAGTGCTTGAAGGATTAAAGAAGCTTTGTTGTAATGGGTTGTTCTTACACCCACTAGCAAAGATTCTGATCAGACTGTCGGCCCCCGCCCATCAGGGCTTGAAGAAATATATGGGCTGCATGATGCTTCCACGCAGAGCTGAAGCTGACCCGCACATGAGTACTGGTAAACCACTTAGAGGATCTAAGCCTGCCCAGGCAAAGCGGTGCGAGTCGGCCCGTCCATGCTTATGAACCCTATTGGTTTCTTGGGCGGCAGGGCTTGAGATGTCATTTCATCTCAATGTCGGGTAAAAGTCCCACAAAATTTGAAGCAACATCTCCAAAATGACCTTTACAGTGTTGACGGGGACGTTAAACCTCAAATCAAACTGATCAGACTGTACTCTGATAAGACTGCACAGATGCAGAGGCCAATCTGAGTTATTGCCCAGTTAACCTTTATCCTGCTGTTAACGACAACCCCTACCTTTGCAAACAGTGTAGATCCCAATCAGATTGCTTCTGAAGAAGCCATCTTGGCTTCTGAAGAAGCCATCTGATCAGGATCTACACTGTTTGTCATGCAGTTTGTGAACTGAATGAATACATTATATCAAGTAATTTAATTGGTTGATAATCAGGAAAAGGTGTGGCTAAATCAATTTATTCAGCAGGATAAGGCTTGACATGTTCAAAGACACATGGCATATATATGCTGAGCTGTGAAATAGTCATTATTCATGTGTATGTCTACTTGTTTTGGGAACAATGTTTTCAATGTTTAGGTAAGTATTCTGAGACAAGAAGAGTAATGTCGGAAACAAAACAATATCTCAAGACTTTTAATGAGATTTTACAGGCAAGTCTATAGAGTTGAGACTAGTAACCTTGGAAACAAAATTCTCCACATTTTTATGAGATTGTGTAGGCAAAGTCAAAGTTGTCTGGCAGCGGTGGTATCGTCGGAGGACTTTCTGGTATCGTGATTCCTTCTGTTTCTAGTAGCTGTAACTTAATCTCCATACTTAACAATGTTTCTTTATCTTTCTCATACTGACGACTTATCAGCTGGAAAAGAAGTATGGTTAGCTTAGCCCTTTACATCACGATAACAAGTCCGTGAAACGAAGACCCCTCTAAACCCAATATTATATAGAGAAATATGGGGTTTACGGGGGTATACATTATCTGCCTTATTTTTGCTAAAAACCTCATTGAGTCGGTTCTAACGAGCACTCACAATCTATGGTGAAAGCAGAAATAAGAAAGCTGGTAATCATTTTTATCCAAAATTTATCACTTCTGACACCGTGTTGGACGTCATTATTTCACATGGACTTGTTTTCCTAATGACATGCCAATCACAACAATTGTCTTCTGCTTTGTCATCTGCCAGTTACTTGAACCCTTATCTTGCTGAATATTCATTTAAGCCACACCCATTTCTGTCTATCAACCAATCAAATTAGTTGATGCAATCTATTGCTACAAATTCATAAACTGAATGACAAACAGTGTAGATCCTGATCAGATGGCTTCAATTCAGAAGCCATCTGATCTGGATCTACACAGTTTGGAAAAATAGGGGTTGTCGTGAACAGCAAGATAAGGATTAAAAGTCAGTTGCAATCAATGTGGACCCAGATCAGAACTCTCCTCTAGGAGGGCACTTTGCTTGCATGTAAAAATATTTTTAAAAAGTTTGCATAAATATGTAGCAAACAACATAAACAGACAACATTTTCCGACGCAAACTTTTTCATGGCATCTTAAGAGTACCGTAAATGAGTTTGTTAGTGACCAAACGTTAAAATGCTGTAACAAGTTCAAAATCAAGTACACAGGCATTTTACCTAAATATATGAGTAGATTTTGTTTAGCCAAAGGCTACTCACATTTCTTTTAGCAAAAATATGTGTGTGTGTATTAAACAAACATTCTAATGCACTTGCCTATGTAATTTGGATAACGTCAAACTTTGCATATACTGTCGTAAACCGGACAGCATCACATAAATTCACTTTTCATTGGCTGCCATTTGGTTTTACGCAGCTCACATTACTTGCTCCCTTTTGAATAATACCGGTAGTGCAATTTTTAACTTGACAACAAAATAAGTGCATAAGAATGGGGGGATAACCATAATGGAAATTGTCATTTGGGGAGGTAAATCATTTTTATGATCACAAATGACGATTTATGGCTCTGCTTACGAGTTGTCATAAAACTAGAAATGCGTCCATAGGACACGGATGCCCCCGCCTAAAATATGTCTATGTTCGTATTCATCCATAGAAAGTTATTGACAGTGTTTAAGTTTTGGACCCTTTTATGCCATTTGACCTCTAAGTATGACCTTGGAGGTACGGATCTGGGTTTGCACGTGACACATTGTCTCATGATGGTTAACATTTCTTGAAAATAATTTCAAAATCCATCCAAAAATAAGTAAGTTATTGGCTGCGTTTAAGTTTCGGACCCTTTTTTTGACCTTTGACCTCTAAGTATGACCTTGACCTTTGAGGTACGGACCTGGATTTTGCATGTGACACATCGA
The DNA here is from genome assembly GCA_963580285.1 of Lucinisca nassula. Classification (NCBI taxonomy): domain Eukaryota; kingdom Metazoa; phylum Mollusca; class Bivalvia; order Lucinida; family Lucinidae; genus Lucinisca; species Lucinisca nassula. The sequence continues at coordinate 74,461,736 of OY757017.1, read as the reverse complement.
CTCATGATGGTTAACATTTCTACAAAGTAATCTCAAAATCGATCCAGAAATAAGAAAGTTATTGACTGCGTTTAAGTTTCGGACCCTTTTTTTGACCTTTGACCTCCAAGTATGACCTTGACCTTGGAGGTACGGACCTGGGTTTTGCACGTGACACATCAACTCATGATGGTTAACATTTCTCCAAAGTAATTCCAAAATCCATCCAGAAATAAGAAAGTTATTGACTGCATTTAAGTTTCGGACTCTTTTTTTGACATTTGACCTCTAAGTATGACCTTGACCTTGGAGGTAAGAACCTGGGTTTTGCACGTGACACGTCGTCTCATGATGGTTAACATTTCTGCCGAGTAATTTTAAAATCCATCCAGAAATAAGAAAGTTATTGACTGCGTTTAAGTTTCGGACCCTTTTTTTGACATTTGACCTCTAAGTATGACCTTGACCTTGGAGGTAAGGACCTGGGTTTTGCACGTGACACGTCGTCTCATGATGGTTAAGATTTCTGCCGAGTAATTTTAAAATCCATCAAGAAATAAGGAAGTTATTGACTGCGTTTAAGTTTCGGACGCACGGACGGACGAACGGACGGACGGATGGATGGACGGACGGACGGACGGACGGACAGGGGCAACGCTATATGCCCTTTCCACCATTCTTCGAATGGCGGGGGCATAACAAAATTTCTGACGGTAAAACATCCAATTTGCCTCCCCTAATGACAATTTTGAATATAGTTATCTCCTTAACATAGTTAGCAGCCAAAAAATTAAATGTTGTATCAAATACAATATCAAGAGCAGTGAAACTTTGATGGCTCGGCCACCAATGGCTCGTTAACCATGGGCAAGTCGAACCTGTTCTAAATTCCAATGATAATTTCTCTATGTAAGAAACAGTCAGGGAAAATTTAGGATATTTTAGTATTTTATCTTGCAAATGTATGCTATGTGTTCTCATTAGAATCGATTCAGTGAGGCAATTCTAATGAGTACACATAGCATACATTTATATTATAGAACATCGAAAAGAAGTCCCAAATTTATTCCCGTTATGTCTCCTGAAAGTAGTCCTCAGAGCTTGGAACTACCCCTGTCTCAAACAAATTTTCGTGGTCCCAAAAGTGTTCAAGCAATTGAAGTTTGACTGTACATGTACACAGATATTTTTTGCTGAAAAAGCTCCTCCCATTTTTTCAGCAAAAATATTTGTGTATGTTCCAAATTGATAATGTGTTAAATTCAGTAAATAGCATTGTAAGCTTTAATTCCTTTTATTTGGTTTCTATGGTCTTTTCAAGAGAATTTTGCTTATATTGAGCCAATCATTAGTAAAAGGTGAGTGAAAACCAGAGTGCCTGGAGAAAAACCTGAATTTATGTCTCAAATGTGATCCAAGCAAGGCTCGAACCAACATTAAAATATGGTGTCGCAGTTTATGTTGGTGGAATAGGAGACGGAGGCATATGAACGATTTGTTAGAATCATTTGGACTAAGATCTATAAGAACCAACAAAACACTGCTTCAAGGAAGTAAAAGCCAAAATATGGTGTCACAGTTTTATCTTGTCCCCTCGCCACCCCCAGCATTACGATAACTCACCCGTACGATATAGTGCATTTTTCACACCTCCAAAATGGCTACTTTTCTGCTGAATTGTTTGTTTGATTTGAGGTTTAACGTCCCCGTCAACACTGTAAAGGTCATTTTGGAGACGTTGCTTCCAATTTTGTGGGACTTTTACCCGACATTGAGATGAAATGACATCTCAAGCCCTGTCGCCCAATGAAACCAATAGGGTTTATTAGCATGGACGGTCCGCCTCCCACTGTGGTTCCTGGACAGGCTTAGATCCTCTAAGCGGTTAACCAGTACTAGTGTGCGGGCCAGATTCAGCTCTGCGTGGAAGCATCATGCAGCCCATATATTTCTTCAAGCCCCTATGGGCGGGGGCGGACTTTTCTGCTGAAAATCCTTGATATTTTTCTTATAAATGCTCATAACATAGGTTGTGTGTGCTCGTTAGAACCGCCTCATTGAGGCGGTTCTAACGAGTACCCACAACCTATGTCTTGGAGCAGAAATAAGAAAAATAATGAAGACCCCCGTAAACCCCAGTTTTCTCTATATAAACTGGGGTTTAGGGGGGTCTTCATTTCACGGACTTGTTCACGTGATGTAACTTGAAAAAGATACCATGTGGTATCCCAGTCAAGACACAAGATGCTATCCTTTAGGATACCAGGGGGACAACATAAACTGCAGCACGCATGTCCCCCTCTACGTTATTTTGTCCTTGGGGGACAAGATTCCATGGATTTGGATCAAACTTCACCACAACCTCTTTACAATACTATTAATGGGGTCCAATGCAGAAATTGTGTTAGTTAAACAACTATGTTATATCCAAACAATTTGTTTGTTTGAGTTGAGGTTTTACGTCCCTGTCAACACTATTAAGGTCATTTTGGGGATGTTGCTTCCGATTTTGTGGGACTTTTACCCGACATTGAGATGAAATGACATCTCAAGCCCTACCACCCATAGAAATCGCTAGGGTTTAAGGAGCGGTCCGACTCGCATCACTTTTCCTGGGCAGGCTTAGACCTAAGCTGTTTACAAGTACTCAAGTTTGGTCAGTTTCAGCTCTGTGGGGAAGCACCCTGCAGCCCAATCTATTTCTCCAGGCCCCAATGGCTATATCCAAACAAAAGGGCCCCGCCCATCGGGGCTTGAAGAAATATATTGGGCTGCATGATGCTTCCACGCAGAGCTGAAACTGACTGCACAGCACTTGAGTACTGGTAAACTGCTTGGCGGCTCTAAGCCTGCCCAGGAAAAGTGGTGCGAGTTGGACCATCCATGCACATAAACCCTATTGGTTTCATTGGGCAGCAGGGCTTGAGATGTCATTTCATCTCAGTGTCGGGTAAAAGTACCAAAAAAATTGGAAGCAACGTCTCCAAAATGACCTATACAGTGTTGATGGGGACATTAATCCTCAAATAAAATAAACCAAATATATCCAAACAAAAATGTGTGGATTATATAGAAAAATGACCATTTATGGTCATTTTTCTATATAATCTACATACTTTTGGGATCCATCTTGAAACAGCCCCGATAGCTCAGTTGGTAGAGTGTCCGCTCCGGGGAACGGGAGGTCACGGGTTCGATCCCGGGCTGCGACATACCAAAGTCGTTAAAAATGGTACTAGCTGCTCCTCGCTTGGCACTCAGATTTACGGGGTAGAGCTAGGACTGGTCGACCCAGTGTCAGGATAATGTGACTGGGTGTGGTATCATGTAATGTGTCTGGGACATGATACTTCAGTGAGGCAGCACTATAAAAGTGAGCACTGAGCTCCCTGTCCCAACCAGACACCGTCGTGATATGACTGAAAAGTTGTTGAAAGCGACGTTAAACCCGAATTCACACACACTCCATCTTGAAACGGTGTTATATCCAAACCATGTTATAATGAAACATGTTATAACAAGGTTGTGGTACTACCTTTATCAGTTTCTAAGATACACCACAACCTCTTTATGATACTGTTCATTATAACACAGTTTTGGACTAGTTTTGGATATAACATAGTTGAAAGAGTATAGATGACATACAGATGGGGCCCATAAATGTATAGATTATAAAGAAAAATGACCATTTTCTATATATAATCTACACATTTTTGTTTGGATATATTACAGGGTTGTTTAACTAGCAATACATAGTCATGAAAAATTCTTGTAATCTCACATTGGTGTTTAATGTAGGACAGCTTTATCTCACACTAGTGACTATCATTATTTCACAAGTAACTATCTCATTCTGGAAAGATTGCTTTTAACTTTAACCTTTAGCACTCTATAGGCTAATTTAGCAGATGAGTGAGTTTTTACGTCCCACCAACAGCTAAGGTCATACGGAGACGAGACCTCAGTTTAAAGACTCATCCGAAAGTGTGAAGAAGCCCGGGATCGATCCTGCGACCCCTGGTTTACAAGGTGAGTAGCGTAGCCACTACACCACGGAGGCTTTTAGCAGACCACAAATTGTTGTTATTTTTCTTGTTTTTCCCAGAAAACTGGACTAGGAATTAGGACAATATTTCAAAATGTCTTCTGCAAAAAAAAAAATACCCAGCATGCAGGTTCCTAAGTACTGTATTTACTGCATGTACACCACAACCTCGTTATAACACTGTTCATTATAACACGGTTTTGGATATAACACGGTTTCAAGATGGATCCCAAAAATGTATAGATTATATAGAAAAATGACCATAAATGGTCATTTTTCTATATAATCTATACATTTTTGTTTGGATATAACATGGTTGTTTAACTAACACGGTTTCTGCTTTGGACGCCATTAATAGTGTTATAGAGGGTTGTGGTGTATTCAGAAAAATCGTCCTGAGCAGTATATAGAGGAACTTACATGAGTGTTCATGTATTATTGAATTTATTAAACGAGTTGAGGAAATGGGATAAAATGCGAGGCTTTGCCGATTATTTTATCCCTTTTCTTCAACAAGTATAATAAATTCAATAATACATGAGCAAGAATGCAAGATTCTATTTATCATATGACATTTAAAAAGCCTTTTATTCACGATTGTTTCACAAAAATGTCAATATTCCGCCGTTAGTAAACGCGATGTCATTAAGGACGTCATACATGTAATGTTACGGGACGTATCTAGCTAATTTGCATATTTAATCCACTAGTGGATTATCGAAAATATTACATGGCGTTATTACATTCTCAGATGCAACGTCATATGATAAATAGAGGATCTTACAGGAGTGTTCATGTATTATTGAATTTATTAAACAAGTTGAGGAAAAGGGATAAAATGCGAGGTGCCTCACTCGCATTTTATCCCTTTTCCTCAACTAATTTAATAAATTCAATTATACATGAACACAAATGCAAGATTCTATTTATCATATGACATTTAATTAAAACACATTCACGATTTTTTAACGAAAATGTCAATACTCCGCTATTAGTAACGTTACGGGGCATATCTCATTAATTTGCATATTTAATCCACTAGTGGATTATCCGATTTATTTTTGGGGTAGCTCCAATGTGCTTCTAGTGCCCAGTTACCTTGTAAACCAAATCAATCAATTGGATTTATTACTTGGCGTTATTGCACTCACAGACGCGAAGTCATATGATAAAAGGTAAAAAATTGTACATGTTTAAATTTTATATGGATGAGCTATATACTGCATACTTACAGGTTTTCCTAAAAGAGCATTTACGCCATCTATCCAAATATTATAGGCATATTCCTGGTCCATGCTTAGAGAGAAGAAAAATGTCTGATCATGGTCCTCTATGTTGGGTGTTTCCACGGAGAGGGCAAAACAGTAATCGGACTGAAACTTAAAAACAAAGCATACAATCAATAAACACCATTTCTTTATTTCTATTATTATTCGTTAACTTTCTTTTGAAAATATGATAAGCAAATCAATATAAAAATACACCACAACCTCTTTATAACACTTTTAATGGAGTCCAAAGCAGAAAACGTGTTAGTTAAACAACGGTGTGGTATCCAAACAAAAATGTACAGATTATATAGAAAAATGACCATTTATGGTCATTTTTCTATATAATCTATACATTTTTTTTGGGGGGGGGGGGGGGGTTTACAGCCCTTTCAAGATTATTTCACTCATATCGAGCTTATCGTTAATCAGAGGTGGGCAAAAACCGGAGTACCTGGAGAAAAACCACCTGACCTACCGTTGCAGAACTTGGCGTCTCACATATGACCCGAGCGAGGCTCGAACCACAATGGTGAGAGACCTAATGATTAAGAGTCAGCCCTCTTAACCACTAGGCCACGGAGGCCCGTTTATATACATTTTTTGGATCCATCTTGAAACTGTGTTATATCCATAACCGTGTTATAACAAACAGTGTTATAATGCGGTTGCGGTGTATATATACTGCATTTCATTAGGCTTAATCCTTACAATACCAATAACAATTTTATCAGACAACATTAAATGATTTTCAAATGTTTTCATTTTATTTTTCAGGGAAAAGACATTTCTTGTGATGCATGAGCATGAACGGTCTACATTTCATGTGAGCCATCTGCTCACAAACGTTATCAAGCCGGATTTTCTGAGAAAAAAAAAGTGTCAATAAGCAATGCTTATTAGATACCCATTCCCGAACCCCAACCTCGAGGGGCTAACTCGATCTGAGGTGTAATACAGCAATGCTGCCCAAACAGCCCCCTATTTTCATTTCTGAAAGAATATAAATGGCCCGTTTTTTCAGTGTTTGGTATATCAATGGCTCCCTTTTTCCTAGCTGAAGTGTATCTATAGTCTTAAAATTGCTGCACCTATTTCCTTGAAATTTATCTATATAAGTAAGCTTTTTGGTCCTAGAATCAGTACAAGGCTAATTTTTAGCCTTTGTATTGTTGCGGCCTTTAAAAATGAGGTCAAGATCACTAAAATCTAATCACTTCTTTCCCATGCCCTAATGATGTATCTGTGAAAGTTTGTTAAAAGTACAAGATGTAGTGTGCACTCAAGTTTTTTTTTCTTTTTATCAAAATATGAGTTTCCAAGTGCCAGTGTGACCTTGAAAATGAGGTTAAGTTCATCAAAATCTAATCAATTTTCCCAATCCCAAAGGTGTATATATGCTAGTTTGGTCGAATTCCATCTATTGATTCATGAGATAGGATGCACACCTTCACTTTTTGAAACTTTATAATGTGATGACCCTTAAAAAAAGTTGAAGGCCACAAAAACCTAATCACTTTATTTACCCATCTTAATGTTGCATCTGCACTAGTTTGATCAAGTTCGAGTCATTGGTTAAAGAGATAGTGTGCATGCAAGCTTTTTATTGCATTAAGAAATTTTACAAAGGACAATAAATCAAAGAAAAGCTGGTTTGATCAAGTTTGAGGCATTGGTTAACACTGCATGCTGGGTATTTTTTCACAGCAGACGACACTTTTGAAATATTTTTCTATTTTTCCCAGAAATCAGGATTTGACATCTCATGCAAATTGTCTCCTATGGAGACAATTTGCATGAGATGTCAAGTCTCCTATGGAGACAATTTGCATGAGATGTCAAGTCCTGTTTTCTGGGAAAGATAAGAAAAAATATCAAAATCTGTCATCTCATCTATTTTGAGAGAGAATGACTGTAGAAGATATTTCATGATTACCGTATTCGCCCTAATTACCGCACATGCTCCTTTAAGCGCACACCAAAGCTATTTTTGAAAAGGAAATGCATAAGCCCACACTTTACAGTAATCTCCCCTTGAAGCTCTCATAGTAAATCTATAAAAAAAAAACTTAACATTATTTCTTCCAACAATGAAGGCAATGCTTAAGTATCTTTTTCCGTCCCATTAAATTTCAGTATGCATCATCTTGGAAGCTGTTGTTTTCATATCAAGTGTGCGCTAATTAGGTAGATTTTTCACCATGATTTTAAGACAAGATTTTGAAAAAACTAAGCGCACGGTGCGGTAATTAAGACGAATACGGTAACCTCCAAGGAGGTATGCTGTCAACCCCAGTGGGGATTGGATCTGCAACCTCCTGACCTCTAGTCAGACACAGATCAAACCTAGCCATTGAGGCCAGCAGGCCATCTGAGTTGCATTCATTACATCAATACTGGACATGACATTATAACACTGCTTACATGCTCACATTAAGCATGAAATTGTTATTGTTCGAAAATTTTTTAATGTTCATAAATATTGAAAGTAAAGGATAAACCCTTATTCTGCTGACCCTGACAACCCCTACCTTTGAAAACAGTGCAGATCCTGATCAGATGGCTTCTGAAGATGCCATCTGATCAAGATCTACACTGTTCATCATGCGCTTTATGAAAGTAACAAATACATTGTATCAAGTAATTTGTTATCAGAATTGTTACTGTTGACACATCAAATGACATTCATACACCAGGAGTCATGTTGATAGTAAGCAATGGGTGTGGCTAAATTAATTTATTCAACAGAATAAGGATTAATAATGCTGTTTTCATGCTCTTCTCGGTAGAGAACCATTTTTGTCAAAGGGAAATAACTCATATTAACCTAATTATTTACAGGTAACCCCAAAACAGGTACAATGGTAAACAATGCAGACAAAGACCTGGGGCCAGTTGTTCAGAGCATCGTTTGCTTAACGAGCTTGTTAGTGGTCATATTGTTAACTCTTCTAGCAAGTACAATATTGTAAATTTTGGTATTTTTGCTGAAAAAATGTCAGCAGCTTTTGCGTTCGCAAAAGCTGCTCACATTTTTTCAGCAAAAATTTCAGCATATTTGCCATATTTAAAGATCAATGTTTTAATGATACGTTAACTAACGACGTCGTTAGTTTTGAACAACTGGCCCCAGATGTGTAAGAATAAGGTGTCTGATCAGGGCCTACACTGTTAGCTAACAGTTTAGTCATTTTTAGATAACACAACCTGACAACCCTAAATTTTCGAACAGGTTCCTGCTATATATAAGGCGGAAGATTCCATTCAGCAAAAAATGGTTTAAAATACCTTCTTTGTCCTAACAGGTGGGCATTCTTTCCCAATTAGCAACTGCTTAATCTCAACTATGGGCACTGAAATAATCAAAGTAATGTTATTACAGTAACAATGTATTGTAGCCTCAGTATATTAAACCTTTCGACCCAAAATTTCTGAAGCGACTCTTTCAACTTCAAATATGGACATATCCAATCTAGTTAATAGGTGGTTTTGTCATTATTATTAGCAGGATGGTAAACCCACCTCCGCCCATCGGGGCTTGAAGAAATATATGAGCTGCATGATGCTTTCACGCAAAGCTGAATCCGACTGCACACGAGCCCAGGCAAAGCGGTGCGAATCGGACCGTCCATGCTTATAAACCCTATTGGTTCCATCGGGCGACAGGGCTTGAGATGTCATTTCATCTCAATGTCGGGTAAAAGTCCCACAAAATTGGAAGCACCGTCTCCAAAATGACCTATACAGTGTTGACAGGGATGTTAACCCTTATCTTGCTGTTCACGACAACCCTATCTTTGGAAACAGTGTAGATCCAGATCAGATGGCTTCTGAAGAAGCCATCTGATCACGATCTACACTGTTTGACATTCAATTTATAAATTTGCAGGAATAAATTACATCAGGTAATCTGATTGGTTCAAAGTCAGAAATGGGTGTGGCTTAACTGAATATTCAGCAAGAGAAGGGTTAAACCTCAAATCAAATCAAACAAGGAAACAAAGGATGGTAAACAGTGTTGATCCTGATGGAATGGCTCATTATGAGCCATCTCATCTGGATCTATACTGTTTTCACATGTCTTTCTTTCTTTCTTTCTTTCTTTCTTTCTTTCTCGGTCACATTTGACCACTCGCAGGTGTACATTACATGCACTCCAGATTTGCAGGATGGAAGCCTACACAGTAATCATGTAATTACGGTAGGGGGTCTTTAACCTGCACAGGGGATGGTTCTCCCTGCACAGGGGGGCCTCCAGTTAACGCCCCAATCCGAAGGATGGTGCATTTGTGGCATTCATCCCTGCAAATGATGCAATTTTATTACTGCTGTCGGGATTCGAACCGGGAGCCTCTAGCATCAATGGCAAGTGCACTAACCACTGAGCAACCACACTCCACATGTCTATACTGGTCTATATTGTAAGTTATCCAACCTGGATCTATATTGTTTGCATGGGTATATATACCGGGCTACTGGGTTACAAGGGCTGAACGTTTTGTTTGTATTGGAGTTTAATGGCCAAGTCAACACTATTAAAGACATGTTGAGCTGAGCCCAATTATCTAAAGCATCATTAGCTTAACAAGCTTCTTACTGGCCAAAATGTTACATGTTCTAACAAGTATAATGTCTAATACTCGGGTATCTTGCTGAAAAGATGTGAGTAGCTTTTGCATAATGGTCATTTTTCAATATAATCTATACATTCTGAATTGCCTCAAACTACAGGATGTGCATTAAATTCTTAAGGGGAACGGATACACCTTCAGGGGCAACAACTCCTGCAAATTTTTTGTCGCCCATGTCAATAGGGGTCAACTCTTAAAGGAAAGAATTTGCTCCTTAGGAGCAAATTCTTTCCTTTAAGAGTAGACCCCTTATTCATTAGGACAGGTCTTATAGAAAAGCAAACAGGAAGTCCCAAAAGTTGTCTGCCTTTGAAAAATGGCGGAAAAATCTGTTAGGTGTTCCCATTCCCATTAAGGTAACAATAGAAGAGCCTCTGATGCCTATATTCCAACATAGCACACCTATATAAGCAATGGAAAGAAATTGTGATTTATTCCGCAATAAATCACAGTGCTATGATTTAATCTGCAATAAATCAAAGTGCGGAAGAGACTGACACGACAAGACTGCCGTTTTATGACATCATTTGTAGATTCTTTGACATTAGGCAGTGGCACGTCATTTTCTCACATTGAAGTCATTACAAAAGGACGTAAATGCACGTGTTACAGTCAATAATTTTGGCGGGATTTCTTCGACCAATGGGGAAAGGTTTGGAGAATTTGAAGTTAACAACAACATTATTGTTGACTTTCAATGTGTCAGAATCAAAATAGATCAGCTTTAGCCGTGAATTAATGAGTAATAAATCAAAGTTTCTCGGTCAGGTGTAAGTAGATAAATCACCTCACGGTATTCACTCGTGATTTGATTTATTTTTCAACTGACCCCCAAACTGTGATTTATTAATGATTCATGGCTAGAGCTGACCTATTTCTTAACCCTTATCTTGCTGTTCGCAACAACCCCTATCTTTGAAAACAGCGTAGATCCAGATCAGATGGCTTCTGAAGAAGCCATCTGATCAGGATCTACACTGTTTGACATTCAGTTTATGAATTTGTAGCAACAAATTACATCAAGTTATTTGATTGGTTGATAGACAGAAATAGGTGTGGCTTAGATGAATATTCAGCAAGATAAGGGTTAAGTCAATCCTGGAAAACCATGATCAATCAATTACTCATTTGCCCAAAGCGAATAGTCATAAAGTAAACAAAACAAGAAAGCAGTCTGAGGGACAGCCAAATCCCCCGCCGCACGTTAATAACAAGGCTCAATCTTGTGACCTTCACCTGTTACCTTGACCTTAAGATATGAAACGGACACAAAATTCAAAGTTTTAAAATTGTGACCTTCAAGTGTGACCTTGACCTTGAATCAGCATGGTTCATTTATGGGTTCTGCACATCAGCTCACTGAGGGGGATAATTGACCAAAGTTTAATGAAAATCCTTGCAGGGGTAAAAAGAGATATGGAACAGACACAAAATTCAAAGTTTCAAACACTTGACCTTCAAATGTGACCTTGACCTTGAGTCGGCATGCTTCATTAATGGGTTCTACATATCAGCTCACTAAGGGGAATAATTGACCAAAGTTTAATGAGAATCCTTGCAGGGGTAAAGGAGATATTGAACTGACACAAAATTCAAAGTTTCAAACACTTGACCTTCAAATGTGGCCTTGACCTTGAGTCCGCATGGTTCATTTATGGGTTCTGCACATCAGCTCACTGAAAGAAATATTTGATGGAAGTTTAATGAAAATCTATCGAAGGGTTCAGGAGATAAGGAGCGGACAAGAAAGTGTTACGGACAGACAAATGGACGTTCTAACATGTCGGGTTTAAGGGCTATTTCTTTTGTTATTTTCTTTTGTTTGGATTAGGGGCCAACCTAAACCTTTTATTTACGGAATAAATCTATTATTTACCAATCATTTTCTATCAGTTTCTATTGTTGTCCTATCCGAACACTAGCCCCTAAACCTGACATGTTCGCCCGGACAGACAGACGAAGGCCATTCCTATAATTCCTGCTCAGCTTTGCAGCGGGGGATTAATAATAGGCTTTATCATATGATGTTGCGTCTGAGAGTGTAATAACGCCATGTAATATTTTCGATAATCCACTAGTGGATTAAATATGCAAATTAGCTAGATACGTCCCATAACGTTACATGTACGACATCCTTAACGACGTCGCGTTTACTAATGGTGGAATATTGATATTTTTGTAAACAATCATGGATAAAATGCGTTTCAAATGTCATATGATAAATAGAATCTTGCATTCGTGCTCATGTTTTATTGAATTTTTTAAACTCATTGAGGAAAAGGGATAAAACGCTCGGCAAAGCCTCGCATTATATCCCTTTTCCTCAACTCGTTTAATAAATTCAACTAGAGTGCGCAGTCGATGGCAAGCCATCGCAAATCCCCACGTTTTCTCCACAGTAGGTCAAAATTTGACCTTTTGACCCCTCCCCAGGGCCCCTGGGGGCGGGGACAAAAAACAAGAGGCCTATGGGCCACTACGCTCACCAGAGGTCATGTGGTTACTACCATATACAGGCAAGGTGCCCATCTTGGTCATGTGACAACAATACCACAAATAATGTTTAATTGCCTCACCCCCATAGAAGCTTTCATGTAATTTGTTTTCAATCAGCAAAGCTCTTTTACTGGAGAAAAAGATAAGAATATTGAATCTGAGCCATCCAAGACAAAGGTCAGTAATGACCTTGACCTTTGGAATTAATAAACTTCCATTCAGCTAACTGCAAATATCGTTTTTGATGTCACAGCCTACCAGGCAATCAGAAATATCCACTACTTTGCCATTTTTCCATACAAATGTCTAAGTGACCAAATTTGACCTTGACATAAAACAGGTCAAGGTCAACCAAAGGTCATCATTTGAACAAACTTGGTAGGACCAGAGTCCCTGATGCTGCATACCAAGTTTCAAGATTATCGGCCATTCGCTTCTTGAGAAGAAGATTTTTAAAGGTTATTACCATATATGGGCATGGTGGCCCATATTGGTCATGTGACCCAGTCCGCACGAACAAACTTTCGTAGCCTCATTCCATAGAGGCTCCACATGTAATTTGGTTTCAATTGGCCAAGTAGTTTAAGTGAAGAAGAAGATAAAAATACTGAATCTGAGCTGTCCTGGACAAAGGTGGGTAAATGACCTTGACCTTTGTAACTGACAAACTTCCATTCAGCTGATTGTAAATACAATTTCTGATGCCACTAGCTAATATACAATCAGAAAAATCCACTGTTTTACCATTTTTCCATACAAATGTCTAAGTGACCAAATTTGACCTTGATGTAAAACAGGTCAAGGTCAACCAAAGGTCATCATTTGAACAGACTTGGTAGGGCCAGAGTTCCTGATGCTGCATACCAAGTTTCAAGATCATCGCCCGTTCGGTTCTTGAGAAGAAGATTTTTAAAGGTTTTCACCATATATGGGCATGGCGGCCATATTGGTCATGTGACCCAGTCCTCACGAACAAACTTTTGTTCCCCCGTTCAATAGAGGCTCCACATGTAATTTGGTTTCAATTGGCCAAGTAGTTTCAGTGAAGAAGAAGATAAAAATACTGAATCTGAGCCATCCTGGACAAAGGTCGGTAAATGACCTTGACCTCTGAAACTGACAAACTTCCATTCAGCTGATTTAAAATACCATTTCTTATGCCACTAGCTAATATACAATCAGAAAAATCCACTGTTTTACCATTTTTCCATACAAATGTCTAAGTGACCAATTTGACCTTGACGTAAAACAGGTCAAGGTCAACCAAAGGTCATCATTTGAGCAAACTTGGTAGGGCCCCGAGTCCCCAATGCTGCATACCAAGTTTCAAGATCATCGCCCATTCGATTCTTGAGAAGAAGATTTTTAAAGGTTTTTACCATATATGGGCATGGCGGCCATATTGGTCATGTGACCCAGTCGTCACTAACAAACTTTCGTTCCCCCTTCCCATAGAAGCTCCACGTGTAATTTGGTTTCAATTGGCCAAGTAGTTTCAGAGGAGATGTTGTTTGAAAATGTTGACGACGCAGACACAGACGACGACGACGGACGACAGACCAATGCCTATACTATAAGCTCCCCTGGAGCCTTCGGCTCTGGTGAGCTAAAAATGTGCTCTTGCGCAAGCCATTCATGTAAGCAACTCACATACCAAATTTGGTTGAATTCCGGCTAACGGTTTAGGAGGAGATAGCCGGACAGACAGACAGACAGACAGACGGATGGACGGACGGACGGAGGCGATAACAATATCCCCACTTTTTCGTTGAAAAACGTGGGGATAATAATACATGAGCACCCATGTAAGATCCTCTATAACTACTATCTTAAAGGTGGTAAACTACAACATTGACATTGTTGGTGTATATTCTACCTTTGTTCTGGAGTTGTTCAATAGTAGGATCACCTGATTCTGTGCAGTCCCCGTAGTGGAAGGACTTGTGATTAGGAGCCAGTCTCCAGTACTGGTATCTGTCTGCAAAAGAATGTCATGAAATTTAGAGGAATGGACTCACTTTCAGGCAGAAAACACTTTCAAAAATACTATACCGTAATGATCCTAAGTACTGGGAAAGACAGGCCTAAGTGAACGTTCTGGAGCAGTCTGATCTTCATCTGCACTGTTTGCCATTCAGGCTGCACTTTTTGGACTCCTTGTTGGATCATGAAACAATTTGTTAAAATTTTAGGAAAATTATAGCAAGTTCTCAAGGTGTCAAAATTTTTAGGATTTTTATGGTACTTTCCATTAACCCTTTTCTTGCTGAATATTCATTTATGCCACACCCATTTCAGTCTATCAACCAATCAAATTACTTGATGTAATTTATTGCTAAAAATTCATACAATGAAAGCCAAACAATGTAGATCCTGATCAGATGGCTTCTTCAGAAGCCATCTGATCTGGATCTATACTGTTTGCAAAGATAGGGGTTGTTGTGAACAGCAAGATAAGGGTTAAAGGTCATCCTGAGGAACAAATTCTTTCCTTTTAAAGCAGATCTCCTGTTTGAACGGTTCAATTTCGTGAAAATCCTAGAAGTTCAGATACGTTAAGGACTTGCTGTAGGACAAATTTCTTTATGATCCACCTAGGTGTCCAAAAGGTTCTGTCGGAGTGGGAAACAGTGAAGACCCTTCAGGAGCAGTCTGATCTGAGTCTTCACTGTTTGATTAGGCCTATCTGCCAAAATCATTCTGATCATTATGGTATACTTATTAATAAGGGTCTTCTATTAAAGAAAACAATCTCGTCCTGAGGAACGAATTCTTTACTTCTGTAACAGAGAAGCCTCCGTGGTGTAGTGGTTACGCTACTCGCCTTGTAAACCAGGGGTCGCAGGATCAATCCCGGGCTTCTCCAGACTTTCGGATGAGCCTTTAAACCGAAGTCCCGTCTCTGTATGACCATAGCTGTTGGTGGGACGTAAAACTCAAACACTCACTCACTCCTTCTGAAACAGATCTTGGGTGGTTCAATTTACAGAAGGCAAAAACTGGACCCATTTGTTACAGCCTAAATTAGTTAGTCTAACATTAAAACTTTCATTGCTAAATGCAGCAATTGTGCTAAATTTTTGCTGGAAAAATGTGAGTAGCTTTAGGAAAGCTGCTAACATTTTTTTCCGCTATACACTACAACCTCTTTTTATACCGCAATCAGGCATTCTAGTAACCTAATAAAGGGGGTTGAATAACTGCATGCTATAATCGGTAGTGACCTATAATACCTTCTACTGACCTATAATACGTCTAGTGACCATTTTACAGACCGGACCTACTTTTCAGGTCATTAATCTACAAAGGTAAACAATAACATGCAACCTGTTATACATGGGAAAACAACGAAACTGCAAGTGAAACTCTTTGCAACATTTATTTGAACAGATTTTCAAAAATTTCAGCTAAATTCTTACCTTCTTGGCCTTTCCTGGTTTGAATGGCCCGTAGGAATAACTGAGCACTGCTACTGCAGTTGAGTCTCAACCTCGAAAATAATTTCTAAAGCTAAAATAAACTACTTATTTGCAGATTTTAATACAGAATGTAAAGCGCTGAGAAACTGGTTTGAATGGCCCGTAGGAATAACTGAGCACTGCTACTGCAGTTGAGTCTCAACCTCGAAAATAATTTCTAAAGCTAAAATAAACTAGAGCTGTCAGAGGATCTGACTATAGCCCCGCTTCAGTGCTGTCAGAGAAGAAAGTTATTTAAGCTGCAGAGAAAACAGTTATGAACAAGAAATAACTGTTGAAAATTTTACATTATCTGGAAAAACTCTAAGAGTTGTGAGCCCTTGTCCCTCATTTCAATGAGCATGATACATTACCAGAATGTCCATGTTTATACTAAATTTCATCTTCCATTTTTCAATGTTCAAAGGGTAATAACTCCTAAAGTAGGCAAATCAGAGTCAGGGTTCCTGCGCTCTGCACATTGTCTCATGGTGCTTTACACTTGTGTGAAGTGTCATGAAAATATCTCAAATGGTTTGTGAGTTATGGAGCCGACACAGTCAAAATTGCCTTTTTAAATGTTCAAAGGGCAATAACTCCTAAAGTAGGCAAACCAGAGTTATGGTTCCTGCACTCTGCACATCATCTCAAGGTGCTTTTCATTTATTTGAAGTTTCATGAAAATATCAGAAACGGTTATGGAGCGGACATAGTTAAAATTGCCATTTTTAATATTCAAAAGCCTATAACTGAAAAAGTAGACAATCCAGAGTTTGGGTTCCTGCGCTCTGCACATGTAATATGGTGCTTTACATTTGTGTGAAGTTTCATAAAATTATCTCAAACGGTTTTTGAGTTATCGAGCAAAGATGGCTAAAATTGATATTTTTCAATATTCAAAGGGAAATAACTCAAAAATTAGGCAATCCAGAGTTATGGTTCCTGCACTCTGCACACCATCTCATGGTGTTTAATGTTTGTGTGAAGTTTCATGAAAATATGTGAATGGGTTTTAAAGTTATGGAGCGGACACGAAAATTGTTAACAGACACAGACAGACACACAGACAGACACACAGAAAATACGAAAACCAGAGTTATGGTTCTTGCGCTCTGCACATTGTCTCATAGTGCTTAACATTTGTGTGAAGTTTCATGAAATTATCTCAAACGGTTTTCGAGTTATGAAGCGGACACTGTTAAAATTGCCATTTTTCAATGTTCAAAGGGCAATAACTCCAAAAATAAGCAATGCAGAGTTATGGTTCCTGCGCTCTGCACATCGTCTCATAGTGCTTAACATTTGTGTGAAGTTTCCTAAAAATATCTCAAACGGTTTTCGAGTTATGAAGCGGACAGAATTAAAATTGCCATTTTTCAATGTTCAAAGGGCAATAACTCCAAAAGTAGGCAATCCACAGTTATAATTCCTTCGCTCTGCACATTGTCTTATGGTGTTTAACATTTGTGTGAAGTTTCATGAAAATATGTTAAGCAGATACAAAGTTATGGAGCCAACACAAATTAACGGAATCACGGAATTACGGAATTACGGAAAATGTTCAAAGGGCAATAACTCCAGA
Source organism: Lucinisca nassula (assembly GCA_963580285.1). Classification (NCBI taxonomy): domain Eukaryota; kingdom Metazoa; phylum Mollusca; class Bivalvia; order Lucinida; family Lucinidae; genus Lucinisca; species Lucinisca nassula. The sequence goes on along the minus strand of OY757017.1, from coordinate 74,444,277 downwards.
GGTAGGCAATCCACAGTTATAATTCCTTCGCTCTGCACATTGTCTTATGGTGTTTAACATTTGTGTGAAGTTTCATGAAAATATGTTAAGCAGATACAAAGTTATGGAGCCAACACAAATTAACGGAATCACGGAATGACAGAAGGACATGGCAAATCCAATATAGCCCCACTTTTTCAAAGCGGGGCTATAACTACTTATTTGCAGATTTTAATACAGAATGTAAAGCGCTGAGAAACTTTTATTCGAGCATCCATGTTGTTTCCTACGTCTTGGTGGTGTGGTGACGTCAGAAACTTTGAACTCGTTGACGTCACCTTATATGAGGTATTATACACCTTATTCAGCGCCATGGCACTGAATGTCGTTTAACATGCCACACTGTCTACTGTCTTTTTTGCTTAAATTTGCTAAATTATTGCAAAACCCCTTGATTTTTGAATTGTGGTATAAACTAAATACATGATTAGTGTCTTTAATAATAAAATATTTTCCGTTCACCGCAACAATTTTATATGGGCTCGCTAAAGCTCGCCTCTATAAAATTGTCTAGGGCTCAACAATTATATTTTATTATTAAAGACACTAACAATGTATTTACTATATAACACTAGTGTTGGAGCTAAAGCAGTAACCGTGTTTAGTTAATGGTCTTTTTCTATATAATCAATACATTTTTGATCAAGCTTTAAACCATGTTATATCCAAAACCATATTGACATGGACGTGGTTGTGGCGTTACTTAATCCCGCCAAAGTGTTATTACACATGTGATCAAAGGATTTTTTATTACACGACGTGATCCACTGCTTATCAACGTCGTATGATAAACCTACTTCTGGTTCTGTTTCCTCTCGCGTCATACTTGGGGAATCTTGTTCCTCCCTCGAGATACAGGAGACGATGTTTTATAATCAGGTCCGTTATTTCTGGCATTAGCATATCCCGCAGCTCTCTGTTAACACAAAAGGCAATAGTATGACAAACAGATATCTGGCCTAGTTCCAAACATTTTCGCAATATAAAGAAGTTAAAGAAAAGATCTTTAATATTTTCTAACGAACAATAGGCGATGACTTTCAGACAAGCTAAGGCTTACTGTCAGATCCTGGAAAATATTGTATTATTGTACATTATGCTGTATTTGAAGCAACCAAAATGAAGTTTAAGGGGAATGGGAACACCTTTAGGGGAGGCAACTCTTGCAAAAGTATTTTTGTGTCCCATGTCAATAGGGATCTACTCTTAAAGGAAAGAATTTGCTCCTAAGGAGCAAATTCTTTCCTTTAAGAGTAGACCCCTTTTTCTGTGGGACAGGGCTTATAGAAAGGCGAACAGGAAGTCCCGAAAGTTGTCTCCCTTTGAAAAATGGCGGAAAAATCAGCCAGGTGTTCCCCTTAAACCAATAATACATGTACATCTAGTGGCCATTTACAGAGACACAGAGTTCTCGGAGACACATGAAAACTGCAAAGTATCTTTAATTATTAATGAAGATAATTTTAGCAGGCAATTAGTTCTTTAAAAGACAAAGCCAAACATTTCCCCCCAAAAATTCCCTTTTCAATTTTGTAATTTTCACTAAAAATGGAGTTTTAAACTGCAGAAGGACAAGATCTGGCTTGTGAGTGATTGCTATAATAACAAGAGGGCCCAGAGGGCCCTGGTTCGCTCACCTGATCCAATGTATAACAAGTGGGACCCGGGCAGGGTCAATTTTGGCCCAAGGGCTATAATTTGAACAATCTTGGTAGAGGTCCACAAGATGAAGCTTCATATCGAATATGAAAGACCTGGGCTTTCTGGTTTCAGAGAAGAAGATTTTAAAGGTTTAGCCTGCATATAGACTATGTAAAACAAGATTTTCCGTATATAAGTTTATCTAAAATCAAAGGGCCCCGGAGCGGGCGCATTTTTGGCCCCAGGGCTATAATTTGAACAATCTTGGTAGAGGTCCACAAGATGAAGCTTCATACCAAATATCAAAGACCTGGGCCTTGCAGTTTCAGAGAAGAAGATTTTTCAAGATTTTCCCTATATAAGCCTATGTAAAACAAAAGGGCCCTGGTGCGGGGGGCATTTTTGGCCCCAGCACTATAATTTGAACAATCTTGGTAGGGGTCCACTAGATGAAGCTTCATACCAAATATCAAAGACCTGGGCCTTGCGGTTTCAGAGACGAAGATTTTTAAAGATTTTCCCTATATAAGCCTATGTAAAACAAAAGGGCCCTGGTGCGGAGGCATTTTTGGCCCGAGCACAATAATTTGAACAATCTTGGTAGGGGTCCACTAGATGAAGCTTCATACCAAATATCAAAGACCTGGGCCTTGCGGTTTCAGAGAAGAAGATTTTTCAAGATTTTCCCTATATATAAGCCCATGTAAAACCAAAGGGCCCCTGTGCGGGGGCATTTTTAGCTCCAGCACTATAATTTGAACAATCTTGGTAGGGGTCCACTAGATAAAGCTTCATACCAAATATCAAAGACCTGGGCCTTGTGGTTTCAGAGAAGAAGATCTTTCAAGATTTTCCCTATATAAGCCCATGTAAAACCAAAGGGCACCCGTGAGGGGGCATTTTTGGCACCAGCACTATAATTTGAACAATCTTCGTAGGGGTCCACTAGATGAAGCTTCATACCACATATCAAAGACCTGGGCCTTGCGGTTTCAGAGAAGAAGATTTTTCAAGATTTTCCCTATATAAGCACATGTAAAACCGAAGGGCCCCTGTGCGGGGGAATTTTGAGATCCAGCATTATAATTTGAACGATCTTGGTAGGGGTCCACTAGATGAAGCTTCATACCAAATATCAAAGACCTGGGCCTTGCGGTTTCAGAGAAGAAGATTTTTCAAGTTTTTCCCTATATAAGCCCTTTGTAAAACCAAAGGGCCCCCGTGCGGGGGGCATTTTTAGCTCCAGCACTATAATTTGAACAATCTTGGTAGGGGTCCACTAGATGAAGCTTCATACCAAATATCAAAGACCTGGGCCTTGCGGTTTCAGAGAAGAAGATTTTTAAAGATTTTCCCTATATAAGCCTATGTCAAACAAAAGGGCCCTGGTGCGGGGGCATTTTTGGCCACAGCACTATAATTTGAACAATCTTAGTAGGGGTCAACTAGATGAAGCTTCATACCAAATATCAAAGACCTGGGCCTTGTGGTTTCAGAGAAGAAGATTTTTCAAGATTTTCCCTATATAAGCCCATGTAAAACCAAAGGGCCCCTGTGCGGGTGCATTTTTAGGTCCAGCACTATAATTTGAACAATCTTGGTAGGGGTTCACTAGATAAAGCTTCATACCAAATATCAAAGACCTGGGCCTTGCGGTTTCAGAGACGAAGATTTTTAAAGATTTTCCCTATATAAGCCCATGTAAAACCAAAGGGCCCCCGTGCGGGGGCATTTTTGGCCCCAGCACTATAATTTGAACAATCTTGGTAGGGGTCCACTAGATGAAGCTTCATACCACATATCAAAGACCTGGGCCTTGCTGTTTCAGAGAAGAAGATTTTTCAAGATTTTCCCTATATAAGCACATGTAAAACCAAAGGGCCCCCGTGTGGGGGCATTTTGAGCTCCAGCACTATAATTTGAACAATCTTGGTAGGGGTCCACTAGATAAAGCTTCATACCAAATATCAAAGACCTGGGCCTTGCGGTTTCAGAGAAGAAGATTTTTAAAGATTTTCCCTATATAAGCCCATGTAAAACCAAAGGGCCCCTGTGCGGGGGCATTTTTGGCCCCAGCACTATAATTTGAACAATCTTGGTAGGGGTCCACTAGATGAAGCTTCATACCAAATATCAAAGACCTGGGCCTTGCGGTTTCAGAGAAGAAGATTTTTTAAGTTTTCGGTGAAAAAAATCTATTTTTGGCTACTGTGACCTATATGTGCAACGGACCGTAACCATTTGAACAACTTTGAAAGGGGACCACCTAAGGATCATTCCTGTGAAGTTTGGTCAAAATCCGTTCAGTGGTTTAGGAGGAGATGTCGTTTGAAGAAAAAGTTTACGGACGCACTCACGCACGCACGCACGCACGCACGGACGCACGGACGCACGACGGACGACGGACAAAAAGTGATCCCAAAAGCTCACCTTGTCACTACGTGACAGGTGAGCTAATAATACCCATTTGAATGTAAAGTTTGATCATGTCAATAATGGCTCATCGAGGCGGTTCTAACGAGTACCCACAATCTATATTTCAGAGAAGGAATAAGATAAACTAGAATTTGTTTTTCTACAAAAACACAGATGTCTCCCCCTTTTTGACCTCTAAGTATTACCTTGGCATTAGAGGTATTGACATCATCTAATGACGGTGAACATTTCCGCAAAGTAACTTTAAAAATGCCATCAAGAAAGTTATTGACTGGACACGAAAAAAAGACTCTTTTTTTTTACCTTTGACATCTAAGTATGACCTTGACCTTTGAGGTACCAACCTGGGTCATGCGCGCAACACATTGTCTCATGTGGTTAACATTTCTGAAAAGTAATTTCAAAATATATCTAAAAATAAGGAAGTTTTTGACCGAACAGGAAAAAAAAAGGCTCCTTATTTACCTTTGACCTCTAAGTATGACCTTAACCTTTGAGATACCAACCTGGGTCATGCGTGTGACACATCATTTTATGGTGGTTAACATTTCTGGCAAGTAATTTCAAAATCAATCAAAAATATGTAAGTTATTGATCGAAAACGAAAACAAGAGGGCCATGATGGCCCTGGATCGCTCACCTGATCCATAGTGTAACAAGTGGGCCCCAGGGAGGGCCATTATTGGCTATAATTTGCACAATCTTGATAGAGGTCCACTAGATGAAATTTCACACCAAATATCAAAGACCTAGGCCTTGTGGTTTCACAAAAGAAGTTTTTTTTTTTAATTTTCCCTATATAAGTCTATGTAAAACCAAAGGTCCCCAGAGCAGGGGCATTTTTGGTTTCAGGGCTACAATTTGAACAATCTTGATAGAGGTCCACTAGATGAAGCTTCATACCAAATGTCAAAGACCTAGGCATTGTGGTTTCAGAGAAGAAGATTTTTAAAGATTTTCCCTATATAAGTCTACGTAAAACCAAAGGGCCCCAGAGTGGGGGCATTTTTGCCCCCAGGGCTGTAATTTGAACAATCTTGGTAGAGGTCCATTAGATGAAGCTTCATACCAAATATCAAAGTCCTGAGCCATGCGGTTTCAGAGAAGAAGATTTTTTATATTCTCCCTATATAAGTCTAAGTAAAACCAAAGAGCCACGAAGCGGAGACATTTTTGGTTTCAGGGCTATAATTTGAACAATCTTGGTAGAGGTCCATTAGATGAAGCTTCACACCAAATATCAAAGACCTAGGCCTTGTGGTTTCAGAGAAGAAGATTTTTAAAGATTTTCCCTATATTAGTCTATGTAAAACCAAAGGGCCCCTGAGCGGGGGCATTATTGGCCCCAGGGCTATAATTTAAACAATCTTGGTAGAGGTCCATTAGATGAAGCTACATACCAAATATCAAAAACCTAGGCCTTGTGGTTTCAGAGAAGAAGATTTTTAAAGATTTTCCCTATATGAGTCTATGTAAAACCGAAGGGCCCCGGAGCGGGGGCATTTTGGGCCCCAAGGGCTTTAATTTGAACAATCTTGGTAGAGGTCCATTAGATGAAGCTTCATACCAAATGTCAAAGTCCTGGGCCTTGCGGTTTCAGAGAAGAAGATTTTTAAAGATTATCCCTATATAAGCCTATGTTTAACCAAAGGGTCCCTGGGTGGGGGCATTTTTGGCCCCAGCACTATAATTTGAATAATCTTAGAAGGGGTCCTTTAGATGAAGCTTTATACCAAATATCAAAGACCTAGGCTTTGTGGTTTCAGAGAAGAAGATTTTTAAAGATTTTCCCTGTATAAGTCTATGTAAAACCAAAGGGCCCCGGATTGGGGGCATTTTTGGCCCAAGGGCTATAATTTGAACAATCTTTGTAGAGATCCATTAGATGAAGCTTCATACCAAATATCAAAGTCCTGGGCCTTGCGGTTTCAGAGAAGAAGATTTTTTAAAGATTTTTCCCTATATAAGCCTTTGTTAAACCAAAGTGCCTTGAAGTGGGGGCATTTTTGGCCCAAGGGCTATAATTGAAACAATCTTGGTAGAGGTCCATTAGGTGAAGCTTCATACCAAATATCAAAGTCCTGGGCCTTGTGGTTTCAGAGAAGAAGATTTTTTTAAGTTTCAGTGAAAAAAAATCTATTTTTGGCTCCTGTGACCTAGATGTGCAACGGACCGGCACCATTTTAACAACTTTGAAAGGGGACCACCTAAGGATCATTCCTGTGAAGTTTGGTCAAAATCCGATCAGTGGTTTAGGAGGAGATGTCGTTTGAAGAAATTGTTTATGCATATAAGCCTATTTAAAACCAAAGGGTCTCAGGGTGGGGGCATTTTTGGCCCCAGCTCTATAATTTGAATAATCTTGGTAGGGGTCCTTTAGATGAAGCTTCATACCAAATATCAAAGACCTAGGCATTGTGGTTTCAGAAAAGAAGATTTTTAAAGATTTTCCCTATATAGGTCTATGTAAAACCAAAGGGCCCCGGAGTGGGGGCATTTTTGGCCCAAGGGCTATAATTTGAACATCTTGGTAGAGGACCATTAGATGAAGCTTCACAACTAATATCAAAGTCCTGGGCCTTGCGGTTTCAGAAGAAGATTTTTAAAGATTTTCCCTATATAAGCCTATGTAAAACCAAAGTGCCCCGGGGCGGGGGCATTTTTTGCCCCAGCACTATAATTTGAACAATCTTGGTAGGGGTCCACTAGATAAAGCTTCATACCAAATATCAAAAACCTGGGCCTTGTGGTTTCAGAGAAGAATATTTTTTTTAAGTTTTCAGTGAAAAAAGTCTATTTTTGGGTCCTGTGACCTAGATGTGCAATGGACCGGAACCATTTGAACAACTTTGAAAGGGGACCACCTAAGGATCATTCCTGTGAAGTTTGGTCAAAATCCGATCAGTGGTTTAGGAGGAGATGTCATTTGAAGAAATTGTTTACGCAAGGACGCACGGACGGACAGACAAGCATGCACGAGGGACAAAAAGTGATTCCAAAAGCTCACCTCGTCACTACGTGGCAGTGAGCTAAAAAGGATCCTTTTTTACATTTGACCTCTAGGTATGACCTTGACCTTTGAGGCACCAACCTGGGTCACATTGTCATGGTGGTTAACATTTCTGCCAAGTAATTTCAAAATCCATCTAAAAACAAGCAAGTTATTGACCGGACACGATTTGCCCATACATACATACACAATTTTGTGACCGGACACAACTTCCAAGGGAGAAACTCAAAAAGTATAAATGCGAGAGTTATGGTTCTTGCCCTCTGCACGTCGTCTAATGTTGATTAATATTTATATGAAGTTTCATGAAAATAGCTTGAACAGTTTTCAAGTTTAATATAGAGCGGACACGATTTTGTGACAGAAAGACTAACAGACAGATGGACAGACACACAGATGCCCGGGCGAAAAACAATGCCTCCCAGAAAAGGTAAACACCGGTTTTACTGTCAAAAGTGTGGTTCATGGCGGTCAGAATTATTTAGGCATGTTTTCATAATGATTACATTTACAAGAGCAGTTGAGTTATCACACATACAGGATTGGTCTTGTTGTTTCCGCTTTCTCCTCTGTTATTATTCTCTCTTTCTCCCAGATCTGTTTTAAGTGGTCGTATGAGCAGTTTCCGAGATTTTGTTTGAACTTTTCCAAATTCGCCGGCAGCTGTTTCTTGTCTAAAGCTCTTGTGATCTGTTCCTTGACAACTGTTTCTACCTAGAAGACAGAGGAATCCAAATGGATAATGAGGAACCAGAGCGAGTTAAGTGGGTATGGATACACCTTCAGGGGAGGCAACTCCTGCAAAAGTATTTTTGTCTCCCATGTCAATAGGAGTCAACTCTTAAAGGAAAGAATTTGCTCTTAAAAAGCAAATTCTTTCCTTTAAGAGTAGAAAGGGGCAAATTCTTTCCTTTAAGAGTAGACCCCATTTCCATGGGACAGACTATACATAAAAGGGAATGGTGAGTCACGAAAGTTGTCTGCCTTTGAAAAATGGCGGAAAAATCAGCAAGGTGTCTATTCCCCTTGAGGGAAACGGATACACCTGGCATATTTTTCTGCAATTTTTACACTTTTGGGACTTTCTGTTCTCGTTTCCATTGACCCAGCTTCTCTGATAAAAGGGGGTCTATTGTTAAAGGAAAATTGGCTTCTAAATGAGACCCTTTTCCTTAAAACTTCTGCAGTGTCTTTGAAAATTGGGTCAAGGTCACTGAAATCCTATCTGTAATGAAACCAACCCATATTCCTTCACTCGCTGTAGAGATACATGTATTGCCGTAAGACTCCTTTTTTTCTGAACACTCTGAGCTCCACAATGCCCTTAAAAATTTGGTCAAGTTCCCCAAAATTCTATTAAAAATGTTTTGTATCAATTGTCAACAGAATCCTTCCATTGGTGGTGAAGACACAAAAATGAGACTATTTTCTGCTCAAATTTGACAATTTTTTATCAGCTTGCGAGGTGTATTTTTTGTTTGATTTGAGGTTTAACGTCCCTGTCAACACTGTAAAGGTCATTTTGGAGACGTTACTACCAATTTTGTAGGACTTTTACCCGACATTGAGATGAAATGACATCTCAAGCCCTGTCGCCCAATGAAACCAATAGGGTTTATTAGCATGGACAGTCTGCCTCGCACAGCAGTTCCTGGACAGGCTTAGATCCTCTAAACGGTTTACCAGTACTAGTGTGCAGGCCGGATTCAGCTCTGCGTGGAAGCATCATGCAGCCCATATATTTCTTCAGGCCTCTATGGGCAGGGGCCATTTGTGAGGTGTAAGGTTAAAATTTTGTCAAAGGTAATGAAAATCTGATCAGTATTTTCCCTTGTCCAAACAATGTACCCTTGAAAGTTTGGCAAAATTTCAATGATTGATTTCCACAAGCAAGGGCTATCACTGGACAAGATAGCCCACCTTCTCCCAGTGCTCCTGCCTTATCCATATAGAGGGTCTTACACATTGGTCATTTAACCCTTGTCCTGCTGAGCCCGGATATGCCTTATCTTTCAAACAATGTAGATCCAGATCAGATGGCTTCTCAAGAAGCCGTCTGATCTGGAACTACATTGTTTGTCATTCAGATTGTGAATTTGGTGCAAAAATTTGCATCAAGTAATCTGATTGGTTGATAATTGGTAGTGGGTGTGGCAGATTGAAATATTCAGCAGGACAAGGGTTAATATGAAATTTATGGAACAAGCCTTTCTTAAATTGCATATGGAATGACCGGGAGGGGGAGATTCTGATAATCACGAAACTCTTTCAAATCATTTTAGTGCCAAGGAGTTTAAAAGAATTTCAATAGATTAGAAAACATAGGCTTGTCATAACATTACAAGCCAATAACCATGTCTTATTGCAAGTGTTATGGTTTTATGAGCTGACGTTATCCACTGAATATATTATAGGGATCAACCATGGTTTTTCATGCATTAACATTCGCCAGGTCCCGAGGAAGCTGTCTGAACATGAGGCCGCCAGACCAAATGTTCAAATATCTTCCGAGGGATCCGGCAAATGTTAATGCAATGAAATAACCATGGATGATCATTGTTCTTGCATAACTTATTATTCCAACAGCCAATTTTGACGAAAACGCCCAAAAGCTCCATATAATCTACATGTAAACTCTTCAAATGCGACCGGCGAAGCAACATGGCGGCCAGTTCAGAATGTTTGTTTTCAGATTTGGAGTTACCTACCTTTGAGAAATCTTCTTTTGTTGCTCTCATGTCTTTCCAAGTTCTGTTCAACAGCTGAATACATACTGAGAAAAACTCTTCCATTGGCTTGTCCACACAGAAAAACATTGGGTAGTAGAAATATTCCTCATCATAAGCTAATGAATGAAAAAAGAAAACAGCACAATTCAGAATAGAGAAAGGAACTGTTGAGTACAAATGTTTCCACACAGAAGAAACATTTGGTAGTAGAAATACACCTTATAATAAGCTACTGAATGAAATAAGGGGTCACAGGATTTGGGCAATTTAGACCCTAGGGGCATGATTGGCAGGATTCATGTAGGCAACCACTCGATGTTGCTACATGCTAAATACCTAAGCTCTCGGCCTTATGTTTTCAGAAGAAGATTTTTGAAGTTTGTTTTTCATTTTAAGTTGTACATTTCAAGTCTATGGTAGGTAATGGGTCCATGGGCATGGCCAATTTTGACCCAAGGGTCATTTTTGGCAGGATTTATTAAGGTGACCATTTCATGTCACTACATACTAAATATCTAACCTCTGGGACTTTTGGTTTAAGAGGAGAAGATTTTTGATGCTTTTTGTTTTTGTTTTATTCCATTATAAGTCTATGGGAGCTAATGGGCCCATGGGTGTGACCAATTTTGACCCCAATAGCATGGTTGGCAGGATTTATGTAGGTGACCACTTGATGTTGCTACATGCTACATATTTAATCTCTGGGCCCTGTGGTTTCAGAGAAGAAGATTTTTTAAGTTTTTCAAATTGTTAGTCTATGCGAGCTAAAGAGCCCTGGGGTGTGGTCAATTTGGATCCCAGTGGCATAATTGGCAGGATTTATGTTGGTTACCACTTGACGTTGCTAAAAACTAAATATCTAAGCTCTGGGCCTTAGGGATTCATAGAAGGAAGATTTTTGAAGTTTCTTCCATTATAAGTTTATAGGAGCTGATGAGCATGGGCGTGGCCAATTTTGACCCAAGGGGCAGGGTGAGCAGGATTTATGTAGGTGACTATTTTATGTTGCTTTATACTAAATATCTAAGCTCTGTGCTTCACAATTTAAGAGAAGAAGATTTTTGAAGCTTTTTTCCATTATGAGTCTATGGGAGCTAAGGGGCCCCGGGGTGGCCCATTTGGACCACAGGGGCATGATTGGCAGGATTTATGTAGGTGACCACTTGCCTTTGCTACATGCTAAATATCTAAGCTCTGGGCCCTGTGGATTCAGAGAAGAAGATTTTTGAAGCTTTTTTTCCATTTGGACCCCAGGAGCATGATTGGCAGGATATATGTAGGTTACCACTTGCCGTTGTTACATGTTAAATATCTGAGCTCTTGGTCCAGTGGTTTCAGACTGGCAGGATTTATGTAGGTGACCACTTGCCTTTGCTACATGCTAAATATCTAAGCTCTGGCCAATGTGGTTTCATAGAAGATTATTGAAGCTTTTTTTCCATTATGAGTCTATGGGAGCTAAGGGGCCCGGGCATGGCCCATTTGGACCCCAGGGGTATGATTGGCAGGATATATGTAGGTTACCACTTGCCGTTGCTACATGTTAAATATCTGAGCTCTTGGCCCAGTGGTTTCAGAGAAGAAGATTATTGAAGCTTTTATCCATTATGAGTCTATGGGAGCTAAGGGGCCCTGGGGCGCGGCCCATTTGGACCCCAGGGGCATGATTGGCAGGATTTATGTAGGTGACCACTTGTCATTACTACATGTTAATTATCTAAGCTCTGGGCCCTGTGGTTTTAGAGAAGAAGATTTTTGAAGCTTTTTCCATTGTGAGACTATGGGAGCGAAGGGGCCCCAGGGCCCATTTGCCTTTGCTATATGCTAAATATCTTAGCTCTGGGCCCTGTGGATTCAGAGAAGAAGATTTTTGAAGCTTTTTTTCCATTATGAGTCTGTCTATGGGAGCTAAGGAGGTCCCAGGGTGTGGCCCATTTGGACCCATGGGGAATGATTGGCAGGATATATGTAGGTGATCACTTGCCGTTGCTACATGTTAAATATCTAAGCTCTTAGCTTAGTGACAAGGTGAGCTAAAAAAACAACAAGAGCACTGCATGCGGGTGCCAACGCTGGGCTGCAGCCCCTTTTCATAATGAACAACTAAAATCTAACAAGTTCAGTAATGACAGAGATATTATAAAATGTCCAAGTTTTTGCATGACGACGAGGCAGACGAAAATGTCCAAGTTTTGCACACGACGATGACGCCAGAGCTATGACAATACCTTGTCATTTTCTTCGAAAACAGCCAAGCTAAAACCAACAACAAGAGTTGTCAGAAGACAACATAGCTCGCCTTTGGGGGCCTAAGATGGATGAGGGCAAGATATCAAAAATTTTTCTTCTGTAAAAAAGCCCAGTAGACTGCAGCAAATGAAAGAGAACCAAAGTAATAACAAGGCATCACAGACAATACAAATCCCCTTGTGCAAGACAAATTTAAACAAGAGGGCCATGATGGCCCTGGATCGCTCACCTGATCCATAGAGTAACAAGTGGGACCCGGGGAGGGCCATTATTAACCCCAGGGCTATAATGTGCATAATGTTCAGAGACGTCTAAAAAGGTGAAACTTCATACCAAATATCAACAAAGGCTATAATTTGAACAATCTTGGCAAAGGTCCACTAGATATGCTACATACCAAATATCAAAGACCTGGGCCTTGCGGTTTCAGAGAAGAAGATTTTTATTAAAGATATTCCCTACATTAGCCTATATAAAACCAAATGGCTCCAGGGCGGGGGCATTTTTGGCCTCGGCTATAATTTAAACCATCTTGATAGAGGTCCACTAGTGGAAGCTTCACACCAAATATCAAAGACCATGGCCCTTGGGGTTTCCGAGAAGAAGATTTTTAAAGATTTTCCCCATATAAGCCCATGTAAAACCATAGGGCCCCGGGGCGGTGGCATTTTTAGCCCAAGCACTATAATTTGAACAATCTTGGTAGGAGTCCACTAGATGAAGCTTCATACCAAAAAGCAAAGAACTGGGCCTTGTGGTTTCAGAGAAGAAGATTTTTAAAGATTTTCCATATATAAGCCCATTTAAAACCAAAGGGCCCCGGAGTGTGTGTGTGTCTGTGTGTGTGTGGGGGGGGGGGGGGGGGGGGAGAAGGACCATGGCCGTGTGGGATGAAGCTTCATACCAAATGTCAAAGACATGGGCCTCACGGTTTCAGAGAAGAAAATTTTTAAAGGTTTTCCCTATATAAGCCCATGTAAAACCAAAGGGCCCCGGAGCGGGGGCATATTTGACCCCAGCACTATAATTTGAACAATCTTGGTAGGGGTCCCCTAGATGAAGCTTCACTCCAAATATCAAAGACCTGGGCCTTACGGTTTCAGAGAAGATTTTTAAAGCTCTTCCCTATATAAGCCCATGTAAAACCAAAGGGCCCTGGAGCGGGGGCATTTTTGGCCCCAGCACTATAATTTGAACAATCTAGGTGGGGGTCCACTACATGAAGCTTCATACCAAATATCAAAGACCTGGGCCTTGCAGTTTCAGAGAAGAAGATTTTTAAAGATTTCCCTATATAAGCCCATGTAAAACCAAAGGGCCCTGGAGCGGGGGCATATTTGACCCCAGCACTTTAATTTGAACAATCTTGGTAGGGGTCCCCTAGATGAAGCTTCATACCAAATATCAAAGACGTGGGCCTTACGGTTTCAGAGAAGAAGATTTTTAAAGCTCTTCCCTATATAAGCCCATGTAAAACCAAAGGGCCCTGGAGCGGGGGCATTTTTGGCCCCAGCATTATAATTTGAACAATCTTGGTAGGGGTCCACTAGATGAAGCTTCATACCAAATATCAAAGACCTGGGCCTTGCGGTTTCAGAGAAGAAGATTTTTAAAGATTTCCCTATATAAGCCCATGTAAAACCAAAGGGCCCTGGAGCGGGGGCATTTTTGGCTCCAGCACTATAATTTGAACAATCTTGGTAGGGGTCCACTAGATGAAGCTTCATACCAAATAACAAAGACCTGGGCTTTATGGTTTCAGAGAAGAAGATTTTTAAAGATTTTCCCTATATAAGCCCATGTAAAACCAAAGGGCCCCGGAGCGGGGGCATTTTTGGCCCCAGCACTATAATTTGAACAATCTTGGTAGGGGTCCACCAGATGAAGCTTCATACCAAATATCAAAGACCTGGGCCTTGTGGTTTCAGAGAAGAAGATTTTTTAAGTTTTTGGTGAAAAAAATCTGTTTTTGGCTCCTATGACCTAGATGTGCAACGGACCGGAACCATTTGAACAACTTTGAAAGGGGACCACCTAAGAATCATTCCTGTGAAGTTTGGTCAAAATCCAATCAGTGGTTTAGGAGAAGATGTCGTTTAAAGAATTGTTTACGGACGCACGCACGGACGCACGGACGCACGGACGGACGGACGACGGACGACGGACGAAAAGTGATCCCAAAAGCTCACCTCGTCACTACGTGACGGTGAGCTAAAAAGCCTAGCCTAGCATTTGTGTAAAATTACATTATATCCATCAATAAATGTAGGTACTTAAGAGTGATGACAAAGTTTTTCTAAAAATAGCCACAGTGACTTTGACTTTGAGCCCCAGACCTTGAAAGTTGAACTGACTTGAGATATTATCATAACCAACATTTGTATGAAGTTATCTTAAAATCCATCAATAAATGTGGACACTAGAGCAATGATCAAGTTTTTCTAAAAATAGCCACAGTGACCTTGACCTTCTGCCCCTGACCCAGAAAGTCAAAGTCACTCAAGATATCATCATACCCAACATTTGTGTGAAGTTATATTAAAATCCATCAATAAATGAAGGCGCAAGAGCAATGACAAAGCTTTTCTAAAAATAGCCACAGTGACCTTGACCTTCAGCCCCAGACCCTGAAAGTCGAACTCGCTCAAGATATCATCATTGCCAACATTTGTTTGAAGTTATATTAAAATCCATGCGTAAATGTAGGCACTGGAGCAATCACTAATTTTTTTCTGAAAAAGTGACCTTGACCCCTGACCCTGAAAGTTGAACTCTCTCATGATATCAGCATACCCAACATTTGTATGAAGTTATCTTTAAATCCATTTATAAATGTGGACACTAGAGCAATGACCAAGCTATTCAAAAAATCGCCACAGTGACCTTGACCTTCAGCCCCTTAACCTGAAAGAAAGACAAAGTCACTTGAGATATCATACCCAACATTTGTGTGAAGTTATATCAAAATCCATCCATAAATAAAGGCGCAAGAGCGATGAAAAAGTTTTTCAAAAAATAGCCACGGTGACCTTGACTTTCAGCCCCAGACCCTGAAAGTCGAACCCACTTGAGATATCATCATACCCAACATTTGTGTGAAGTTACATTAAAATCCATGCATAAATGTAGGCACTAGAGTGATCACAAAGTTTCTTTGAAAAACAGCCACAGTGACCTTGACCTTCAGCCCCAGAACCTGAGAGTCGAACTTGCTTGAGATATCATCATACCCAACAAAAGTTATATTAAAATCCATCCCCAAATTAAGGTGCAAGAGAGAGGACAATGTTTTTCTAACAATAGCCACAGCGACCTTGACCATGTGACCCTGAAAGTAGTGACCTTGACCTTAAGCCTTGGACCCTGAAAGTCAAAGACACTCGAGATGTCATTATACCCAACATTTGTGTGAAGTTATATTAAAATCCATCAATAAATGAAGGCGCAAGAGCAATGACAAAGCTTTTCTAAAAATAGCCACAGTGACCTTGACCTTCAGCCCCAGACCCTGAAAGTCGAACTCGCTCAAGATATCATCATTGCCAACATTTGTTTGAAGTTATATTAAAATCCATGCGTAAATGTAGGCACTGGAGCAATCACTAATTTTTTTCTGAAAATAGCCACAGTGACCTTGACCCCTGACCCTGAAAGTTGAACTCTCTCATGATATCAGCATACCCAACATTTGTATGAAGTTATCTTTAAATCCATTTATAAATGTGGACACTAGAGCAATGACCAAGCTATTCAAAAAATCGCCACAGTGACCTTGACCTTCAGCCCCTTAACCTGAAAGAAAGACAAAGTCACTTGAGATATCATACCCAACATTTGTGTGAAGTTATATCAAAATCCATCCATAAATAAAGGCGCAAGAGCGATGAAAAAGTTTTTCAAAAAATAGCCACGGTGACCTTGACTTTCAGCCCCAGACCCTGAAAGTCGAACCCACTTGAGATATCATCATACCCAACATTTGTGTGAAGTTACATTAAAATCCATGCATAAATGTAGGCACTAGAGTGATCACAAAGTTTCTTTGAAAAACAGCCACAGTGACCTTGACCTTCAGCCCCAGAACCTGAGAGTCGAACTTGCTTGAGATATCATCATACCCAACAAAAGTTATATTAAAATCCATCCCCAAATTAAGGTGCAAGAGAGAGGACAATGTTTTTCTAACAATAGCCACAGCGACCTTGACCATGTGACCCTGAAAGTAGTGACCTTGACCTTAAGCCTTGGACCCTGAAAGTCAAAGACACTCGAGATGTCATTATACCCAACATTTGTGTGAAGTTATATTAAAATCCATCAATAAATGAGGGCACTAGAGTGATGACAATGTTTTTCTAAAAATAGCCACAGTGACCTTGACCTTCAGCCCCAGACCTCGTTATGTTTTTAAAAAGAAGAAAGAAAAAAAAAAAAAAACATGCCTCCCCCAGGATTTGAACTCACGCAGCTTGCAGGTAAACTTTAACACAGGGAAATAAGGGAGGTTATACAGAGGAAAATATTAAATTCTCAAAAAGTCCAATTTAAGCCAAAAAAACCTGGGAAATGGAGTAAAAAGATTATGTAAAATACTGATTTTTACTAAATGTATATTTTATTTGAAAATAAATTTGTGTAACATCAAAAATAATAGCTTGCAGGTAAAGTTTAACCCAATGTGGACGCCGACGACGATGCCGGACGCACGGGGGTGTGGCAATAGCTCCCCGTCACTTTGTAAGGCGAGCTAACAAGAGTATCATTACTATAACACATCCATATGACATACTGCATTTTGTCATACTTTCAAAACATCATTTTTCTGATGAAAATTTGTAATATTTTTCTTATTTATATTCTAAACATAGGTTGTGGAAGCTCGTTAGAACCGGCTCAATGAGGTACCCACAACCTATGTCTTGGAGAAGAAATAAGAAAAATAATTTAACCCCCGTAAACCTAGTATTCTGTATATAAAGTGTGGTTTAGTGGGGTGTTCAGTGACTTGTCAACATGATGGATTCAGGAAAGTGAAAGACACTGTTCATAACGATAACACATCCATGTGACATAGTGCATTCTTTCATATCTAAAAAAAAAACACATTATTTTCTGCTTTTAAAGTAACCAGTAGAAAACAAAGCAATCAACCCCTTATCAGACTAAGGAGCTGTCTGATCTGGGTTCACACTGTTTGCCATAATGACTTTTAAAGTAACCAGCAGACAACATGGTGTGATTGGCATCTTAAGGTTAACGCTTGGCAGATGATTCAAATGAAATGTTAAACCTTGTCTGAAAAATAATTATGGAAAAAATAAAAAAAATACCAATTCCTCTAAAAAGTTTCTGTGGCACTTGTAATGTTTAGTAATATGGACCAGGGGCCAGTTGTTCAAAACTAACAATGTTGTTAGCTAACATAATGTTATTACTTTGACCATCAAATATGGCAAATATAGTGATATTTTTGCTGAAAAAATGTGAGTAGCTTTTGCAAATGCAAAAGCTACCGTAATTCCCTGTGTAAACCATGCACTTTTTTCACGCAGAAAACGGTGAAAAAAATCCCCTGCGTGTAATACAATGGCATAGAAAAATGACATTGTTTTTCTCGAAAAGCCGGCAGGTCACGAAAACCCATTACAAATACAATGTGACACTTTGAGACCCTCATAAAGTTCGTTTGAGATATTATTTCATTGAATCATTCATACCATTAAAAATGCAATCAATATTCCTATCTCAGACATGTACCTTTCATCCATATTACCTTTTATTAGCACAAAAATCGTTTCCAGATTTTCCACATTTTGACAGGAAGGTATACCAAAATTTACGTAATGAACTAATTTGCTGAATCTGAATAAACTTTTCACAAAACAGTGGTTGGTTGGAAATACAGAAATTCTGCATTTTTTGAAAACTTCTAATAATAATAATAATAATAATAATAATAATAATAATAATAATATTATTAACTAGACAAAGTGCCCAGTGGGGCACGTATACCCCCGGCCAGTGCCATCGCCTCAGCTGAAAACAAGTAGTCATACTGTTTGTTGCTACCAAATTTTAAGTCTCTATGTACAGTAGTTATTGAGAAATCTTTGACACAAAATAATAAAAATATACACTATTAAACAGCAAGAATTACAAAGGGAAATAACTCTAAAAGGCCTGACCCCTTGGCCCTTATTTTCTTTCCCACAATACAACTAGTCATACTGATCATGTTTGCAAAATTTCAAGTTTCTATGTACAGTAGTTATTGAGAAATCTTTGACACAAAATAAAAATATACACTATTAAACAGCAAGAACTACAAAGGGAAATAACTGTAAAAGGCCTGACCCCTTGGCCCTTATTTTCTTTCCCACAATACAAGTAGTCATACTGATCATGTGTGCAAAATTTCAAGTTTCTATGTGAAGCAGTTCCTGAGATATCTTTGACACAAAATAATTGTTTACGGACAGACAGACAGACAGACGGAAACGACAAAAACTATATACCCCCATTGCATACTTCGTATGCCGGGGGTATAATAATAATACTTAAAGTATTAATTATGATAGTTAATGTATGTCAACAAAGTTCCAATTTGCACAGGACATCGGGTTCCTTGAAGTCAGGCATGAATCACCATTTTATTAACAGTAAATGCAAAATGGGCTTCTTTAATTGAGTGAGATGTTTGACTCATGCTGAGAAGGTGTTAATTATGGGATTAGCATAGAGAACGTGTGAATAACCAGTAGATACCTTTAATTTCTGTCAATAACGCTATGGAACACCTGCCTTGGAGGCATGTTGTCACAATTTTACCTTTGGAAAGAAACCTGTTTCTATCTTTCCTTGTGAAAGAAAACTGGGAAAACGCATTGTCATCTTTCATAACAAATGAATAACCGCACCCTTAAAATGTCACCTTGTCACACACCACCTTTATGGGTAAAGGGAGAACTGCCTATGCTGCAAGAGAGAAACTAACGACTATTCTATTCTATAACTACTGGGAAATATACCTATAACCAGTCAGGCTATTTTGATAGTAGCCAATCAAAATCCATGTACTTTCATTTTCAATCAAAATGGCGTCTGAGAAAAGCATTCTGTGATACTGGGGAAAAGCATGTGCGTGTTTTAGACTGGAATATCTTTTTTTCACATATCTTGGACTCAGAATTGAGGTGCGTGTTATAGATGAGTGCGTGGAATACACAGGGAATTACGGTACTCACATTTTTACAGCAAAAAATACCAGAGTATTAGAAATTGCACTTGCTAGAACAGTTAATAACTTGACCACTAATGAGCTCATGAAGCTAACTATGTTTTGAACAACTGGGCCCAGTTCATATACTTACGTGCTTCTCCAATTTTAAGGAAATCACACAAAATTTTTGTTAACTTAATGCTGGCTTGAACAAACGGACAGTCATGTTTATCTGCTCTACCACTGTTCTCTAGGACAACCTGAAATATATGGAAATTTCTTGCACACCAGACAACGAAATCTGTGATTTTACCCTGGGATAGAAATTTATGTTCTGACCCTCATGTTCCAACCCAGGCAACTAACATAAATGCACTTCAATTCTATTCAACTGTCGGAACTACTTCCGCACTACTTTTATTTTGTAAACAATATACATGTGTGAGCTGTCAAAACTAACCGGAGGTGTTGTGCAAGAAAAAGAATCCAATATGGGATTCTGTTGTAGATGGGCGTTTCCAACCCTCGGGAGTAGCCTCGGTTCCGCTCAGCACGGTCATCCCTCGGGTTGGAAACGCTCATCTACAACAGAACCATATATCAGATTCTTATAATATCACATACAAAGCAGTTGCAAATAGGATTAGCAGAACCTGGCAGTTCAAGTGCCAGTTTGTGGAAACTATTTCTATTGTTAGTGAACAATTTGTTAAAACCTTGATCATTAACCCATTTAGTACCTGAAACCCCAAAACCGGTAGTTGGCAAACAGCGCAGGCCCAGATCAGACACCGCAGAAAGCGGGGTCTGATCAGGGCCTACACTGTTAAAAATGTTCAGCCAATTTGCATATAGTTTTTGAAGAAAACACAACCTGATACCCCTAAATTTTGAAATGGACTCCTGCTCTATACAAGATGGAAGATTCCATTTGGAACAAAAAGGGTAAAATATAGCAAGCACACTAATATTTTTGCTGAAAAAATCTGAGTAGCTTTTGCGTAAGCAAAAGCTACTCAGATTTTTTCAGCAAAAATACCAAAATTGTAGATATTGTTCTTGCTAGAACAGTTAATAATTTGACCACTAACAAGCTTGTTAAGGTATCGAGGCTTTGAACAACTGGACCCAGGTGTTGTCAATATATGTCAAATTTGCGAAGACGATTCAATAGCCATTTACACCATACTTTTGTTTTGTGTTACAGTCGGGTAATCGGGTAACTTGGTTTACCTGTTTTTGTTAATAGAATAATCCAAGGGCAGGTGCAAAAGACAGCTCCGCCCTGCCAATCACAAATGAAACGACTGTATCATATACAGAAATATCTAAAAATATTTACCCAATATATGTATATACACTTGAACCTCTTTATAATACTATTGTTGGGGTCCAAAACAGGCATCATGTTTGTTAAACAACTGTTATATCCAAACCAAATTGTAAAGATTACATGGTCATTTTTCTATATAATCGATTACACTTTTTGGATCCATCTCTAAACCGTGTTATGGAGCCATCCATCCTTTTTGAGCATACTTATCAGGGCCTACACTGTTTGCCACTAAGCAACCAATATATATATATATATAGTATTCTAACATGACGTTAACGTTTTTCCCATTGAACCCAGTGGAAACGTCAGCGTTTGCAAATATGCGATAATTCACGTTGTCAACGTGGTGCGTGCAATTTGGCGTCATCGTGACGTTGCATGTAAACATTTCCTTCTGTCGACATCCGCTGCAAAATAGTCCCCAAGATAACGCTTTGTTACTACTGTATTTCAGTTTAGCATCATGTTAGAATCGAAATAATTTCCACGCACCCGGTGTGTTATCGTGATTAACACACGGTGTTGTCGGGCAGATGCGAATATTAATTCACTCCGGCTTCGCCGTCGTGAATTAATATTTCGCAATCTGCCCTCCAACACCATGTGTTAATCACGATAACACACGGTACGTGGAGATTATTTATTAAATATAGTAAATTATCACACTATAAGGTTCTTTAAAAAGTGTTCATTATTTTAGGGTAAATACGGTAATAATGCAATAATAATGTACCTTGATGTAGTTTTCTTTGTATGTTTGAGCAAAGAAAATCATGTTATCCAGAGCCAGAAGACCAGGAGGTGTGTGCTCAAAGTCTGCTAATGGGCTCTCCATGTCCTGTAATAATAATAACCATAATAATAACAATAACGGTAATAATAACAGTAACAATAATGATATTAAGGGGAATGGGAACACCTTCAGGGGAGGTAACTCCTGCAAAAGTATTTTTGTCTCCCATGTCAAAAGGGGTCAACTCTTAAAGGAAAGAATTTGCTCCTAAGGAGCAAATTCTTTCCTTTAAGAGTTGACCCCTTTTTCCGTGGGACAGAACTTATAGAAAAGCGTACAGGAAGTCCCGGAAGTTATCTCCCTTAGAAAAATGGCGGAAAAATCTGCCAGCTGTTCCCATTCCCCTTAATAACAATAATAGTAAACACAATGAAAATAATAATAATAACAATACTAATACCAAAATAATAATAAACATGATAATAATAATATCATTAACTAGAATGCACAGTCGATGGCACACAATCACAAATCCCCACGCTTTCTCCACAGGGGCTATGTACAAAATAAAAAACTATTTTGGAAGTACATATCCCCCTCCACCTTCCCCCTCCCTCCCCCCCCCCCACAATTCCACCCCTGAGGCATGCCCCAGGGATCACAGCCAAAATCCCAATTCATTATCTTTTACAATTTCATTACTAATTACTTCTGCAAAGTTTGACTTCAAAATCAATAAAACTGGCTTTGTAATTGTATTTTTATTATCAATTGGCCTTTTGACCCCAAACCTAGGGCCAAAATCTGACCCCAGGGTCAAAATTTTACTTGTATTATACACCGAAACCGCTCTATAACACTAGTAAAGCAGTCCAAAGCAGCAACTGTGTTAGTTAAACAATCGTGTTATATCTAAACATAAATGTATAGATTATATAGAAACTAGAAATGCGTCCATAGGACACAGATGCCCCCGCCTGAAAATATGTCTATGTTTGTATTCATCCATAGAAAGTTATTGACTGTGTTTAAGTTTTGGACCCTTTTTTCACATTTGACCTCTAAGTATGACCTTGACCTTGGAGGTAAGGACCTTGGTTTTGTGCGAGGCAGATTGTCTCATGATGGCCAACATTTCTGCCAAGTAATTTCAAAACCCATCCAGAGATAAGAAAATTATTGACTGCGTTTAAGTTTCGGACCATTTTTTTTTACCTGTAACCTCTAAGTATGACCTTTACCTTGGAGGTACGGATCAGGGTTTGCACGTGACACATCGTCTCATGATGGTTAACATTTCTTCAAAGTAATTTCAAAATCCAACCAGAAATAAGTAAGTTAATGACTGTGTTTAAGCTTCGGATCCTTTTTTTGACCTTTGACCTCTAAGTATGACCTTGACCTTGGAGGTACTGACCTGGGTTTTGCACGTGACACATCGTCTCATGATGGTTAACACTTCTACAAAGTAATTTCAAAATTCATCCAGAAATAAGAAAGTTATTGGCTGCGTTTAAGTTTCTGACCCTTTTTTTTACCTTTGACCTCTAAGTATGACCCTGACCTTGGAGGTACCGACCTGGGTTTTGCACGTGACACATCACCTCATGATGGTTAACATTTCTGCCAAGTAATTTTAAAATCCATCAAGAAACAAGGAAGTTATTTACTGCGTTTAAGTTTCAGACACACAGACGCATGGACAGGGGCAACGCTATATGCCCTTTCCAACATTCTTCGAATGGCGGGGGCATAAAAATGACCATTTATGGTCATTTTTCTATATAATTTATATGTGTTTGGGATCCATCTTGAAACCATGTTAAATCAAAACCATGTTATAACCAACAGTGTTATAATGAGGTTCTTCTAATCATCACCTTCGATTTGATATGCATCTGCAAAAGCTACTCACATTTTTTCAGCGAAAATATTTAGCATAATTGCCATACAGTATTTTATGATCAAAATTTTAACGATATGTTTACTAACGACATTGTCAGTTTTGAACAACAGGGGCCAGTTGTTCAACACTAACGAAGTCGTTAGTTAACGTATTGGTTAAAACTTTGATCATGTATTATGGCAAATATGCAATATTTTTGCTGAAAAAATTTGAGCAGCTTTTTTTTCAGCAAAAATACCAAAATTTTAAATTTTAAACTTCCTAGAACAGCTAACAATATGACCACTAACGAGCTCGTTAAGCTAACGATGCTTTGAACAACTGGGCCCAGGCCCCTGGTAACAGACCCTGAAGCAGGGTTTTATCATGAGGAGCCTCATTTACTTACCGTAAATCCGAGCTTCTTAAAGTCCTTAGAGACATGTGACTTCCGCGATGCTGGAGTATTCTGTTCTCCCATATCTGAGAAATCAAACGCTATTTTCCTCAATTCCTCTATACTCTTTTTAACAACATCCACCTGTACAAAACAAAAAGAGGCTAATGATACAAATAACTGTCGTTTTAATGGCAGTAGTTCTTCTCAAAATTTTTATCGTTCTAAAGAATTTGACACTATAAAGAATCACAATAGAGACATATCCCACAATGCCTGTATTGCTAAATTTGGAGATAAGAAAATAGGCTCTTACAGAATCAGTGGCAGACAGATAGGTAGTAGAAGGCTTGCTGTTTTCTTTTTTAACTTTAAGAAGCATATGTTGTGAATATTTGTTAGAATCGCCTCAATAAGGCAATTCTAACAAATACAACATTTTTTATAGGCCTGTTTTAAAAATCAATCAATCATTAAATCAATTAATTAATAAATCAATCAATCAATCAAATGCCGGTAAATGAGAGTTGCCTGTATTTTAACAGGAACAGATACACTAAGTCAGACAATATCATAAGTCATTTTTGGGTTGATTGTTTGTCAATCGACCCATTATTACTGAGCGTAAAACTCTTCAGTGCTCAAGTCCACGTGATTATCACTGATTTGCAGAAAATCCAAGGTAACTTATTTACAGACTAGAAATGCGTCCACAGGACACGGATGCCCCCGCCTGAAAATACGTCTATGTTGGTATTCATCCACAGAGAGTGAGTGAGTGTTTTGAGTTTTACATCCCACCAACAGCTAAGGTCATACAGAGACGGGACCTTGGTTTAAAGACTCACAGAGGCTTGTATTCATCCATAGAAAGATATTGACTGTGTTTAAGTTTTGGCCCTTTTTTCACATCTGACCTCTAAGAATGACCTTGACCTTGGAGGTAAGGACCTTGGTTTTGTGTGAGGCAGATTGTCTCATGATGGCCAACATTTCTGCCAAGTAATTTCACAATCCATCCAGGGATAAGAAAGTTATTGACTCCGTTTAAGTTTCGGACCATTTTTATTATCTTTGACCTCTAAGTATGACCTTGACCTTGGAGGTACGGATCTGGGTTTGCAAGTGACACACATCGTCTCATGATTGTTAACATTTCTTCAAAGTGATTTCAAAATCCATCCAGAAATAAGTAAGTTATTGAC
Organism: Lucinisca nassula; assembly: GCA_963580285.1. Taxonomy (NCBI): domain Eukaryota; kingdom Metazoa; phylum Mollusca; class Bivalvia; order Lucinida; family Lucinidae; genus Lucinisca; species Lucinisca nassula. Next base: position 74,419,397 of record OY757017.1, on the reverse strand, counting down.
TGCGTTTAAGTTTCGGACCCTTTTTTTGACCTTTGACCTGTAAGTATGACCTTGACCTTGGAGGTACAACCTGGGTTTTGCACTTGACACGTCGTCTCATGATGGTTAACATTTCTGCCGAGTAATTTTAAAATCTATCAAGAAATAAGGAAGTTACTGACCGCGTTTAAGTTTCGCACGCACCGACGGACAAACAGACGCACGTTCTTACGAGACTTTTATTCTGGGGCAACGCTATATGCCCTTTCCACCATTCTTTGAATGGCAGGGGCATAAAAATAGCAGTGTTAATTTTATCACAGTAAGGTCAGCATGTTGCATTATAGGGTAATCTATAGAACTGTACTGGAATCGTGGGTTAGGCTTTGCAAACAGTGTAGACTCGGATCAGATGCCGCAAAATGTGGCGTCTGATCAGAGTCAACACTGTTTGCTTACAATACAAGAATTTAATGGTAAAATTCCGGAAAATGCAGTATCTGATCAGGGTCTACCTTTATTGCTTAAAAACTGGAATTTAAGTGTGAAACAAAACAGTCTCAATCCAAGACCTTTTCCCCAGCCCACACTCAGAGACAATGAAACCACCAGTACTCTCAGTGCTTTGATTGTTACTATGAGTTTCTGGCCATATGACTATTGCTGACCAATAAAGGTTAACTGTCCAAATAGCATTTTTATCATATAATGTCGGGTCTGAGAATCTAATAACGTCATGTAATAAATTTGATAATCCACTAGTAGATTAAATATGCAAATTATTTAGAAATGCCCCGTAGCGTTACATGTGTGACGTCCTTAACAATGTCGCATTTACTAATGGCAGAATATTGACAATTTTGTTAAACAATCGTTAATAACATGCATTTTAAATGTCATATGATAAAGAGAATCTTGCATTCGTGCTCATGTATTACTGAATTTATTTAACTCATTGGAGAAAACGGAAAAATGCTCAGCAAAGCCTCGCTTTTTATCCCTTTTCTTCAACTCCTTTAATAAATTCAATAATACATGAACCCTCATGTAAGATCCTCTATGTACAAAATCCAGCTTATAGTTATTTACAGCCATGCTTTTCTTGTCCGCTAATCAGTCTTGTGTAAAGAGGGTTATCTGTAAAACCTGGTCTGGGCTCGTGTACTGTGACCGTGGCAAAAGTGTAGACCCAGAACAGACACACAGATCAGGGTCTACACTATCTATCTATCTATCTATCTATCTATCTATCTATCTATCTATCTATCTATCTATCTATCTATCTATCTATCTATCTACCTATCTATCTATCTTATGCACTAGTCAGTTGTAACCCCGGCCCCCCCACCTACAGGGATGGGTGGGGGATAGCGGGGCTAATGTGCAGGGTAGTTACCCTCTGTGTTCCCTTGAAGTGCCGGGTTAATGCAGGGGTTTTGATATTATGCAAATATACCCAAGTGGAATTAACTGGGGAATTAACTATAATAAACATAATGACATTCAGGAGGTCCCCGCAGTGTAGGGCTTCTAGCAGGGCTGTGAAAAGTGAAAAGTCATTGTTCCCGCTATTCCCCTTAGGTAGGGGGCCAGTGGTTACAAATGACTGGTGCATTATACTGAGTTGGTCATATTTGGCCATTAACTCAGGTGTGTAACTTTTTAGAATTTAGCATAAAAAAAATCACTGAATGAGGTAATAACCTTAATTATCACCCGGTATCCACTGTATCTGTTTCAATGAGTTTGTTTGTTTGATTTGAGGTTTAACGTCCCCGTCAACACTGTAAAGGTCATTTTGGAGACGTTGCTTCCAATTTTGTGGGACTTTTACCCGACATTGAGATGAAATGACATCTCAAGCCCTGTCGCCCAATGAAACCAATAGGGTTTATTAGGATGGACGGTCCGCCTCGCACCGCAGTTCCTGGACAGGCTTAGATCCTCTAAGCAGTTTACCAGTACTAGTGTGCAGGCCGGATTCAGCTCTGCGTGGAAGCATCATGCAGCCCATATATTTCTTCAAGCCCCTATAGGCGGGGGCCGTTCAATGAGTACACCACAACCTCTTTATGACACTATTGATGGGGTCCGAAGCAGAAACTGTGTTAGTTAAACAACCATGTTATATCCAAACAAAAATGTATAGATTATATAGAAAAATGACCATTTATGGTCATTTTCTTTATACACTAGAACTTCGTTGGCTCGAACTCGGATGGCTCGCTTACCATGGCTGAGTCGAACACTTTCTTGAGTCCCTAGGGGATTTCTCTAGATAAGAAATAGTGAGGGAAGTTTGGGGTAATTTCGTTTTTTACTCGCAAATGTATGCTGTGTGTACTCATTAGAATCGCCTCATAGAGGCGATTCTAATGAGTACACACAGCATACATTCATCATACAGAACACTGAAAAGAAGTCCAAAAATTACTCTTGTCATGCCTCCTGGCAGTAGCCCTCAGTTGCTCGAACTACCGCCGTCTCGAACAGATTTTAGTTGTCCCAAAGGTGTTCGAGCCATTGAAGTCTGACTGTAATCTATACATTTTTGGGATTCATCTTGTAACTGAGTTATATCCAAAACCATGCTATAATGAACCGTGTTATAACAAGGTTGTGGTTTAGTTATTTCTCCATTAGAACCACCTACCTGTGATGTATCATGTGGATGAACTACTTCTTTCATTCGAGGCTCGTAAAGGTTTAACATGCATCTTTGTAGTTTGGATAACTGACAAGCCATCTCTGGCCCTACATGATGAGATGATCTAAGTACGCTCTGAAACACAGAAAATGTGAGCCCATCATAAGAAAGCCTGTCTTCATGGTTTGTGACCCCGGGCCATTTCTTCAATAGTATCGATGTCGTAAGTTAATGTTCCTTAAAACTACAATCTTTTAATATGGCAAATATGCTGATAGTTTTGCTGAAACCATGTGAGCAGCTTTTGCAAATGGGGGTAAAAGTAATATCGGAAACATCGAATCAAAAAAGTCCAAAACACCTAAACACAAACAAAAACTAAAACAATTTAAAGTGCTTGGGATTTACTGATCTGGAAAAAGAGGGTGTGTATTTACTGAATATGTCATCAAAATTGAGCAAATGTGTCTTTGTTATGGTTGGATGGCATCACAATACACATTCTGTTTATGTGTAGCGGTATCTAAATGACACCCTTGGACAATTTTATGCATGAAAATATAACAGGTTATAGTCTGGACTCTTATGGGTGTTTCTTCAATAGCTGGGTGCACAATTGCTTCATGTGAAGTGACATGAAGTCAGGGACTGGCTATTGTATCATCAAGGGGAAAGTTAACAAATTGCAAGTGGAGCAGTCTAATCTGGGTCCACATTGTTTGCCAGTTCGCAAAAATATTTTTAACTTTTATCCTGCTGTTCACGACAACCCTTTTCTTTGCAAACAGTGTAGATCCAGATCAGATGGCTTCTGAAGAAACAATCTGATCAGGATCTACACTGTTTGACATTCAATTGATGAATTTGTAGGAATAAATTACATCAAGGAATCTGATTGGTTCAAAGTCAGAAGTGGGTGTGGCTAAATTGAATATCCAGCAAGAGAAAGGTTAAAAGTTTTGCAAGAAGATTCAGCAGACGACATAAACATTTGACATTTTCAGACAGTTTTTCTCGGTGTTGTAATTAACCCGGTCTGATATGCAACCATGTTCATCTTTCATGGCTATAGAAAATGGCATATGAAAATCTGAGATACTTTCCAATTTATGTTCTGAAAATTATACATGTATTGTGGGGGCTTTTTCATTCTCTCTCTCTCTCTCTCTCTCTCTCTCTCTCTCTCTCTCTCTCTCTCTCTCTCTCTCTCTCTCTCTCTCTCCTTCTCTCCAATTCTGACATTAGCCCCCGCCCATAGGGGCTTGAAGAAATATATGGGCTGCATGATGCTTCCACCCAGAGCAGAATCCGGCCCGCACATTAGTACAGGTAAACCGCTTAGAGGATCTAAGCCTGCCCAGGAACCGCGGTGCCATGCTAATAAACCCTATTGGTTTCATTGGGCGGCAGGGCTTGAGAGGTAATTTCATCTCAATGTCGGGTAAAAGTCCCACAAAATTGGAAGCAACGTCTCCAAAATGACCTTTACAGTGTTGATGGGGACATTAAACCTCAAATCAAACAAACAAAAAACAATTCCGACATTATGCTTTTCAATAAAAAAATGTTACAAACTGCACAATGATGCATATAAAACAGTATTTTCAAACAAATACTCTGAAATAATACATGTACAGTCCAATTGCAATAACTCGAACACCTCTGGGACCATGAAAATTTGTTCAAGATAGGAATAGTTCGAATTAGTAAGGTTTACTCATAGTGACTCACTTTAGGATATCTTTACGATTTTAAATAAATAAAGGCATGTTTTGTGTACTCATTAGAATCGCCTCATTGAGGTGATTCTAATGAGTGCACACAGCATACCTTTTTCAAGTTATTATCAGAATAAAACATGTTTTATCTTTAACCTTTAGCCTGCTGTTGGCAAAAACCCCTATCTTTGCAAACAGTGTAGATCCAGATCAGATGGCTTCTGAAGAAGCCATCTGATCAGGATCTACACTATTTGACATTCAGTGTATGGATATAGAGAAATGAATAACATCAAGAATTCTGATTGGTTAAAAATCAGAAATGGTTGTGGCTAAATTAAATATCCAGCAGGATAAGGGTTAATATATGGATATATGGGGCTTTGGACTATACTCTCAAGGGACTTCAGAACGAGTTTGAATTAGCCGTAGTAAACGAAATAACCATGTTTGAGTTATCGAAGTTTTACTGTATACATATATAAGTGCTTTCTATATTTCATTTTGGTTTCTTGGTTTCATTTTGCTTCCGTAAAAAAGCTTTGAAATAATGTACATGAATTAATGCTCTCTCTCTCTCTCTCTCTCTCTCTCTCTCGCTCTCTCTCTCTAACTCTCTCGCATTTTTTCAAATAAATACTCTGAAATAATGTACATATATTAGTGCAGTCTAGAACAATCTTCCTGGATTATAACTTACATTTGTGATGACAGATCTGAATTGTCTACTTTGGCAGCAGTCAGAGATTCTCTGAAAAACGAAAACACAGAAATGCAGATGAAACAACCTTGTCCTAGCTAGGGCAAATTCTAACCATCAAGGCTGATTTCCATATAAATAGTGAATACCAGGTGAGTGTCTTTTGATAGCAAGTTAATCGGGTAAGGCTTCGAGAAAGCTTGTAGAAGCGCGAGGCTTGCCGAGCGATTCTACATGGGTTCTCGAAGCCGAGCCTGATAAACTTGATATCAAATGACACAAATCTGGTATTACATTTATCAGCTTATCCCCTTGTACAGTCTTAAATTAGCAATTTACGATCGGTTATCGATGGTCCTCAGTGCGTCCCAACATTCCGGCGGTTGATATATTTTGTATCAGCTGACCATATTTTTTCCTATAATATTTATTTCAAGTATTTTCTCCATTTTCTTTCGGTAATAATAACATCTTTGCCATTTTTCTAGTAGTCCGGTCCATTCATAAAAGTGCAGTGTCACGTTGACCTGACAAAGCTAACTTGTCCTAAGATAGCATATCTTTATCAGGTCAATGTGCTGCAATGCAATTAATATAGAGGGTAACTGATAAAACTGAGTACTGTGGCATTGGGTCTAGTAAGCCCAGGTAAATTCGTCATCAAAGTTCAAACCATTACCGTAATGATCCTATGTACTGGGACAGACAGGCCTAAGCAAACAGTGCAGACACAGATCAGACTGCTCCTGAAGGAGCAGTCTGATCAGGGTCTACACTGTTTGCCATTCCGCCTCCACTTGTTGGACTCCTTGCTGGATCGCGAAACAAACTTGCTAAAATTTAAGGAGATGTACAGCAAATCCCCAATTTACTGTATTTGAATTTTTAGGATTTTTATGGTAACTGTATATACATCACAACCTCTTTATAATACTATTTTTGGGATCCACAGAAAGTCCATGTCATTTTTCTTTATAATTTATACATTTTTGGGATCAAAATGTATAGATTATACAGAAAAAAAATAGAACAGTGCATTATGGGATTCCCTTTCTTTGCCTGTGATGTTCATTAAAGTATGAACTACATCCGTTGGAAGTATGAACATCATCTGGTCACCATCACGTGAACAAGTCCGTGACATGAACACCCCCTTAACCCTTTTTGTACCAAATGGAATCTTCCTCCTTATATATAGCAGGAGTCCATTTCAAATTTTAGGGGTGTCAGGTTGTGTTTTCATCAAAATTTATTTTGAAAATGACTGAACTTTTAGCAAACAGTGGAGGCCCTGATCAGACGCCATGTTCTGCGGAGTCTGATCTGGGCCAGCACTGTTTGCCAAGGTACCCCTTTAGGGGTTTCTGGTACTGAATGGGTTAAACCCCATTTTATATAGCAAAAACTGGGGTTTACGGGGGTACACATTATTTTTCTTTTTTCTGATCCAAGACATAGGTTGGTGGTAAATTTTTTCAAAATATTTTAATAATGTTTTCGTAATGAATTATTAACTAAAGGATTGGTTTCCTGTAAATGCACTGAGAATACAAATTTTTCTTTTTTTTGTTTTGGTTTTATGGACCTTTCAAGGTTTCACTCATATTGAGTCAATCGTTAATCAGAGGTGAGCGAAAACCGGAGTACCTGGAGAAAATTCACCTGACCTTCCGTTGCAGAACTTGGCATATCACATGTAACCTAAGAATGTAAATATTTACACATAAACCCTTTACTATCACTGTTCATTATGACATGGTTTTGGACATTACAAGCTTTAACCCATTCAGTACCAAATGGAATTTTCCACCTTATGTATAGCACAAGTCCATTTTCAAAATTTATGGGTGTCAGGTATTGTTTTCCTCAAAAATTATTTGGAAAATGGCTAAACTTTTCGCAAATGGTGAAGGTCCTGATCAGATGCCGAAGAATGCAACATCTGATCTTGGCCTGCACTGTTTGCACAGATGTGTAACAGAACTTCCAAGATATAATAAGTGCCATTGATATGCCCTATCTTTACAAATTCAATGATTAAGCTCACACTAATGTGTCAGTGAAAATTTATTGCAATAACAATATTACAATTTTTTCCTTAAACAATTGTCTTTCATTTATGCATTTTTTCAGTTTTTCAGTTTTACTTTCAGTACTGGGATAAGGCACTGTTCTTATGCAAAATTAATTTCCTGCCATTTCTTAAAAACAGGGGAAATGTGAAGTTTTTGTGGAGTAAAAAAATCCTGTCAATAAATAGTCAATGATGTACTGACAGAACCAAAGTCATAAGAATCAAATAAAATATGTGGTCACCAACTTAAATAATTAAAATACTCACCCGAGGTGTTTCCATTCCTTATGAGAGAAAAAACATTACCTTTCTTTTATCAACGCTTGACTTGAGAAACATGGCATTAAGCAGGGCAATAGCACTCTTCTGGACGTCTGTGCTCGAACTACAAAATATCAATACATGTACACATAACAACCTTCTTTCTCAGCAAATGCAAAAGCTACTCATATTTTTTTTCAGCAAAAATATCAGGGTATATGCCATATTTATCCCATTGTATGCTAGTGGACTCTTCAATTGCTATATGTTGGACAAGTCCTTTTGTCATATAAGGGGTGTCAGGCCCTGATCAGATGCCGCATTCTGCGGTGTCTGATCTGGGCCTGCACTGGTTGCCAAGGTACCCCTTTAGGGGTTTCCCCCCATACAATGGGTTAATGATCAAAGTTTTAACCATATGTTAACTAGCAACGTTATTTGTTTTGAAAAACTAGCCCAGGTATGAGAGCTTGCAGGTAAACGTTAACCAAATCAGGGCCCAGTTGTTCAAGGCATCGTTAGCTTAACAAGTTTGTTAGTGTTGCCATTTTCTATTTATGAGCAGGACAAAATATTATTCTCTGCTGAAGTGAACAGGGAAAAGGTCTGATTTGTGCCTATATTAGTATTTATGAACAATACAAATTTCATGCTCAACTCAGCTGAGCATGAAAAAAATTGTTATTACCTCTAGCCCAGGGACTGTGTTGTTTGTTCATGTGATAAGAACCCTTTTCTCATAGACCAGGCTAAATATGGCAAAAAAAAATTCTTGTTTCCACAAATATCTCCTAATTTCAATCTTAATTTTACTTGAAAAGTATAAAAATCATTAAACTGCTTTAAAACTGAAGGGATGCCACAAAAAGTTTGCAATTGAAATACTGGGTTTCAGAGCTCTCTCTCTCTCTCTCTCTCTCTCTCTCTCTCTCTCTCTCTCTCTCTCTCTCTCTACGGTTCTAACAAGTACCCGCAACCTATCTTGGAGCAGAAAAAAGCAAAATAATGTATACCCAAACTCTCCCTCTTGTCATTTTTAACTAACCTATATCCTGCTGAACATGACAACCCATACATTTGCAAACAGTGTAGATCCTGATCAGATGGCTTCTCTTCAGAAGCCATCTGATCAAGATCTACACTGTTTGTCATGCAGATTGTGAACTGAACAAATACACTATATCAAGTTATATGATTGGCCAATAGTCAGTAATGGTTGTGCCTCAATTAATACATTCAGCAGGATAAGGGTTAAAAAAAAAGTTCATACCTTTGTATATACTGAATAACTTTGTCTGGAGTTATATGTTCTTCTAAGGTTCTTGGTAAAACTTCATTCTCACTGAAAACACATTTAAATATACAGTCAAACTTCAATGGCTTAAACAGCTCTGGGACCATGAAAATTTGTTTGAGACACATAGAATATTACATGGTTTTTTATATGGGCCCTGGCCTCGACTCGAGCTGCCTGTCTCAGCCCGAGCCATTTCGGCTCGGGCTGAGACAGGCAACTTGGGCCGAGGCCAGGGGCAATATCAAAACAACTGTGTTATATTCTTTTTATCATGTACCTATTTCCGTAAAAATATTCAAAGATATAGTAAATACATGGTTAGTGTCTTAATAACAAAATATAATCGGTGAGCCTTAGACAATTTTATGGGGGCGAGCTTCAGCGAGCTCCTATGAAATTGTCACGGCGAACCGATTATATGTTTTATTATTAAAGGCACTAATCACGTATTTAGTTTATACCGCAACTCAAAACAATCGCACAATTATTAAGCAAATTTAAGCAAATAAGACAGCAGACAATTTGGCATGTAAAACGACATTCAGTGCCATGGGCGTGATGGCCCGCACACGTAGTATAACGTGACGTCAACGAGTGCAAAGTTTCTGACGTCAACGTGCCACAGAGACATAGGAAACAACATAGATAGCTCTGGGGTTTGTGGCCAGGTTAGACAGAAACCTGTCTGCTCAGCTACACAGACTACCACAGACTAGAGTCTTGAAAATTTTAACGCTCTGCATGATGGGTAATTTTTTCAGCAGACGATTTATTGAAATATTGTAAGAGACAATTTGCATGTGGTGTCAAGTCCTATTTTCTGAGAAAAATAAAAAAAAATATCAACAATCTGTCGTCTGCTGAATTATCCCAGAGGGTGGTGAAGGTTAATGTTAAACACAGAAACTAGTAAACATTATGGTGCTGATATGACTTTGCTGATGTGAAAATTTTAACACTCTGGATGATGTGTAATTTTTTCAGCAGATGGTTTATTGAATTATTGTTTTTCTCAGAAAACAGGACTAGACATCTCATGCAAATTGTCTCCATAGGAGACAATTTGCATGAGATGTCAAGTCCTGTTTTCTGAGAAAAATAAGAAGCATGATATGTTAAGTCCTGTTTTCTGAGAAAAATAAGAAAAATGTCAACAATTTGTCGTCTGCTGAATTATCCCAGAGAGAGGTAAAGGTTAATGTTAGGCATAGAAACTAGTAAACATTATGGTGCTGATATGACTTTGCTGATGTGAAAATTTTAACACTCTGCATGATGGGTAATTTTTTCAGCAGACGGTTTATTGAATTATTGTTTTTCTCAAAAACAGGACTAGACATCTCATGCAAATTGTCTCCTGCAAATTGTCTCCATAGGAGACAATTTGCATGAGATGTTAAGTCCTGTTTTCTGAGAACAAGAGGGCCCAGAGGGCCCTGGTTCGCTCACCTGATCCAATGTATAACAGGTGGGCCCCGGGCAGGGTCAATTTTGGCCCCAGGGCTATAATTTGAACAATCTTGGTAGAGGTCCACAAGATGAAGCTTCATATCGAATATGAAAGACCTGGGCTTTCTGGTTTCAGAGAAGAAGATTTTAAAGGTTTACCCTGCATATAGAAGTCTATGTAAAACAAGATTTTCCCTATATAAGTCTATGTTAAACCAAAGGGCCCCGGAGCAGGGGCATTTTTGGCCCCAGGGCTATAATTTGAACAATCTTGGTAGAGGTCCACTAGCTGAAGCTTCATAACAAATATCAAAGACCTAAGCCTTGTGTTTCAGAGAAGATGATTTTTAAAGATTTTCTCTATACATGTGTACAAGTCTTTGTAAAACCAAAGGGCCACATGGCGGAGGCATTTTTGGTCTCAGGGCTATAATTTGAACAATCTTTATAGAGGTCCACTAGCTGAAGCTTCATAACAAATATCGAAGACCTAAGCCTTGTGGTTTCAAAGAAGAAGTTTTTTCAAGATTTTCCCTATATACGTCTATGTAAAACCAAAGGGCCACGGAGCGGGGGCATTTTTGGCCCCAGGGCTATAATTTGAACAATCTTGGTAGACGTCCACAAGATGAAGCTTCACACCGGCCCCGATAGCTCAGTGGTAGAGCGTCCGCTTCGGGAATGGGAGGTCGCGGGTTCGATCCCCGGCCGCGCCATACCAAAGGCGTGAAAAATGGTACTAGGAGCTCCCTTGGCTGACGCTCGCATTATCAGGGGTAGTCCTAGGAAGATAAATGAAGGCAGGTAAGTATTTGTTAGATGATACTTTGTTTGTCGCAATAAAAGCTCTACAGAGCTTATGTTATTTGTTTCGAATACCGTATTCGGGTGTGTATTACCCGCAGTTTTTTCCCTCAAATTACAGGCCCAAGTTCAGGGTGCGGGTAATCCGCCCGAATTATTTTTGGACCATTTTATTTTTTCTTTTGTCAGCTGAAAATACAATGCATCTCGTGTTATGCTCTATCCTTTTACGATTCCCGACATAAAAAACGTTTAATTGTCCACTCAATTTTACTTACACATGAGTAATATAACAATCTCCATTACTAGCAAGCCCGATTTTGTGAGTATTATTCCTAAAACTCTGATTTTAAATGAAATAAACAAGCAAGTTCAATGCCAACATCAAAGTTTTCCAGCATCAAAACCGCCGCCCACAAACCACCGCTACAGTTTTTGTTCTGCACGCGATCGGTAAATGACGTCATCGGACCCCAGCAACCCTACACGTGTCTATTGTTTTATCTTAATGGGGCGTATCTTTCTCATAAAAAATTGTTTGGAAACGGTAAAAATATTCTGGATAGCAAAACGGTTGTGGAAAACAGCGTTTTCCGTAAGCTCCATGTCAATACCAACAACAGCATACAGATGTAACACAAATTAAAGCATTCAACTTTTCTCGCCAAGCGTCTGCTATTTGGCGCCAAAATATAACCATTTACGAGATAGTAGAATAGTCGTAGCAACTCGTCTTAGGAGCAATTAAATAATTTTCACATTGATTGCGGATTAAATTTTATGACTGGGGAATAAACGCAAATTAGAGACATAAGTTGACCATATTTTCACACCTTATCGACACGCACCGCAGGGTGGCAATTATATGACAGGGATTAACAATAGTGTCATAATTGAACCGTTATAAATCATCAAACAGTGTAAATCCAAATCAGACGTCTGCGGCGTCTTTCTGATGTGTCTGATCTGGGACTGCACTGTTTGCCGATGTCCCAAAAAAGAGATGTCTGCGGCGCCTTTCTGAGGTGTCTGATCTGGGACTGCACTGTTTGCCGATGTCCCCAAAAAGGGCCGCGGGCATATGTGGGTTAATAAATAAATTACAATGGTGAAGGTAAAGTTTTTTCAACATTTTAATGCAAAATACATGCTTTCTGGTGATACTCGCACGCACTGCATTTTCCCGCCTTTTGAAGACGATCGCGCGTTCCGTTATGTGTTACAAAAACTGGCCAAAATTCTTACTTTTTCTCACTTACCCATCCACCAAAATTTCAACAAATGTTCCATGCGGGTAATGCAACAGAATAACAGTTTTTCCCCCAGATTTTGGCAAAAAAGGGGGGTGCGGGTAGTACCCAAATGCGGGTAATACACACCTGAATACGGTATGCGACGTTAAATAAAGCTTCTTTATCTTTATCTTTATCTTTTACCAAATATCAAAGACCTGGGCCTTGCAGTTTCAGAGAAGAAGATTTTTCAAGATTTTCCCTATATAAGCCTATGTAAAACAAAAGGGCCCTGGTGCGGGGGCATTTTTGGCCCAACCACTATAATTTGAATAATCTTGGTAGGGGTCCACTAGATGAAGCTTCATACCAAATATCAAAGACCTGGGCCTTGCGGTTTAAGAGAAGAAGATTTTTCAAGATTTTTCCTATATAAGCCCACGTAAAACCAAAGGGCCCCCGTGTGGGGGGCATTTTTAGCTCCAGCACTATAATGTGAACAATCTTGGTAGGGGTCCACTAGATGAAGCTTCATACCAAATATCAAAGACCTGGGCCTTGCGGTTTCAGAGAAGAAGATTTTTAAAGATTTTCCCTATATAAGCCCATGTAAAACCAAAGGGCCCCGTGCGGGGGCATTTTTGGCCCCAGCACTATAGTTTAAACAATCTTGGTAGGGGTCCACTAGATGAAGATTCATACCAAATATCAAAGACCTGGGCCTTGCGGTTTCAGAGAAGAAGATTTTTTAAGTTTGCGGTGAAAAAAATCTATTTTTGGCTACTGTGACCTATATGTGCAACGGACCGGAACCATTTGATCAACTTTGAAAGGGGACCACCTAAGGATCATTCCTGTGAAGTTTGGTCAAAATACGATCAGTGGTTTAGGAGGAGATGTCGTTTGAAGAAAAGTTTACGGACGCACGCACGCACGGAGGACAAAAAGTGATCCCAAAAGCTCACCTTGTCACTACGTGACAGGTGAGCTAAAAATAAGAAAAATGTCAACAATTTGTCGTCTGCTGAATTATCCCAGAGGGTGGTAAAGGTTAATGTTAGACATAGAAACTAGTAAACATTATGGTGCTGATATGACTTTGCTGATGTGAAAATTTTAACACTCTGCATGATGGGTAACTTTTTCAGCAGACGGTTTATTGAGTTATTGCTTTTCTCAGAAAAAAGGACTAGACATCTCATGCAAATTGTCTCCTATGGAGACAATTTGCATGAGATGTCAAGTCCTGTTTTCTGAGAAAATTTCTTAGAAAAATAAGAAGCATGATATGTTAAGTCCTGTTTTCTGAGAAAAATAAGAAAAATATCAACAATCTTTCGTCTGCTGAATTATCCCAGAGGGTGGTAAAGGTTAATGTTAGACAAAGAAACTAGTAAACATTATGGTACAGATCAGACTGTGCAGACTGATCAGCACCATTGTTGTTCGTAAATGGCAAAAACGGATCATATAAGAAATTATGCTGGCCCCCCGCCCTCGGGGTTTGGAGAAAAAGAGTTTGTTTGTTTGAGGTTCAACATCCCTGTCAACATTATATAGGTAATTTTGGAGATGTTGCTTCCAATTTTGTAGGACTTTTACGCACAATTGAGCTGAAATGCATGTCAAACCCTGCCGCCCAATGAAACTAATAGGGTTTATAAGCATGCACAGTCCAACTCGCACCGCTTTGCCTGGGAAAACTTAGACCCTCTAAGCGGTTACTCATGTGCGGTCGTTTTCAGCTTTGCTGAAGCATCTGATGGAAGCATCATGCAGCCCAATCTATTTCTTCAAGCCCCGACTTTAGCTAGTTTAGTAGAGAGCCACCTAAGCAACATTCTTGGCCCAAGGATTTAGGAGGATTTGGGATTTAAAGCAAATTGTATATGTTGCACAACACATGATGCAGGACAGACATTGACCAATCAAATAGCCCACCATGAGCACATTGTGCTCAGGTAATGTGCTCAGGTGAGCTAAAACAAGAGGGCCATGATGGCCCTGGATCGCTCACCTGATCCATAGGGTATCAAGTGGGCCCCTGGGAGAGCCACTATTGGCCCGGGCCTATAATATGATTAATCTTGGTAGTGGTCTAAAAGGTGAAGCTTCATACCAAATATCAAACTCAGAGACTTCTGGTTTAAGACAAGATTTTTGAAGGTTTTCCTTATATAAGACTACATAAACCTTGGGGTCCATTGGGGCAGGCCATTTTTGCCCCAAGGGCTATAGTTTGAATCATCTTGGTAGAAATCCATAAGATGAAGCTTCATACCAAATATCAAAGACCTTGGCCTGCTGCTTTCAGACAAGAAGATTTTCAAAGGTTTTCATTGCCTTGACTTCCATTTCCTAGGGCTATAATTTGAACAATTTAGATGAAGCTTCACACAAAATATCAAAGACCTGGGCCTTGCGGTTTCAGAGTAGAAGATTGTTTTTAAATTTACCTATATAAGTCAATGTAAAAACGAAGGGCCCCGGGTTGGGGGCATTTTTGACCCAAGGGTTATAATTTGAACAATCTATGTAAAGTCCACTAGATGAAGCTACACACCAAATTTTAATGAACTGGGCCATCCGGCTTTGGAGAAGATTTTTAAAGATTTTCTCTGTTCAAGCCAATGTAAAACCAAAGGGCCTGCAGAGGGGGGCATTTTTCGCCCTAGGCCTATAATTTGAACAATCTTGATAGAGGTCCACTAGATGAAGCTTCACACCAAATATCAAAGAACAGGGCCTTGCAGTTTCAGAGAAGAAGATTTTTAAAGATTTTCACTGTATAAGTCTATGTAAAACCAACGGCCCCCGGGGCGGGGGCATTTTTGGCCCCAGGGCTATAATTTGAATAATCTTAGTAGAGGTCTACAAGATGAAGCTTCACACCAAATATCAAAGACTTGGACATTGCATATTCAGTGAAGAAGATTTTTAAAGATTTTCACTATGTAAGCCTATGTAAAACCAAAGGCCCCCGGGGCGGGGCCCAGGGCTATAATTTGAACAATCTTGGTAGAGGTCCACTAGATGAAGCTTCATACCAAAAATCAAAGACCTGAGCCTTGAGGTTTCAGAGAAGAAGATTTTTAAAGATTTTCCCTATATAAGCCAATGTAAAACCAAAGGCCCTCTGGGCAGGGGCATTTTTGGTCCCAGGGCTATAATTTGAACAATCTTGATAGAGGCCCACTAGATGAAGTTTCATACCAAATATCAAAGACTTGAGCCTTGCTGTTTTAGAGAAGAAGATTTTTAAAGATTTTCCCTATATAAGCCTATGTAAAACCAAAGGCCCCCCGAGGTGGGGGCATTTTTGGTCCCAGGGCTATAATTTGAACCATCTTGGTAGAGGTCCACTAGATGAAGCTTCATACCAAATATCAAAGACCTGGGCCTTGCGGTTTCAGAGAAGAAGATTTTTAAAGATTTTCCCTATATAAGCCTATGTAAAACCAAAGGCCCCCAGGGCAGGGGCATTTTTGGCCCCAGGGCTATAATTTGAACAATCTTGGTACAGGTCCACTAGATGAACATCACGATAACAAGTCCGTGAAACGAAGACCCCCCTAAACCCCACATTATATAGAGAAAAGTGGGGTTTACGGGGGTATACATTTTCTGCCTTATTTTTGCTCAAAAATATAGATTGTGGGTACTCGTTAGAACCGCCTCATTGAGGCGGTTCTAACGAGCACCCACAATCTATATTGAAAGCAGATTTAAGAAAAATGTGATCATTTTTACTCAAAATTTGTCACTTCTGACACCATGTTGGACGCCATTATTTCACACGGACATGTTTTCCTTATGAAGCTTCACACCAAATATCAAAGACCTGGGCCTTGCGGTTTCAGAGAAGAAGATTTTTAAAGATTTTCCCTATATAAGCCTATGTAAAACCAAAGGCCCCCCGAGGTGGGGGCATTTTTGGCCCCAGGGCTATAATTTGAACCATCTTGGTAGAGGTCCACTTGATGAAGCTTCACACCAAATATCAAAGACCTAGGCCTTGCAGTTTTGGAGAAGAAGATTTTTAAAATTTTCAGTAAAAAAAATCTATTTTTAGCTCCTGTGACCTAGATGTGCAACAGACCGGAACCATTTGAACAACTTTGGAAGGGGACCACCTAAGGATCATTCCTGTGAAGTTTGGTCAAAATCTGATCAGTGGTTTAGGAGGAGATGTTGTTTGAAGAAAAAGTTTACGGATGCACGCACACACGGACGCACGCACGACGGACGACGGACAAAAAGTGATCCCAAAAGCTCATCTTGTCACTTCGTGACAGGTGAGCTAATAAAAAGAATGTCATCTGCTGTATTTTGCTTAGCACTTGAAGGGTTTACTATGGTACTTACCACCTTAAGATGACACTTTCCAAAATATCCAGTGCAGGTTGTAAACAGCCAGTCCCAGCTGCCTTCGCCCCTGATATACTCTCGCATACCTAGAACAAGAAAGGGATCAGAGATTACCTGTCTTCCACTAATAGTCTGATAAGAGTTCTGTGACATATATGCACATGCCCAACCAATATACATGTATGGCTAGCTATCAAGCAAGCAAGTTATAAACCTTGATCTTCACAACTATATGAGTTGTGGAGACAACAGCAGTACTATAAGGGATGACAGATGGACAGACATCTGTATGTATAGTCATAGGTTTGGACAAGGGTAAAATTATATGCCCTCCCCACTTCATGCCAGGGGCATGAAAAATATCAACATATCAACCCCTACCTTTGCAAACAGTGTAGATCCAGATCAGATGACTTCTGAAAAAGCCATCTGATCAGGATCTACACCATTTGTCATGCAGTTTGTGAACTGAACGAATACATTATATCAAGTAATTTGATTTGTCGATAGTCAGAAATGGGTGTGGCTTAATTTATTCAGCAGGATAAGGGTTAAATGAATAAACAGCAAATAACTCTTCCAATAATAGTCAATCTGACCTTTACACACATGCTCAGCCTATATCACTACTTTGGTGCAAGTTTCAAATCATGACCTTGATAACTGTAGGAGTTGCTGAGATACCAACAGAATGTGGCATCTGACATGGGTCTTCACTGTTTGCCCATGACACAGCATATGAGCCCCGTTCCTGCTTAACAGACACTGAAACTGCACTCTGATGTCATAGCAACACAGGTAGCATGGCTTTATGTAATGTTAACCCGACTTTTGTACATGGTCAGCAACAATCACATGGACAATGTCAGGTGGACATTTTCTGAGGCCAGGGCCCAGTTGTTCAAAGCATTGTTAGCTTAACGAGCTCGTTAGTGGTAATATTGTTAACTATTCTAGCAAGTACAATATCTAAAATGTTGGAATTTTTCCTGAAAAAATGTGAGTAGCTTTTGCATTTGCAAAAGCTGCTCACATTTTTTCAGCAAAAATACTAGCATATTTGCCATAAGAAATGATCAAAGTTTTAATGATATGTTAACTAACGACGTCATTAGTTTTGAACAACTGGCCCCAGTTGTTCAAAACTAACGATATCATTTCTTAACATATCGTTACAACTTTGATCATTTAATATGGCAAATATGCTAATATTTTTGCTGAAAAAATGTGAGCAGCTTTTGCAAATGCAAAAGCTGCTCACATTTTTGCAGCAAAAATACAAGAATTTTAGATACTGTACTTGCTAGAACGGTTAACAATTTGATAACTAACGAGCTCATTAAGCTAACATTGCTTTGAACAACTGGCCCCAGGAGTTTAGTTGATAGACAACTGACCTGACAAAAGTGTGCTTCTGTCAGCCTCAATCACTGAATAAGTTTTACCTGTTTAATAAACTGTGGTTCAAGGTCATCCCATGACATCACATCATGGTCCATCAGAGCAACAAAAGACTTGAGAAGGTACGCAAGAGGATCGCCCATACTGAAATACAGAAAATCCATAATGTATTCATCTCATTTAGCATACAAGATATCTATTTTTTTTTTTTTTTTTGGTTTTGGTTTTACGGCCCTTTCAAGATTATTTCACTCATATCGAGCCGATCGTTAATCAGAGGTGGGCGAAAACCTGAGTACCCGGAGAAAAACCACCTGACCTTCCGTTGCAGAACTTGGCGTCATCACATGTGAGATATCTTATTTGACATATCAGATATCTAATTTTGTAAACAAGATATATAGAATATACGAGAGAATACTTATTTATTGAAGATTATCTCATTTATTCAATTTAAGAACATATCTCATTTAATATTTTAGATATCTTATTTAGCTCACCGGATATCTATATTAAACAAGAATTCCGCCGAAGGCTATGTCGCGCCTGTGGGGGTGCAAAGTCAGCGAACCATGACATCTAGGCAAGGTCAAACATAGATGCTTGCATAAAAGTTGCCATTCTTAAATGCAAGCTTGTACTAAGTATCATTAATTAAGCTGTAATAATTCTTGAGAAATGAACTTAATCATTAGGGTGAACTCTAGTGTGGTTGAAATATTTTACAAAGTCAGTGAACCATAAAATGTAGGTCAAGGTCAAATATGGATGCTTGCATTTAAGTTTCCATCTCCAGATTCAAGTTTGTACCAAGTATCATTAATGAAGCTCTTATAGTTCTTGAGAAATTAACTTGACCATTTGGGTGAACGCTAGGGTGGTTGCAATATTTTACAAAGTCAGTGAACCATGAAATGTAGGTCAAGGTCAAATATGGATGCTTGCATTTGAGTTGCCATACCGAGATACAAGTTTGTACCAAGTATCATTAATGAAGCTCTTATAGTTCTTGAGAAATAAACTTGAATATTAGGGTGAACGCTAGGACGGTCACAATATTTCACAAAGTCAGTGAACCATGAAATTTGGGTCAAGGTCAAATATAGATGGTTGCATTTAAGTTGCCATCCCCAGATACAAGTTTGTACCAAGTATCATTACTGAAGCTCTTATAGTTCTTGAAAAATAAACTTGAATATTAGGGTGAACTCTAGGGGTGGTCGCAAATGTTGACACCTTGACAAACGGACAAACGAACGGACAAACGGACAGAAAACCAGGCGCCTATATCGTGCCATGCTAATAGCAGGCGCGACAAAAATGATATCTTATTTATCAAATTAGGGAGGTAATACAGAGCAAACTTCTAAATTAACTTAAGTTAAAAAAAATGGCAGTTTTCACCAAAACTTTTGTCATTGGTGCCATTAATGTATGGTTTATGAAAGGGGTATCTGCAAGGAAGCAACAGTATTAATATGAACGCAATCCAATGAAGAATAAAGGTAATATATCACTTTGTAAAAAGGTTAATAGAAGGTAAACTTTGGGTGATACCCAAAGCTCGCCCACCCGGACATCACTATTTTAAAAAATTGATTTTTAAAAAAAAAACCCCGTCCAAAAATGTAAAACACACAAGATGTATGATATGTAGACAATGGCCCATGGTTGAAGAACTTTTTTCTGTGCTCAACTCAAGTGAGCATGAAATTTGTCCTGCTTATTGATATTAAAATGCTAACAAATACATGTATTGGTACTATGATATTTATGAGATGGACATGTTTCGTTGCAGGACATTTTGATTTAATGTAGGCTACTAGTTGCTAATAAAAGTAAAGAACTAGAAATATGTGGTATGCAGACAATGACCAAAGGTGCTCAACTCAAGTGAGTATAAAATTTGTCCTGCCCATTACTATTAATATGCCAACATATTGGCATTGTAATATCAATAAGGACAAAATTAATTCTGCTTTTATGCTGATCTAATGTAGGCTACTAGTTTTGCTAAATAAGATTAAAGAACTGGAAATGTGTGGCATGCAGACCAGCACTCAAAGTTGTAAATGTTTTCAGTGCTCAGCTCAAGTGCTCAGTATTATTAAAATGCCAAAACTCATTGACATTTCAATATTTATGAGCATGACAACTGGTTTTGATACTGATCAAATGTAGGTTACTAGTTTCTGCTAAAGTAGAGTAAAGAACTGGAAATGTTTGGCATGCAGACTGGTGCCCATGGTTATATATTCCTTTCAGCTCAGCTCCTGTTAGCATGAAAGTTGTCCTGCCTATTAATATTATAATATCAACACTCATTGGCATTTTAATATTAATGAGCAGGACATGATTGTTTTGTTCAAATGCTGATCTAATGTAGGCTACCAGTTGTTGCTAAATAAGAGCAAATAACTGGAAATGTGTGGTATGTAGACCAGTGCCCATGGTTCTCAATATTCTTCAGTGCTCAGCTCAAGTGAGCATAAAGTTTGTCCTAATTGTTGAATGTAGAGCTGGCCTCGAGGATAAACAAGAAAAATGCCTAATGGCATTATGGACGTTTTTTTTTTTTTTCAGTACAGTTAGGATGGTGGTGGCATGGGTGGGGTAGGGTGGGGTGTGCTGGTGTGGGGTAGGGTGGGGTGGGATGGGTTAGGAGTTGGGTGGGATGGGGTAGAATTTGTGGTGGGGTGGGGTGTGGGGTGGGATGGGATGGGGTGTGGTGGGGTTGTGGGGTGGGGTGGGCTTGGGTGGGTGGGATGGGGTCAGGTCGGGTAAGGTGGGGAGTGGTGGGATGGGGTGGGGTTGGGGGTGGATTGGGGTTGTTTTGGGATGGGGGTGGGGTGGGGTTGTGGGGTAGGGTATGCTAGGGTAGGGTGGGTGGGGTAGGGTATGCTAGGGTAGGGTGGGGTGGGTAGGGTATGTATGTATGTAAAACTAAGTATGCATGTATGTACAGAAAAATGCAATATCCTAACCCAGTAACAACTTTTTGTGGAGGGGGGGGGGGTATGATTTGTTTATGTGTTTTAAGAAGAAAAAAAAATAAAGTTTTTTTTTTCTATTTTTAGCTCTGGTGGACACTGATTTTAGCGATTTTGAAAAAGGGTCACCTAATGAACATTTCTGTATGTATGTAAAACTATGTATGCATGTATGTACAGAACAAATGCAATATCCTAACAACTTTTTGTGGGGGAGGGGGGGGGGTATTTGACCTAACCCCATGAAACTTCACACACTTATTCACCATCACAAGGGCTACATTCTGACCTAGGGCCATGACTCTGTTGTCAATTTTGGCTGAATTATCACCCCTTGAAATTTTGCATCTGTCTGTTTGTTTGTCTGTCCATCACAAAAACTTATAACTTGATCATAACTTCAAAAGTATTTGACCTAGCCCCACGAAACTTCACACACTTATTCACCATCACAAGGGCTACATTCCAACCAAGGGCCATAACTCTGTTGTCATTTTTGGCTGAATTATCTCCCCTTGTCCATCACAAAAACTTTAACCTTGATCAATACTTCCAAAGTATTTGACCTAGCCCCATGAAAATTCACAAACTTATTCACCATCACAAGGTATACATTCTGACCAAAGGCCATAACTTTTGGCTGAATTATCTCCTCTTGAAATTTTGCATGTCTGTTTGTTTGTGTTACCGACCCCGATAGCTCAGTTGGTAGAGTGTCCGATCCGGGGAACGGGAGGTCACGGGTTCGATCCCGGGCCGCGACATACCAAAGTCGTTAAAAATGTTACTAGCTGCTCCTCGCTTGGCACTCAGATTTACGGGGTAGAGCTAGGACTGGTCGACCCAGTGTCAGGATAATGTGACTGGGTGTGGTATCATGTAATGTGTCTGGGACATGATACTTCAGTGAGGCAGCACTATAAAAGTGAGCATTGAGCTCCCTGTCGCAACCAGACACCGTCCGGATATGACTGAAAAATTGTTGAAAGCGACATTAAACCCGAATTCACACACACACACACACACACTGTTTGTTTGTCTGTCTGTCGCAAAAACTTTAACCTTGATCATAACTTCAAAAGTATTTGACCTAGCCCCATGAAATTTCATTCACTTATTCACCATCACAAGGGCTACATTCTGACCAAGGGCCATAACTCTGTTGTCATATTTGGCTGAATTATCTCCCCTTGAAATTTTGCAAAAACTCAGAAATTGGCTCCCACGGGGGGGCATTGGTCACCTATAGTGACAGCTCTTGTTTCATGCTCAACTCAACTTAGCATGAAATCTATAGTGCTAATAATTATTAAAATACCAACATTTGAGGATTCTGTCAAATTTATATCCATAGAGAATGGTATTTGTCCTGCTCATAATTATTAAAATGTCAACAATTCTTGGCATTTTAATATTTATCAGTTGGACAAATTTTTCGCTCAAGTGAGATGAGCATGAAAAAAGTTTTATAACCTCGGGGCCAGCACTATCATTTGAACAATCTTGGTAGGGGTCCACTAGATGAGGGGGGGGGGGGATTGGGAGGAGTTGAAAAGATGAAGTAGAAATGGCAAACAGTGAAGACCCTGATCAGACTGCTCCTCAAGCAGTCTGATCTGGGTCTGCAGTGTTTGCTAAGGCCTATCTGTCCCAATAATTAGGATCATAATGGTGTTATCATTTAAACCATTTTATATGGGATACACAGAAATGGGTCATCGGGAAACAGTGCTGGCCAAGATCAGATGCCACATAACACTGCGTCTGATCAGTGTCTTCACCGTTTGCAAAAAGTTCAAACATCATTTAGCCAGCGTAGGTAGCTCAGTCGAATGTGTGTCTGACTAGTGATCAGGAGGACGCGGGTTTGATACTTGCCGGTGTCGGCAACATTCTTTCATGGAGATTGGTCATGAAATCTTTTCTACCATCTTTCTGTCCCTTCCACTGATTCAAGAAGGTCAGTTGTCAGTTTCTGGCGAAAGAATGAGTACTGTACTGGTTAACCGCTTATGTATAAGCCTGTCGTGGAAAAGTGTGGATAGGTAAACTGACCGGCTCAAAAATGACCTTAACTACCAGAGTTCTCGGAAACGCCGAATCCGGCGTATTTTTACGCCTGTTTTTGCTTTTGTACGCGAAAAATTTCTTGTCGTGGATTCTTAATTACGCCATTTTTTTTTTGCCTGACGCGTCCGTAATCCCGTGTAAAAATGACCTCAATCACATCAAAAGATGAAAGCGGGTGTCCAATTGATCTCCAAATTTAGCTACTGCTTTCGGATCAAAAGTTTACCGCTAATCGTCGCCGCCAGGCTAGTTCAAGCATTACCTGGCGAGGACAGTCGTCTGTATTACTCTCTCGGCCAATCAGAGCGTCACGGCTAGAAGATTGGCAGGTAAGTCTTGCGGTTTGCGAGATGCAGCAATCTCGTGGCTGATTAACATTAATTGACTGTTTTGTTTCCGGATACTTGTATACAAAGTTGGATTATCTGTAATTTGATTGTTGAAAAAAATGTCGGAGGCATAATTTAAGGATGCAATAATGTAGTGTATAAATCGTCTATATTACGATTAAAAGAAATTATGACTCAAGTTTGTCGCATTATCAAGTTACCTTGATTAGGCCTATTTGAATGAAAGAAATTAATTATCAAGTGTTGAACTGCCTGCTAATAGTGAAGGTCCGGAACAGACACCTGTGGCATCTGATCTGGGCCTGCACTGTTGTTTTTTTTTTGTCCCCCTGTGGGGCTATTGTAATGGTCTTCGTCGTACGTCCGCCGTCTTACCGGATAACTCCTAGACGGTGATAGATAGAAACTTGAAACTTTGGGAACTGACAGATCTTTGGTCTGGGGAGTGCATGACACTTTCGGAATTTTGATCACGCCCTAGGGATGGGCCCAGGGGGTAGGGCCCGCGGGGGTCAAAAATCAAAATTTCCAGGACATGGTCGTGTAACATATCAAAGAATCCAAAAGTTTCATATGCCATTTTATGTACTAGGATGTAGTGCATGGTCTGAACAGACTTGTCCTGTTGGTGCAGTCTGATCAGAGCCTGTACGACTGTTAACTGCTCACACTCAATTTGTACCCATATCCTGATGAATAAATTAATTAACCCAGTCCACTCATGACTTTCAAAGCCTAATGTAATTTATCCATTCAAATTCACAATCTGAGTGACAGTGTAAATCCTGATTAGATGGAAGCCATCTGATCTGGATCTCCACTGCAAGAAAAGGGTTTGCCATGTTAAGCAGAATAAGGGTTTAAGCCCCAAAGTCTTTTAGAATCACACTCTATAGCCGTACGCATTTAGCCATAATTGACACACGTTTTAGGGTCAAACTCCAACTTTTCAAAATTTGACTCCAACTTTTCAGATTTGAATCCAACTTTTTCCATGGATGGATTCTTAAACTCCTGTTTTCAAAATCCTAGTGAGAACTCTGACTACTGTTGACTGCACATTTAAACCCCAATACAAACAAACAAATCAAACATTATTTTTAAAGCAATTATTAAAGTCAACTCGACCTGGTACCACTAAATTTTGAAATGGACTTATATACAAATAAGGTGGAAGATTCCATTCTGTATGAAATAGGTTAAGTATTGTGCACAGACGAGTACAGCAAAGAAATGGAATTGTCTAACAACTAGCTTTAGATGTGCAATAGAGCTGGGAAAGAGAACTCACCAATATGGCCCATTCCGAAAGATATCTAGTATTTTCTAGCTTTTAAACATGCCAGTGGAATTCAGTGTGCAGTTGCTCAAAACAATAATGTCTGTAGTTAATGTATCGTTAAAACTTTAAGATGGAAAATTTACTAATATTTTTGCTGAAAAAAATTGAGAAGCTTTTGCAACTGAAAAAGATGCAAAAGCTTCTCCCGTTTTATCAATGATGTTTTTTGTTAATGTATCATTAAAACTTTATGAACGGAAATATGCTAATATTTTTGCTGGAAAAAATGTGAGTAGCTTTTGCAAATGCAAAAGCTACTCACATTTTTTCAGCAAAGATACCTTTATATATAGAGAATACCAGGTTTGTGTCTCTTGAAATCAAGTTTATCAGGCAAGGCATCGAGAATGCTTGTAGAATTGCGAGGCTTGCCGAGAGATTCTACATGCGTTCCGGAAGCCGAGCCTGATAAACTTGATATCAAATGACACGAATCTGGTATTCTATTTATCAGTAAATCCCATTGTACACTCTTACATTTTTGCTATTTTTTTTTCCAGCAGTCCAGTTCATAGAAGTGCAATGTCACGTTGACCTAATAAAGATCACTTGTCCTGCGATAGCATATGTTTATCAGGTCAGGGTGTTACAATGCAATTAATATAGGGGGCAAGTATAATATATTAATTTTTATCAGTTGCCCCCTATATTAATCATCAAAAATCTGTTGATTATTAATATAGGGGGCAACTGTTAAAAATTAATATAATATACTTGCTAGATGGTTTAACATTTTAGTGATTAACGAGCTCCATAAACCCACACTGTTTTGAACAAATGGGGTCAGGTTTGTATCCCGTCACCGTACCTCAAGAACTGTGACTAATATAGAGGATTCTCTACTTCATGCAAATATAACAAAGATAATTTACACTAACAATCCTTTGTCACCCGCCATGACTGAGTCAATGATTAGTTTCAAACCATCTTTCTTGAATTCCAGAGCGAACGTAGCATCGTTCGCGATGACAGAGAGACGTTGAAGGGAGTTAACTTTGTCTTCCCTACTACCCGTCTTTAACTTCTCGATGATTGTTCTTGCTGCTTTAGACTGGAAAATAAATAGACACGTGTTTTACAATTACTTGGATACAGAATGATTTCTCTCCCTTTATAAAGAGGGTTCACTTTTTACCCTTAAGAGGACGAGTAAAACTCCATCTGAAAATATCCTCTGCTTCTGTCGTCTGCTGAATTTTTATGCAAACTTTTAAAATTATTTTTGCATACAGTCAAACAGTGTGGGCCCAGATCAGACTGCTCCTACAGGAGCAGTCTGATCTGGGCCCACACTGTTTGCAAAAAAATAATTTTAAGATAACCAGCAGATGGCAAAGCAGATGACAATATTTGTGATTGGCATTTTATGGGTTTAAGGAAAGAATTTGCTCCCAGTGGGTTGCGGAAGCAAATTTTTTACTATAAGTAATAATGAACAAGGATGTGATAATAAATACTGCTATTTCAACACACATTATATATCACTTTATTATTACTCGTATTGGCTGTCAAGTCTATTACATAGGCATAGGTGAACAAGGATGTGATAATAAATACTGCTATTTCAACACACATTATATATCATTTTATAATACATATCACTTTATAATTACTCGTATTGGCTGTCAAGTCTATTACATAGGCATAGGTGAAAACTCAGTATTAATAGTCTTGAGCACTGACAGGTCAAACTTGATTAGCGTGATTAAAACAAGTGCGATCGTCCATGTCAATTATTCCAAAATGAAATATTCATTGCAATTTCTACCAATATTCAGTGTAAAGTGAATTGATTATAACTAGCCGTGTATTTTAATAAACCATGGCAGCCCCCAGCCCATGGATGCTACAAATTAAAATCGGACATAATCAACCAGGTAGCTTCAGAGGAAACATCTGGAATGCGTCTTATCATAAGAAACAAGAATTTAAATGGTTTAGGGGTGGGGATCTGAACGGTTTCTGAGATATTCAGCCTTTTATGAAGTGGAGGGTTGGGGCATAAGCCCTGCCACATCCTAGGGAAAGATCCAGATTGGTGTCACTGAATGCATGTTATCATAAGGAACAAGAATATATATGGTTTAGGGGTGGGCTCTGAACAGTTTCTCAGATATATGGTATTTTGTGAAGTCGAGGGGTGGAGTATGGCCAGGGCGCACCCTGGGTGACGCCTAGGTTGGTGTCACTGAATGTGTCTTAACATAAGGAACAAGAATATATATGGTTTTGGGGTGGGGATCTGTAAGGTTTCTGGAATATTTAGCCTTTTATGAAGCGGAGGGGGTTGGGCATGGCCCCCGCACATCCCTGGGGACCCCCAAGTTGGTGTCACTGAATACACCTTATCATAAGGAACGAGAATATATATGGTTTAGGGGTGGGGATCTGTAAGGTTACTGGGATATTGGGCCTTTTATGAAGTGGAGGGGGTGGGGCATGGCCCCGTCACATCCCGGGGGACCCCCAGGTTTGTGTCACTGAGTCCATCTTATCATAAGAAACAAGAATATATATGGTTTAGGGGTGGGGATCTCAATGGTTTCTGAGATAAATGGCATTTTATGAAGTGGAGGGGGTGGGGCATGTCCCCGGCACATCCTGGGGGACCCCCAGGTTGGTGTCACTTATTGCATCTTAGCATAAGGAACAAGAATATATATAGTTTAGGCGTGGGGATCTGAATGGTTTCTGAGATAAATGGCATTTTATGAAATACAGGGGGCAGTGCATGTCCCCGGCACATCCCGGGGGACCACCGGGTTGGTGTCACTTAATGCATCTTATCATAAGGAACAAGAATATAAATGGTTTAGGGGTTGGGATCTGTAAGGTTTCAGAGATATAACGCATTTTATGAAGTGGAGGGGGCGGGGCATGGCCCCGGCACAACCTAGGGGACTCCCAGGTTGACATAAAAGCATATGGCTGAGAGAAGTTCACTCAAGGAACATGTCTATGTAAGTTTTGTCAAAATATCTGCAATGACTTGGCAGTAAATGCCATTTTCAGTTTTCCCCATTATAAGTCAATGGAAACTCTAAGTTGCCATAGCAACAAAACTAAAAGGCCCAATTTCATAAAAAACACAAAACCAGTAAAGGCAAATATGGTGAATATTTTCATAAAGTCTCAGCCTCCTAGAGCATATGGTTTCTGAGGGAAGATTTTTTAAGTATTTTTTTGTCTATTTTTTGCATTTTGGTTTCCATGGCAACCAATAAAAATGAGCAGAAGGCCTAAAATCATACGGCAGATAGTAGATTGCCTATGGAACATTTCTATGAAAGTTTTGTCAAAACATCTGCAGAGGCTTGGCAGTAAATGCCATTTTTCAATTTTCCCCATTATAAGTCTATGGAAACTACAAGTTGCCATAGCAACCAAACTAATGAGCCGATTTTGATTAAAACCACAAACTTTCAATCCGCCAGCCCAAGGATGCTACAGATAAAATTTGGGCCCAATCGGCCCAGTGGCTTCAGAGGAGATGTCGTTTGAAAGAGTTGACGAAGACGACGCAGACGACACAGACGCAGACGACGACGGACAACTGCCTATCCTATAAGCTCCCCCGGAGCCTATTTTTTTGTCTATTTTTTGCATTTTGGTTTCCATGGCAACCAATAACAAGAGGGCCCAGAGGGCCCTGAATTGCTCACCTGAGAATTAGTGTCTCCAGTACATTCTATGCCCAAGGGCTATAATTTGAACAAATTTGGTAATGGTCCACTAGATGAAGCTTCACACCAAATATCAAAGACCTCGGCCTTCTGGTTTCAGACAAGAAGATTTTTAAAGGTTTTCCCTATATAAGCCTATGAAAAACCAAATGGTCCCGGGGTGGGGTTATTTTTGCCCCCAGGGCTATAATTTGAACAATCTTGAAAGAGGTCCACTAGATGAAGCTTCACACCAAATACAAAAGATCTGGGATTTGCGGTTTCAGAGAAGATTTTTAAAGATTTTCCCTGTATAAGCCTATGTAAAACCAAAGGCCCCCCCGGGGCGGGGGCATTTTTGGCCCAAAGGCTATAACTTGAACAATCTTAGTAAAGGTCCACCAGGTAAAGCTTCACACCAAATATTAAAGACCTGGGCCTTGTGGTTTCAGAGAAGAAGATTTTTTAATGATTTTTCCTATATAAGCCTATGTAAAACCATAGGCCCCCGGGGCGGGGGCATTTTGGTCCCCAGGGTTATAATTTGAACAATCTTGGTAGAGGTCCACTTGATGAAGCTTCACACCAAATATCAAAGATCTGGGTCTTGCGGTTTCAGAGAAGAAGATTTATAAAGATTTTCCCTGTATAAGCCTATGTAAAACCAAAGGCCCTCAAGGTGGGGGCATTTTTGGCCCCAAGGCTATAATTTGAACAATCTTAGTAAAGGTCCACCAGGTAAAGCTTCACACCAAATATTAAAGATCTGGGCCTTGTGGTTTCAGAGCAGAACATTTTTTAATGATTTTCCCTATATAAGCCTATGTAAAACCATAGGCCCCCGGGGCGGGGGCATTTTGGCCCCCCGGGCTATAATTTGAACAATCTTGATAGAGGTCCACTAGATGAAGCTTCACACCAAATATCAAAGATCTGGGCCTTGCGGTTTCAGAGAAGAAGATTTTTAAAGATTTTCCCTGTATAAGCCTATGTAAAACCAAAGGCCCCCGGGGCGGGGGCATTTTTGGTCCCAAGGCTATAATTTGAACAATCTTAGTAGAGGTCCACCAGGTAAAGCTTCACACCAAATATTAAAGACCTGGGCCTTGTGGTTTCAGAGAGGAAGATTTTTTAATGATTTTCCCTCTATAAGCCTATGTTAAACCATAGGCCCCCAGGGCTGGGGCATTTTGGCCCCCAGGGCTATAATTTGAACAATCTTGAAAGAGGTCCACTAGCTGAAGCTTCACCCCAAATATCAATGATCTGGGCCTTGCAGTTTCAGAGAAGAAGATTTTTAAAGATTTTCCCTGTATAAGCCTATGTAAAACCAAAGGCCCCTGGGGCGGGGGCATTTTTGGCCACAAGGCTATAATTTGAACAATCTTAGTAAAGGTCTGCCAGGTAAAGCTTCACACCAAATATTAAAGATGTGGGCCTTGTGGTTTCAGAGAAGAAGATTTTTTAATGATTTCCCCTATATAAGCCCATGTAAAACCAAAGGCCCCCGGGGCGGGGGCATTTTGGCCCCCAGGGCTATAATTTGAACAATCTTGGTAGAGGTCCACTCTATGAAGCTTCACACCAAATATTGAAGAGCTGAGCCTTGCGGTTTCAGAGGAGAAGATTTTTTAAGTTTTCATTAAAAAAAAATCTATTTTTAGCTCCTGTGACCTTGATGTGCAACGGACCGGAACCGTTAGAACAACTTTGAAAGGGGACCACCTAAGGATCATTCCTGTGAAGTTTGGTCAAAATCCGATCAGTGGTTTAGGAGGAGATGTCGTTTGAAGAAAAAGTTTACGGACGCATGCACGCATGCACACACGCACGCAGGCATGGACGACGGACGACGGACAAAAAGTGATCACAAAAGCTCACCTTGTCACTACGTGACAGGTGAGCTAAAAATGAGCAGAAGGCCTAAAATCATACGGCATATAGTA
The DNA here is from genome assembly GCA_963580285.1 of Lucinisca nassula. Classification (NCBI taxonomy): domain Eukaryota; kingdom Metazoa; phylum Mollusca; class Bivalvia; order Lucinida; family Lucinidae; genus Lucinisca; species Lucinisca nassula. The sequence goes on along the minus strand of OY757017.1, from coordinate 74,389,107 downwards.
GATTGCCTATGGAACATTTCTATGAAAGTTTTGTCAAAATATCCGCAGAGGCTTGGCAGTAAATGCCATTTTTCAATTTTCCCCATTATAAGTCTATGGAAACTACAAGTTGCCATAGCAACCAACCTAATGAGCCGATTTTGATAAAAAACACAAACTTTCAATCCCCCAGCCCAAGGATGCTACAGATAAAATTTGGGCCCAATCGGCCCAGTGGCTTCAGAGGAGATGTCGTTTGAAAGTGTTGACGAAGACGACGCAGACGACACAGACGACACAGACGCAGACGACGACGTACAACTGCCTATCCTATAAGCTCCCCCGGAGCCTTCGGCTCTGGTGAGCTAAAAAGGTTGTATCATTTATGGTTGGTAGGGTGGAGATACTGTTTGCACTTCCAAAACAACACTAGAAATGCGTCCTAAGGACATGGATGCCCCCTCCTGAAAATATGTCTATGTTTGTATTCATCCATAGAAAGTTATTGACCATGTTGAACTTTTGGACCCTTTTTCACATTTGACCTCTAAGTATGACCTTGACCTTGGAGGTAAGGACTTCCGTTTTGTGTGAGGCAGACTGCCTCATGATGGCCAACATTTCTGCCAAGTAATTTCAAAATCCATCCAGAGATAAGAAAGTTATTGACTGCGTTTAAGTTTCGGCCATTTTTTTACCTTTGACCTCTAAGTATGACCTTGACCTTGGAGATACGGATCTGGGTTTGCATGTGACACATCGTCTCATGATGGTTAACATTTCTTCAAAGCAATTTCTAAATCCATCTAGAAATAAGTAAGTTATTGACTGTGTTTAAGTTTTGGACCCTTTTTTGACCCTTGACCTCTAAGTATGACCTTGACCTTGGAGTTATGGACCTGGGTTTTGCACGTGACACGTCGTCTCATGATGGTTAACATTTCTGCCAAGTAATTTTAAAATCCATCAAGAAATAAGGAAGTTATTGACCGCATTTAAGTTTCGGATGCACGGACGGACGGACAGGGGCAATGCTATATGCCCTTTCCAACATTCTTCGAATGGCGGGTGCCTAAAAATGTCTAGGCAAATAGCCAACACAAATTTACTAGTATGTAAGAAGTGAATGGCTGACGATTCGTGCGACACATATTCACAAATTTACTAGTAGTTAAAAAGCCAAAGTTCTCAGTTTTAATGGTAAAAACTTCCAGATTTTAAGCAGCACAAACCATTTTGAATTTTCTAAGCCTGTGATTTGGTAATTTCTTTGATACATGGTTGTTCAATTGTAGAAAGCGTGCGAAAGGCACTCTACCAAATCTTCTGGTGGACTCAGCGAATTTGACATATATTGACAACACCTGAATAGCTCCGCATAGTCAATCTTATCTGCGACTGCTATAACATACTGTATCTGGATAAAAATAAATGCTTGACTTCTGTGACAGCTTCAACTCAAACAAGGGCATCAAAAGTAAATAACACACAATATCGTAGGTACCTGGCCTAAAGTGATGCCCTAAGGCATTCTTTTTTTCCCAGAACTATTCCTCAGTGGAATAGTCTTCCCTCATCTGCAGTAGATGCTAACTCGGTAGAGGAGTTCAAAGTAGAAGTAAAACAAAGATCAGGAATTGATACAATTAACTTACTCCATCCATAAAAGACACCAAAGGGAAAGAAATACAAACATTAAGCGACCAGACCATAATGGAAACCTAAACAAAGGAAGGCCATATGGACAGTTACTTTCCCACAAAATGGCCATATGGCCATCCAAAATTAAAAGACACAAGTGATATACACAGTAAGTAACAAACAACAACATAAATAAAATGCCACGGAAGAGCCGCCTTGGAACGGTCAGTGGAAGATTTCCACTGGGGGGCTTAAATCGATTTTACGTGGCCACAATCCTCGCCCTTACTTCCGTCGCGATTAAGACAAATAATTTGTTCAGTCCGCATGAAGGCCTCCTAACTCATCAGTGCAACATCTCCGTGAACACAGAAATCAAAGAACCACAGAGGTGAGACAACGGTGAGGACTCGACAGCAAGAAACCACTGAAATGCTGGAGCAAAAGAAAACCAACAGTTAGACTCCGATGAGCCTGACCAGAGACAGAGCATCAGGCACCAACCAACATTATCTCTTTAATTTTCAATAAGCCTTTACGTTGGAGCCGTCATAGAATCTGAGGCCTGACCCACCGGCGTGCAATTAAAGAGGGAAGCAAAGTTGCCAACCGTGATTGGGTTAACTACCATGCATGCAGTCTGTCGTATAATATCCATGTTGTACCCAATCTTTTTATATCGAAGAATGATTTTACGAAATTGGGTGCTGAAGTCATTGCGGTTATATATTTTTCTGAATTTATATACTAAGTCACCATAAAATTCGGGTTCCGATAGACCTTGTTGCAGAAGAGATTTAAGTCCAATATTGAATTTTGAAATAAAATCAGAATGGCGTCTATAAAATTTTGAAAAGGCTTTGCGTAGTTTATGGTACCGATAACCCTGATTAAGGAGTTTAGCCGTTAATAATTTATTACGAGTGTTGAAGTCAGTTACATGACTACACACTCTAGCAAATCGAATTAATTGCGAAATATAAACGCCATAGGATGGCGCACGAGGAACATCACCATCCAAAAAAGAAAAATTTACAATCTCAAAATCAAAGTCATCGCGTTTATCATAAATTTTGCACGAAACAAATCCATCTACAATAGATAGATGTAAATCCAAAAACGGGGCCTCGGTATCAGAAGAATTTGCTTTATTTAACTGAAGTTCAAGGGGGTAAATCTGACTGATCAAACCATCAAAATAGGTATTATCAATATTTAATAAATCATCTAAATATCTAGAAGTAGAGCTAAAAGCTTCAATAATTTCAGATTGGTTATCAATGGAAAGCGACAAAATGAAGTCTCTTTCATAACAATACAAGAACAGATCAGCCACAAGAGGTGCGCAATTAGTACCCATCGGAATACCCACAATTTGTCTAAATAACTTAGTACCGAATCTAATATAAATATTGTCAAGTAGAAAGGTGAGGGCATCACACACTTTCTGACATGACCAAAGTGTATAATTCTTATGCTCTTTAGAAGTGAAAAATGCATTTCTGACATTACATGCAAGATAGAGAGAATCTTCTCTGTGAAAAGCCCATTCAATTAAATCATTAAGCTTTTCTTTTATAAGATTATGAGGAAGTGTAGTGTAAAGAGTGGAAAAATCGTAGGTAGACAGACTAGAAGCACGAAACTGTCTAGATTTCAATTTATTTAAAACCTCATTCGAATTTTTTATAGACCAAAACAGATTTCTTCCTGATCTTTCAAAGACTTTATCACAATATTTAATTACATGCGTTTTAATAGCAGTAAGACAGGAAGTTAATAATTTAGAAAGTTCAGTGGTAGTGCAAGAGCTAGAATTTGCAATAAACCGTGCTTTGTAAGGTTTTTTATGAAGTTTTGGTAACCAGTATAGCGTAGGAAGCTTGTCTTGGCCTTCGTTAACACACACAGCAAACTTGGTGGCTGAAAGACAAACATGTTTATCTACTATAGCTCTCTCTTCAGCCAAAGGCTGAAGTTCATAGGCCTTAGTACCACCAAGCTCCTGCTTAAGCGTGTTAACATAGTGGAGCCGTCACACAACGACGACGTTGTTAGCGGCCTTGTCTGCAGGGGCCAAAACAAACTTCTTATGAAATTCTTGAATACCTAGTTTAAGATGACGTAAAGACGTCTTGGGCTTAGGAGGTAATAAGTTAGTATTTTGAGAATAGAAAGAAATGCGTTTATTCACTAGTCTTAAAATGCTAAGTTTCCAGTCCAATAGGGCTTTACACTCAACATACTCTCGCTTACACCATCGATTACCGAATTCATTCAAGGAAGCAGCGATTTCATCTCTACATTTACTGAAATCAATTTTAGAAGGAAACCGATATTTCGGTCCTTTAGAAATTATATTCCTTATCCTAGAATCAGGAATAATTTTCAAATTGCCAGTAATTACATGACCAGCAGCAGGATAGCAATACTTTGAGTTTTTACAATCACATGAATCAGGAGTATTAGTATCAATATCAAGATCTGAAACAAGTTTATTGAAATTAAAAATGATAGATCTAACAGGTTTGTTATATTTATAGCAAATTATAGGTGTTTCAGTATTTTGAAAATAAGCAGGAATGGAAGAAAGCACCGATCTCTCACGGAAGATACTGGGCAAATCTATAAAATCCATACCCTTATTAATGAAGGATATTTTGAAGAAATGACGTTTATGATTAATTTCAGAATCAATGTAAGGACGGAGAGTATGCTGAGTATAGCCTCTAGTTAAGAGAGCCGCATCATATAACTGATGAGAACTATCGCAGAATTTATTCGCCTCGGTGTCCAGAAGACGTAAAACAGAAACAGGTAATGAACTTAAAAATGAAAGCATAGAGTGGCGTCCATGATTTAATAATATAATTGACAGTCACTTCAGTCTAGTATTGTTTCGTTTAAACGCACGTGATTTACGTTTAAAGTTACCATTTTTCCTGGTGCCGTGAGATCTAGTTCGGCGTTTTCGACATTCCAGGAGTGAGAAAATATCAAAGTCCGGCATTCTGGAAATATTACCCTCATGATAAATGTTGTCATTAAATCCCAGTGGAAAAGGGGTCTGTAAAAATTTAATCCATTTCAGTTCAGCTTCATGTCTTTTGATTATTTTGAATCTAGATGTAGAATTTGCATCGTAATAAAGTTTTTCCACTGGTTGTATAATAATGTTATTTACAGAATGACCTGTACGTCGAAAGTGACGGTACAAGAAAGTGTCAGTTTTCTTAGGCTTACTCATTCTACGATAATGCTCGTTCAATCTAGTTTTAAGCATGCGGTTAGTTTGACCGACGTACTGCATATTACAGTTTGCAGCACGTCAAGTAATTAGATAAATTAAATCTGTAGACTGTCATGTCAAATCAGACATGTTAACTACAGAGAAGCGTCTACCGTTTACAGATGAAGTAACGGTAGACGCAGTGCTTAAATGCGAACAACATCTGCACCTCTTGGCATTGCACTTAGAAATGCTAGGATACATTCCACTTCTTTTCCACGGATTAGTATATTTTCGAAGGATGGGTGATTTGAGAGGAGATAGTCTTATACGAAGACTACTCCCAAAAACATTGGTATTGCCTGCTCCTTTGAGATTAACTGAAGTTACAGAAGACAAATTTAAGGGTCTAACCAATACCGAAGGCAACATAGTATTAAAGTTCTTAATAGAATGGGGAATCCGTACAGAAGAAGCAGAGTGTAACCTAAGGGGTGATATTGATATTTTAAATGTATTTGTAATACTCATTTTGGTTAGTAAGGTTGTGATACCGTCAAAACTAAAGCGATGTTCATACCGGTTATTAAATAAATAAAATTACTGAAGAAGATTCCTTCGAATAGAAGGAAGGTACAACAAAAGCCCACAAAACATCCTAGTCTACTTAAAGTACAGGGATGTCAAACAAGCAGTTGTTATACAACGAGGAACGAACATCGGTTTAATAATGACCTTCAACAGGTATCTAAAGGATGTCAATTGATGGAACAGTGAAAAGCAATTGCATAAGCAATCCCTGAGGATTGGAAAAATAAGAGCATTAAATGCATGTACGGGGAGACCTTTTACAGCCGCCACACGGTAGTGTAGATTGGGACGAGGTTTTAGTATACCTCTGTTAATGAGATTGTAAATAGTTTTCTGGACTCATCCAGTGTCCTCTTTTTTTTTTTTTTTTGCTAAATTCTAAATTTAGCCACCCACCCAACTGAGGTAATGGACAAATATGACTGACTCAGTATATAAAGTTTGATAGATAATCTGTCAAAGACTTACTGGAGAGTCTGTAAGCTGTAGAACGTTCCCATTCTTGATGTTTTTTCGATTCTGAAAAAGACAACCAAATTGCATCACACTAACAAGGCTGCGCCAAGTCAACCCCTATCTGCTGAATAAACTGATTTAGCCACACCCATTTCTGACTAGCAACCAATAAAATTACTTGTAATACTATGTACTCATTCAATTCACAAACTGCATGACAAACAGTTTAGATGTGGATAAGTTGGCTTCTCCAGAAGCCATCTGATCTAGATCTACCCTGTTTGACAAGGTAGGGGTTGCAAAAATTAAGTTGAACAAGAGCTGTCGCCAGACAGCATAGCTCGCCTGTTTCGCGCTTTCAACATAGAAGGTAAAATTAGTGAACCATGAAATATAGGTCACACACACCTAGATACATTTTCAGGTCAGTGACCAGGTCACATGGAACATATATGCCAAATATTACATTTCAGAATCACAATGTGTATGAATTATAAGGCAAAATCAATGAACCATGAAAATAGGTCACACTAGACATATTTCTATGTCAATCATCTCGTCACATGGAACTTATAATTCAGGACTGAAGTTTCTTAAAAAAAAAAAATAGTAGTCAATTTGGCAGAGTCACTGAATCATGAAATTTAGGTCACACTGACCAAGATATAATTTCGAGGTCAATCATGGGGTCACATGGAATAAATAATCCAGGCAGGATGTTTCTTCATGAAAAATTATTAAAGATAATAGGCAAATCACTGAACCATGAAATATAGGTCACAGTGACCTAGATATATTTTGAGGTAAATCATGGGGTCACATGGAACTAATAGCCCAGGTATGACATTTCTCCATCAAATAGTAATAAAGATAATAGGGAAAATCACTGAACCATGAAATATAGGTCACAATGACCTGGATTTATTTTGTGGTCAATAATCAGGTCACATGGAATAAATAATCCAGGTGTAACATTTCTTCATCAAATAGTATTCAAGATAATAGACAAAATCACTGAACCATGAAATATAGGTCACAGTGACCTAGACATATTTTGAGGTCAAGCCTGAGGTCACATGTGACTAATCACCCAGGTATGACATTTTTCCATCGAATAATATTCAAGACAATAGGCAAAATCACTGAACCAAGAAATATAGGTCACACTGACCTAGCTATATTTTGAGGTCAATCATGGGGTCACATGGAACTAATAATCAAGGTATGACATCTCTCCATCAAAAAGTATTCGAGATAATAGGCAAAATCACTGAGCCAAGAAATATAGATCACACTGACCTAGATATATTTTGCAGTCAATTATCAGGTCACATAAAACTAATAAACCAGGTATGACATTTCTCCATCAAATAGTACTCGAGATAATAGTCAAAATCATTGAACCATGAAATATAGGTCACAGTGACCTAGATATATTTTGAGGTCAATCATGGGGTCACATGGAACTAATGTCCCAGGTATGACATTTCTCCAACAAATAGTCTTCAAGATAAAAGGCAAAATCACTGTACCGTGAAATATAGGTCACCATGATCTTCACCCTTTTACACTTGAACCAATGTCACTTGGTTGGCTGATGTATAACCAATTCTGTCTATAACTTGTTAGCATAAGGGAAAGGTATACAACAAATTACAAAGTTGTCCTAGATTTTGACCCCTAGCCCCACCCCATCCCCACTCTCAGGCATGAACCCAGGGGGGGGGGGGGGTGTTGTCTTGGAATCTCAGAAGACACTCCCAGGTATCCAAGTTGTAAATATGAATGCTTTGTGAAGAGTGACTGCTGAGACATAAGCATTTCAAAAACTTTAACATAGTATTACATAGGTGTTCTAGATTTTGACCCCAAGCCCCACCCCGGGGCTTGACCCCAGGGGTCTGTTATCTTTGAACATCAGAAGACCCTCCCAGGTACTAAAGTTCCAAATATGAGTGCTCTGTGATGAGTGACTGTTGAGATATAAGCATTTGAAAAACTTTAACGCAGTGTGAAGCGCACGCGCACAGCGCACGCGCACGCCATCCGAGGTGACAAAAATAGCTCTCCATGTACTTCGTACAGGCGAGCTAAAAAAGGCAATAACTCTCATAATAATTGTAGCTCCCTAACTGGCAGATTTTACCTTTAAGATGCAGAGAAAACTACATCTGAAAATGTCTTCTGGTTATGTCGTTTGCTGAATCTTCTTGCAAACTTTTTAGAAATATTTTTTCATACAGACAAACAGTGTGGCCCCAGATCAGACTGCCCCTAGAGGATCAGTCTGATCGCAAACAGCGAGGACCCAGATAAGACTGCTCCTAGAGAAGCAGTCTGAATTTGGTCCACACTGTTTGCAAAAATGACTTTTAAAGTAACCGGCAGACGACAAAGTAGATGACAATTGTTTTGATTGGCATTTTATGGGTTAACCCTGAATATAATCTGACCAATATTTCACGACAGTGAAACTTCAACACCATCAAAGTTGTTTTGTTTTTGTTTGATTTGAGGTTTAACGTCCCCGTCAACACTGTAAAGGTCATTTTGGAGATGTTGCTTCCAATTTTGTGGGACTTTTACCCGACACTGAGATGAAATGACATCTCAAGCCCTGTCGCCCAATAGGGTTTATTAGCATGGACGGTCCGCCTCGCACTGCGGTTCCTGGACAGGCTTAGATCCTCTAAGCGGTTTACCAGTACTAGTGTGCGGGCCGGATTCAGCTCTGCGTGGAAGCATCATGCAGCCCATATATTCCTTTAAGCCCCTATGGGCGGGTGTGCACCATCAAAGTTGTAGGGGTTGCAAAAGTTTGTGTACAGACACTGCCTTTATGTGCCTGCCTGCCTATCTACTCAACCAGTCAACGCTATTTTAAAGGACAGATTTTTAGAAAAACCCTTCCAAAAATCACTGGTGCATAGGTATACCTGTCATATTTTACACATTCTTTTGACAAGTAAGACATTTTTGGGGGATTTCCAGTTTGCTTTCCAACAAGCTCAGTCCCTCTGAAATAGTAGCCAACACATTGGGAGCATGAACATGTACTCCTAAAGGAGGGAGTACAGTAATGATCCAAAGTATTGGGACAGACATAGCTAAGCAAACAGTGCAGATCCAGATCAGACTGCTCCTGAAGGAGCAGTCTGATCAGGGTCTTCACTGTTTGCCATTCTGCCTGCACCTTTTGGACCTCTGCTGGATACTGAAACAAATTTGTAAAAATTTTAGGAGAACCACAGCAAGGTGTACGGATTTTTAGGACTTTTATGGTAGAACCTTACTGAAATCAAAGCACCGACAGCACTGGGAACTGATTGTCTCTGAGTGCAGGCTGGGATAATAATTCAAAACGGAGACATACACTGTTTTAATTAACCCTTAAACTCCTGTACTTCAAGCAAACACGGTCCCCGTCCATCAGGGCTTGAAGAAATAGATGGGCTGCATGATGCTTCCACGCAGAGCTGAAACTGACCCACACACGAGTACTCAGTTGGTAGAGTGTCCGCTCCGGGGAACGGGAGGTCTCGGGTTCGATCCCGGGCCGCGACATACCAAAGTCGTTAAAAATGGTACTAGCTGCTCCTCGCTTGGCACTCAGATTTACGGGGTAGAGCTAGGACTGGTCGATCCAGTGTCAGGATAATGTGACTGGGTGTGGTATCATGTAATGTGTCTGGGACATGATACTTCAGTGAGGCAGCACTATAAACGTGAGCATTGAGCTCCCTGTCGCAACCAGACACCGTCGTGATATGACTGAAAAATTGTTGAAAGCGACGTTAAACCCGAATTCACACACACACACACACACACACACACACACACACACACACACACACACACACACACACACACACACACACACACACACACACACACACACACACACACACACACACACACACACACACACACATAAGTACTGGTAAACCGTTTAGAGGATCTAAGCCTGCCCATGCAAAGCGGTGCGGGTCGGACCGTCCATGGTTATGCACCCTATTGATTTCATTGGGCAGCAGGGCTTGAGATGTCATTTCAACTCAATGTCGGGTACAAGTCCTACAAAAGTGGAAGCAATGTCTCCAAAATGACCTTTACAGTGTTGACGGGGATGTTAAACCTCAAATCAAACAAAACTTCAAGCAAACAGTAAAGACCCTGATCAGATGCCACTTTCTGCGCTGTCAGATATGGGTCTACATTGTTTGTCAAACCCAACACACGAGCACAGTCCAGATCAATTCTGATCTCATAACGATAAGAACAGCATGGCTAAAAATAAACCCTTACCTGGATTTTGTACAAATCAGTGAGTCACATGGACACCAGCAACATAAACCTTCTGCACTTAGTAACTTTGGGTTGATTGACAAATAATAATTATTGACACAAAGAACATCCTTTCCCCTTTAAATAACACAGGAGAAAGTATGGAAAGCCAAACAAACCTTATTAATGAATCTGAATCCCCCACAGTCCTCAGCCGGGATTTCATACCAAACAGAATCTTGTCCTTGCATTTTTGTCACTTTTTCTTTCTTTTTTTGTCTATTAACTGGCTGAACTTAAGGAGCATGGATTCACCTGGCACTGTTTCTACCAATTTTTACGAGGGAGAAAACTTTTGTGACTTCCTGTTGGCTTTTTCGTAATTTTAGGTGCTCTGAAAAGGGGTCTACTCTTAAAGGAAAGAATTTGCTCCTGCGGGTCTACTCTTAAAGGAAAGAATTTGCTCCGCAGGAGCAAATTCCTTCCTTTAAGAGTAGACCCCTATGCTTATTGGAAACCAAAATATTTTCAAAAGATTTATCTCCCCTGAAGTTGTATCGATGCCCCTTAAGTATTTATAGCGTGTTCTGATTTTCTTATAACATTCTAATTTTTCCTTAATTTCAAAGGGTTTGAATCTCATCCAAACTTCAAGTAACTAAGTAACTGCCAAAACCGTGTTTGCAAAATTAGGGGCTGTCGTGAACAGCAGGGTAAGTGTTAATAACCAATGTAGATCCTAATTTCTTAATACATTATCACAAAATGAAATTAAACAAATACAGATAATAGAATGATAAAAATTTTTTGATATTAATATTTTATCTAATCATTATAACTTAACCCTTATCCCACTGAACACGACAATCCCTACCTTTGCAAACAAATTGATTCCTGATCAGATGGCTTCTGAAGAAGCCATCTGATCTGGATCTACACTGTTTGTCATTCAGTTTGTTTACTGCAAGTTTGATGAAGATCAGATCAGAAATGGCCAAGAAAAAGTGGAGACGTCGTTTTCCCCATTATAAGTCTATGGGAAAATTTTTCACGCTCAAAGGGATGAAACTGGAAAACCGCTAATCAGATTCAAACCAAATTCGAACTCGTCCAGGATTTTATGCTTGTCCTCGTTTATGAAAAGTTAAAAAAAGATCAGATCTTAAACGGCTGAGAAAAGCTGGAGACACCATTTTTCACTTATATTTATGCTCAAGGGCAGGTAACTCCAAAGCTGTTTGTCCCGTGCAGCCCAAATTGAACTCGATGTAGTCTGTAAGCCCCTCCTGGTTATCTGCAAGTTTGATGAAGATCGGATCAGAAATGGCTGAGAAAAATTGGAGACGTCGTTTTCCCCATTATAAGTCTATGGAACCTTTTTGTTTCCATGGCAACCACAGTTCTGATCAAAACTGGTCCAAAACCTAATGCAGTCAATCCCCCAAACCAGTGATGCTGCACATAAAATTTGATTGGGATTGGCCAGCTAGTCACTTAGATATTCATGTTCAAAGGTGTGGATGACGGACGCACAACAGACAGACCCAAGATGCCTACCTATACTATAAGCTAACCTTGTGAGTCTTCGGCTCAGGTGAGCTAAAAGGTCAGATCATAAATGGCTGAGAAAAGCTGGAGACACCATTTTCACTTATATTTATGCTCAAGGGAAGGTAACTCCAAACCTGTTTGTCCCGTGCAGCCCAACTTTGAACTCGACGTAGACTGTAAGCCCCTCCTGGTTATTTGCAAGTTTGATGAAGATCGGATCAGAAATGGCTGAGAAAAAGTGGAGACATCGTTTTCCCCATTATAATTCTATGGGAAAAATTTTCACGCTCAAGGGGATGTAACTAGAAAACCGCTGGTCAGATTCAAACCAAATTCGAACTCGTCCGAGATTTTATGCTTGTTCTCCTTTATGAAAAGTTACAAAAAGATCAGATCATAAATGGCTGAGAAAAGCTGGAGTCACCATTTTTCACTTATATTTCTGCTCAAGGGCAGGTAACTCCAAACCTGTTTGTCCCGTGCAGCCCAAATTCGAACTCGACATAGACTGTAAGCCCCTCCTGGTTATCTGCCAGTTTGTTGAAGATCGGATCAGAAATGGCTGAAAAAAAGTAGAGACATCGTTTTCCCCATTATAAGTCTAAGGGAAAATTTTTCACACTCAAGGGGATGTAACTGGAAAACCACTAGTCAGATTCAAACCAAATTCGAACTCGTCCCCATTATAAGTCTATGGAACGGTTTTGTTTCCATGGCAACCATAATTCCAATCTGATCAGCCCAAAAACCTTATGGAGCCTTTCCCCCTACCTGATGATGCTTCTCATGGAATTTGATCAAGATTGGCCATGGAGTATTAGAGATATACTTATTTGAAATTGTTTACGGATGCACGGACGCACGCACACACGCAAGACAGACAAAATGTGATCACAAAAGCTCACCTTGTCACTACGTAACATGTGAGCTAAAGTTATTAATATTATTATTTTTTTTTTGCAAACAGTATAGGCCCTGAACAGATGCTGCATTCTGTTGTGGCTGATTTAGCCCAGCACAGTTTGCCAATTAACCGTTTTGGGGTTTCCGGTACAAAATGGGTTACTTACATATAATAAGTATCTAAAACATAGAAAACAGTGCAGACCTAGATAAAATTTTCAAACAAGTTGACATGCCCCCGCCGATTGGGGCTTGAAGAAATATATGAGCTGCATGATGTTTCCATGCAGAGCTGAATCCGACTGCACACATGTACTGGTATACCGCTTAGAGGATCTAAGTCTGCCCAGGAAAAGTGATGCGAGTCGGACCCGTCCATGCTTATAAACCCTACTGGTTTCATGGGCGACAGGGCTTGAGATGTCATTTCATGTCAGTGTCGGGTTAAAGTCCCACAAAATTGGAAGCAACGTCTCCAAAATGACCTATAGAGTGTTGATGGAGACGTTAAACCTCAAATCAAACAAACAAAAGCTGACAGAAAGAGATTGCAGAGAATGGAAGCTCTCTGCTATCGACCCTCATGATAGACAAGCCTGGAGATCTGGTGTAAGATCTGCCATGCATGCAGCAAGCCAGCTACCTGGAAGGGGGCTCACTTATGAGGATGTTGCCCCTGTACCTGCACATTAATCAAAAATCCATTGATGATGATGATACAAGTGATAACACCATCTTATACATGTCCATGTATGAGACAGAATTTATGACATGGCTGGATGTGTGAAAGAAAACTTGCTTCATGACATGATGACATAAGCAGGTAGGGAATGTCCAGATCAGCCTGCGCATTATGCGCAGGCTGATCTGATCATTCCCTGCCTCCATGAGGCCTCTACACATGTCTGGATGTGTGAAAGAAAATTTGTTTCATGACATGATAACATAAGCAGGTAGGGAATGTTCAGATCCGCCTGCACATTATGCGCAGGCTGATCTGATCATTCCCTGCCTCCATGTGGCCTCTCCAGACCCCTGGCTTTTCATAGAGAAGGAAATGATGTCCCCATTGAAAAGACTGGAAATATAACTTCCTTGGTCAGATATCCTTGAAACAAGGTTTCATTTGTGATATGACTCAATAAATCATCTGGAAGTTTTAACTTCCTGATAATTCTTAATGTGTGCTCCCATTATCAGTCATTTACCAACTTCCTGGTGTCATTTTTTGTTTGTTTGTTTGTTTGTTTGTTTACTTCAACCAGATTTTGGTATGCTGGAACCTTATTAACCCTTATCTTGCTGAATATTCATCTAAGCCACACCCATTTCTGTCTATCAACCAATCAGATTACTTGATGCCAATAATTGCAACAAATTCATAAACTGAATGGCAAACACTGTAGATCCTGATCAGATGGCTTCTTCAGAAGCCATCTGATCTGGATCTACATTGTTTGAAAGCTGAGGCATATCCGGGATCAGCAGGACAAGGGTTAACATAGCATGATAGATCAGTGGTTAGTGTACTTGCCTCTGATGCTAGAGGTCCCACGTTCGATCCCCGGCAGCAGCGTTAAACTTTCGGTGGCCGAACAAGCTCCATTGGCATCATTTGCAGGGACCGTCTTTCAGAGTGGGACATTAACTGGAGGCCCCCTGTGCAGGGAGAGTCATGCCCTGTGCAGGTTAAAGACCCCTACTGTAATTACATGATTACTTTGTAGGCTTTCATCCTGCAAACCTGGTGTGTATGTTATGTACACCTGCGAGTAATGGTCAGATGTGAACGATCGCAGTATAAGTAGAAAGATAGAAAAAATATGAATTGCTTTGTGAGCAATGTCATAGTGTCATAACACATTTTTTGGTACAACTGATATTGGCTTTAAGTTGGGCAAGGCCTATTGTAGGGGTAGATGGGGAGCATTGTTTCTTAGTCTGTCTCGAAACTTCTATTCATTTACCCCTTACAACCCTGTCCCTCAGTTTCCTCTCCTCTACTATCTCTTCTACCTCCTTCTCCCTTTCTCTGGGAGATGACACAAAATGACCCACAAGGGTTGATGTGTCTTTAAACCCAAAACAATCAATCAATACATACACTTTTTCCGTGCAAGCTTTGGTAAGTCAGTCTGATGTGCATCTGTCTGTTAATCAGAAGCTGCCGGGGTTCAATACCTGCCAGGTCCGCAACATTCTTTTGTGGAAATTGATCATGAAATCTTTCGACAGTCGACCTCTCCCTTCTGCTGATTCAAGAAGGGCAAGTGTCAGTTTCTGGCTAAAGAATGTGCACTGTACAGGCTAGCCGCTTATGCATAAGCCTGCCCAGAAAAAGTGTAACTAAACTGTAGGAGTGTAACGATGCATCGGACCATCGATGCATTGCGATAGGCACTGGGCCGATAGTACTGCATCGATGGTAAAGTCAAACATCGATGACTATTGCCGATAGTGTTTTGAACTATCGATAGTTTCGATAGTTTTCTATATCACAAGTTTTTCAGATAATTCTCGAAGTTGTTTCATTCTTAAATATATTCTTTATTACGACCTGCGTCTTGTACCCAGTCAAGCATTAAACTTTATATTGTCTTAATTGTAATCCTATAATCTCCTGTGCCAGTGGGAGTCAACGTATGCTTGCAACGGCTGCTTGTCTTGAGATAAGGGCAATGAAATTACTGCCAACTCATGATTTGGCGGTAGCCTACAGGTACACTGTGTTTATGCATCCTATTTGTTATGGATTATCCACTTAACACCAAATGTCGGTATAGAGTCAGTACCCTGAATATTCCTTCATTGAACTGGTAAATTTACAGCTTTCTGAAGCGCATTTCACACTAAACACTTTAATGTTAATTGAGTTCGAAATAATTGACCACATATTTTGATTCGCTAATCTGCAAGCTGTCTGTAAGCTAGTGATATGAAAAGCTATAATTAATGCGTGTTTACACAGTGGTATTTATTATCAAAGGGTGCCGCCCGCATTAGCACGTGAAGCATGGAAAGTCCGCATGTGTCATTACCGCTTCAAAAGGTGCAAAAAATTGTTCTGGTTGATGTTTTAGAGGATTCTTATTTTTGTCAATAGCAGACATCAAAGGAAATGAAATACGTGTCGTCGTGCAAAGAACGTTTATAATTTGGGCATCCAGACAATGTCTGTACAGCCGAGGAATTAATTTTAAATCTTGGACATCGTGCATTCAAAATATGCACAGGAAAATACAGCACTAGAAAACAAAGAAAATAAAAACGTGGTTCGATTTTCTGTTTATTTGTATTGCTAAAAGATTTGACCAAACAACAAAAGAAATATACAAAATGATTTTAGGAACATCAATTCACAATAAAAGTGTTGTGCAATTAGATAAGTTGGCAGATGCAATAATGTCGGGGATGACATTATAAGGCATGTTCGGCACGGTACTGATGACGTCATCGGTCGGCCGGGGCCGATTTGGATTTAAAAATTTGTTAGCCCCGATTTCAATGGTGTTCCGTTTAACAAACGCATGCGATCGATTGTGTACCGAAACACTGAGACTTATATTAAAATTTCATCAGATTTTCTGCCAGAAGATTCAAATCTAACTTCCTGTATCACAGGTCCTGGTGTATGAATGTCATTTGACGTGTCACCGGAAACAATTATGATTCTGAATAGTGCGCATTGCCGACCTAGTTTCTCAGATATCTACTACCATTTTTAATTGGGCGTATTTCTTTCATAAAATGTGACAGCTAAACTGTTGTGGATAGAGAACGGAACTTTGCACAATTCCTGGATTATCCTCGGATGTATTATTTAAGTGTACGACTTTTCCCACCAAGCGTCTTCTATTTTGGCGCCAAAACATAACCATGCACGAGACAGTAGAATAGTCTGTTTCATATTTACATGCATACATCGACTGTTAGATGTAGCTAATCCTCTTAGGCCCGGAGCGATTTGATTGTGGATTAAATTTTATGGTAGAGACATAACCTTATTTTCACACCTTGTCATGCGAAACGGTGTAGGCTTAACGATAGCGCCGGAGGCTTGTGTTTTCAGTGTTATAGTAGAACAGACTGATCCGTGACAAATTCGGTCGGCGTTTATAACACGATTCGGTTAACTAACAAGGTTGGGTGTACCCGAAGTTCTGTGTTATAACGAGCTTGAGGTGTATTTAGTCACTTTATCATGTCTGAAGTTGTTTTTGAAGACAAGCAAAGATTTCATTGCCTTCGTGAAGAGCTTACATTTATTTTGATTAAGAAACTGATGTTACATGTACATTCTCATTGTGAAATGATAAATGTACTTGGTTGGAATCTTCTTGGCTACTTCTAATAAAATGAGTTTCCCGGCTCTTCCAGGAGAATTTAAACTTAAAGAAAAAAAGTTGCTCCTGGGGAGTGTTTTCTTCCTGTAGGGAAACCAGAAAAGCAAACAGGAGTTTACAACAGTTATCCCTCTGTGTAAATTATCTTGTTTATATCTTTTATGTAGATAAAACATACAGCAAAACAGTTTGAAGGTTTGAATAGTTTTTATTTCCATCTTAAACAAGAAAATATGTATCCGGCAATAGTATCGCAATAGTATTGCAATAGTAGTCAGCAATAGTAATAGTATCGCAATGGTTCTTCTTGCAATGTCAATACTATCGCAATAGTCATTTTCTGACTATCGTTACATCCCTACTAAACTGACCGGCTCGATATGACCTAGTGTTGACTTGGCTGTTAATCTCCAAGCAAACAAACACATTTTCCACAATATGAGGCAGCAACACAGAAAAATGTTTGCCGCCGTTGGTCGTCACATTTTCTATAGGTGTTCAATGTACTTCCATTGCGTTTGTGCCATAATGATCCTAAGTATTGAGACAAGCTGGCCTAAGCAAACAGTACAGACCCAGATCATCTGATCAGGGTCTACACCGTTTGCCATTCTGTTTGGACGTTTTGGACTCCTTGCAGGATCATGAAACAAATTTGTACAATTTAAGGAAATTACAGCAAGTCCTCAAGGTATCTGAATTTTTAGGATTTTTACGGTACCTGTAGATATCAAAGCACTGAAAGAACTGACGGGTCGACTGTCTCTGAGTGTAGGGAACCGGAAAAACCTTCCTGAGCTGGGACCTTACTACTATTTTGTTTAAACCTTAAATTACTGTATTCTAAGCAAAGTGTAGACCCTGATCAGATCCCACACTTTAGAGTGAAAATAAGGCTAGACATTACATGTGAATCGTCTGCAAGCAGACAATTCACATGCAATGTCAAGCCTTATTTACTAGAAATAAAATTGTCGTCTGCTCCTAGAATGTATGTAGCAGCTGAAGACACTTCATCAACCTTACATGTACATTTTGTCATACCATACGACACTGTGCATTGTCATCGCCGAGGGTATGTTTACATTTTATATAATTGCTTTTATCATGATTTTTTTTTAACCTGAAAGCACGAAGCACAAATGAGGCAGACGACATTTCAAATATTTTTTCTCAGTTTTCAGAGACAATAAGTCTTGACATTTCATGTGAATCATCTGCCAGGCAGATGATTCACATGAAACGCCAAGACTTATTTACTTTCAGAAATAAATAAACAGATCTAAAATATCATCTGGTTGATCATCTTGCCTAATGCTTTAAATGGCAAGAGTCACTGCACCGAAAACGATCTGTTCATGTCTCAAGTGACGGTGTACCATTTCTAAGGGGATGCACCGGCAGTCGTGAATAATAGCCCCAGATACCAGACACAAAAGCCCTTTTAATTAGACGGAAGGTGCACTATTCCATATTACAGCATAGTTTATTTTGATCCCTTAACCCTTATCTTGCTGAATATTCATTTAAGCCACACCCATTTCTGTCTATCAACCAATCAAATTACTTTATGTAATTTATTGCTACAAATTCATAAACTGAATGCCAAACAGTGTAGATCCTGATCAGATGGCTTCTTCAGAAGACATCTGATCTGGATCTTGAAGCCATCTGATCTGGATCTACACTGTTTGCAAAGATAGGGGTTGTTGTGAACAGCAAGATAAGGGTTAACCCTTGAAGGAGTAGCAGACGACAAATTTTGCAGCAGACGACAAACTTTACAGCAGACGACACTCTAAATTCTTTCTTTTCATTCTCATTCTTCCGAGAAACTGAGGCTTGACATTTCATATGAATTGTCTCCAAGGTAGACAAGTTACATGAAATGCTTTCTTTCATTTTCTCCAAAAACTGAGAAAACTAGAAATGTGTCCATGGGATATGTATGCCCCATGTGACCTGCTAGTTGTGACACGGATGAAAAATTTCATTACAAAAACAATTTTTGAAATAAGAAAAATAAGGTTTACCCCTGTAAACCCCCGTTTACTATATAAAAGTGGGGTTCAAGGAAATATATAAATGCACTGTAAAATGATATAAGAAAAATAATACCTGGCTACCCCCTCTTCTCTGGGGCTATAAAAACTTTGTTTACCCGCTTTCATGGAAAACCCCAAAAGAACTTGCAAACAGCGCATGCCAAAGAATGCAGCCATGTCTGATCATGGTCTTCAGAGTTTACAAAATGTTTAGCCATTTTCTAACATTCTGCATGCTGGGTACTTTTTTCAGCATACAAGATTTTGAACTATTTTTCTTATTTTCCCCAGAAAACAGGGTTTGTCATAACATGCAAATTGTCTTTGGCTTAATGTCAAATCCTGGATAATATATATTTGTCTGTTACATATACATGTCATTGACACAATTAAAATAAAGTTTAAAGCAATCCAGCAAGGAGTCCAAAAAGTGCCAACAGAATGGCAAACAGTGTTGACCCTGATCAGACTGCTCCTGCATGTGAGTCTGATCTGGGCCTGCACTGTTTGCTTAGGCCTATCTGTCCAAATACTTAGTATCATAATGGTACTGTTTACATTTGTAACCCACAGTTTTCTCAATATAAAGTAGAGTTTAGAGGGGTTTTCATTGAACAGACTTGTTAACAAAATGGTCAACCATGACAATTTAGGGCAGCAAAGCAACTTTGAAAAAGAGTCACTTCCCTTGAAGGTATGGCTAGTGTCTCTTTTAACCCATTTTGTTCCAGAAATCCCAAAACGGGTACCCTGGCAAACAGTGCAGACCCAGATTAGACGCCGCAGAACGTGGTGTCTGACCAGGGCCTCCACTGTTTGCTAAAAGTTCAGCCATTTTCCAAATAACTTTTGATGAAAACACAACCTGACACCCCTAAATTTAGAAATGAAGTCCTGCTATATATAAGGAGGAAGATTCCATTTGGTACAAAAAGGGTTAAAAGAAATTTACCTTTTCCGTGATGTAGGTTTGTCCATTGGGCTCGGAAAACTGTAGTGCATAGTCTTCTGGGTTTGTCATTCCCCATCTGTGTAAAAAAAAAAAATCTTATTCCTTATCCTGCTGAAGATGACAACCCCTACCTTTAACAAGAAATCCGCCGAAGGCTATGTCGCGCCTGTGTGGGCGCAAAGTCATCGAACCATGATATGTAGGTCAAGGTCAAACATAGATGCTTGCACAAAAGATTCCATTCTCAAATGCAAGCTTGTTCTAAGCATCATTAATGAAGCTCTAATAATTCTTGAGAAATGAACTTAACCATTAGGGTGAACGCCAGGGTGGTCGCAATATTTTACAAAGTCATTGAACCATGAAATTTAGGTCAATGTCAAATATGGATGTTTGCATTGAAGTTGCCATCCCAAGATTCAAGTTTGCACCAAATATCATTAATGAAGCTCTTATAAATCTTGAGAAATAAATTTGACCATTAGGTTGAACGCTAGGGTGGTCGCAATATTTTACAAAGTCAGTGAACCATGAAATGTAGGTCAAGGTCAAATATTGATGCTTGCATGTAAGCTGTCATCCCCAGATACAAGTTTGTACCAAGTATCATTAATGAAGCTCGTATAGTTCTTGAGAAATAAACTTGAACCTCAGGGTGAACGCTAGGGTGGTCGCAATATTTTATAAAGTCAGTGAACCATGAAATGTAGGTCAAGGTCAAATATGGATGCTTGCATGTAAGCTGTCATCCCCAGATATAAGTTTGTACCAAGTATCATTAATGAAGCTCTTATAGTTCTTGAGAAATAAACTTGAACCTCAGGGTGAACGCTAGGGTGGTCGCAAATGTCGACGCTTGACAAACCGGGCGCCTATATCGCGCCATGCTAATAGTAGGCGTGACAAAAACAGTGTAGATCCAGATCAGATGGCTTCTTCTGAAGAAGCCATCTGATCAGGATCTACCAGTTTGTGAACTGATTGAATACATTAAGTCAGATAATTTGGTTGGTAGATGTTCAGAATGGTTTGTGGCAAAATTAATTTATTCAGCAGGATAAGTGTATATAATTATTTCATCTGCATCAGCTGTTGGCATTTTGGCAGTATGATAAGTGGGATTTAACCCTTGTCCTGCTGAATATTTTAATCTGCCACACCCACTACCAATTATCAACCAATCAGATTACTTGATGCAAATTATTGCAACAAATTCACAATCTAAATGGCAAACAATGTAGATCCTAATCAGATGGCTTCGCCAGAAGCCATCTGATCTGGATCTTCATTGTTTGGAAAAAAAGGCGTATCCAGACTCAGCAGGACAAGGGTTAAAATAAGGATACTCGTGTTGTATCTATCAAGTTGTACCGTGTAGCCCTGAGAGTTTTATGAAACAAAAGTTGTCTATATAAAGTTACATACATCTTGATCTATTGTGTAGCCTGGGCTTTATCCTGCTGAAGACGACAATGCCTACCTTTGAACAAGAGCATCGCATGCGGGTGCCAATGCTCAGCTGCAAAATTCTAAGTCGAAAAAGGGGCATAACTGTGCCAAAAATATTTTGAGGGTTACCTCACCTATTGGTATGAGTTCCCCTTCTCATAATGAACAACTAGTCCGAGTTTCAAGTAAATATGTTCAGTAATGACAGAGATATTACAAAATGTCCAAGTTTTTGCACGACGACGACGCAGACGACGCCAGAGCTATGACAATAGCTCGTCGTTTTCTTAAAAGGCCGAGCTAAAAACAGTGTAGATCCAGATCAGTTGACTTCTGAAGAAGCCATCTGATCAGGATCTATCTATATGTCATGCAGTTTGTGAAATGAACGAGTAATTTGATTGGTGGAGAGTCAGAAATGGGTGCGGCTAAATTAATTTATTTAGCAGGATAAGGGTTAACAACATCAGCCATCATCACAGTAGATGGCTTTTTTTTTTCAGCTGAAAACTGAAATCCTATATCCCACCATGCTGAAAACAGGCAGGGAAAAATGTATCAAATATATTGAAAAATGACCATTTATGGTCATTTAAGTGGTTATTTTTCCATATAGTCATTTGATTTGATTTTGAGGTTTAATGTCCCCGTCAACACTGTATAGGTCATTTTGGAGACATTGCTTCCAAATTTGTGGGACTTTTACTCAACACTGAGATGAAATGACTCCTCAATCCCTGTCACCCAATGAAACCAAATGGGTTTATAAGCATGGGCGGTCCAACTCGCACCGCTTTGCCTGGGCAGGCTTAGATCCTCTAAGCGGTTTACCAGTAATCATGTGCGGTCGGATTCAGCTCTGCGTGGAAGCATCCTGCAGCCCATTTATTTCTTCAAGCCCCGATGGGTGGGGGCCAGAGACATTTTATGTGAATCAGCAGATGAATTACATGAAATGACAATCCTACTTTTTCTTTGTTTGTATTGGAGTTAACACTATTAAGGTCATTTTTGAGTCGGTCAGTTTACCTATCCACACTTTTCCTGGTCAGGCTAAAACGTATGCACATTCTTTTGCCAGACCCTGACAACTGCCCTTCTTGAATCAGTGGAAGAGACTTTTTCTTTGAAAACTACAGAGAAAATCTATGATATCATGTGCTCTGGAATTGAGGTTGGTGCATTAAGGGTTTACATTCATGAAAACTCATAACATTAACAGATCCGTGTATGTAAATCCCACTTTATAAAGAGAAAGGTGGGATTTACAGGGGGGTTAACATTATTTTCCTTACTTTTTTTCTGAAAACAAAGACAATGGGTACTCGTTAGAACAGCCTCAATGAGTCGATTCTAATGAGCACCCACTATCTATTTTTAGAACAAAATTAAGGAAAATACTATGAGCCTAAGAATTGGGACAGACAAGCCTAAGCATGCAAACAGTGCAGGCCCAGATCAGACTGCTCCTTCAGGATCTGGATTTACACTGTTTGCCATTCTGTCTGCACTTTTTGGACTCCTTGCTGGATCATGAAACAAATTTGTTAAAATTTTAGAATTACAGCAAGTTTGCAGGCTGTCCGAATTTTTAGAATTTTTATGGTAACATGAGAACCGCATGCGGGTGCCAACGCTCGGCTGCAGTTACTTTTAGTTAAACCAAAATTCTAAGTCGAAAAAGGGGCATAACTGTGCCAAAAATATTTTAAGGGTTACCTCACCTATTGGTATGAGTTCCCTTTTTCATAATGAACAACCGGTCGAGTTTCAAGTAAATATGTTCAATAATTACAGAGATATTACAAAATGTCCAAGTTTTTGCAAAAATTCTACGTCCAAAAAGGGGCATAACTGTGCCAAAAATATTTTGAGAGTTACCTCACCTATTGGTATGAGTTCCCCTTTTCATAATGAACAACTATTCTGAGTTTCAAGTTAATATGTTCAGTAATGACAGAGATATTACAAAATGTCCAAGTTTTTGCACGACGACGACGACAGAGCTATGACAATACCTCGTCGTTTTCTTTGAAAACAGCCAAGCTAACAAAACTACTCATCAGAAAAAGCGCTCTACAGATATGAAAGTCACCAACGCACACATTGGCTGTTGGTGAGACGTAAAGCTCAAACACTTACTCACTCACACGGGTGTGTTATCAGAATGGGCTGAATGATTGTTTGTTTGAGATTTAGGTCTCTCCAACAACTAAGGTCATAAGGAGACAACTACAGATTCAACTCATCTGAAAGTCTGGATAAGTCCTGAATCGAACCCACGACCCCTGGTTAATGAGGCAGGGAGCTTAACCACTATAACACCCTGCTGAATGTAAATATCGTAATGATCCTGGGAATTGGGCAGATAGGCCTAAGCAAACAGTGCAGACCCAGATCAGACTGCTCCTGAAGGAGCAGTCTGATCAGGGTCTACACTGTTTGCCATTCTGTCTGCACTTTTTGGACTCCTTGCTGTATCATGAAATAGATTTGATTGAAGTTTTAAGAGAATTACAACAAGTCCTCAAGGTGTCTGAATTTTTAGGGTATTTACAGATTTTTTTTTTGTACCACAGTAACCCAATACAGAGTGTCCAATAAATGCACGCGACAATCGACATAAAATTTCCTAACCTATTGGATGCCAATCACAACAACTGTTGTCTCTTTGTTGTCTGCTTGTAATTTCGAAAGTGATTTTTGGAAACAGTGTGGACCCTGATCAGACTGCTCCTCTGATCAGGGTCCACACAGTTTGCCTTTACGCAAAAATATGTTTGAAAGTTTACCAGACGTAGCAGACAACATAAAATGACAACTTTTTCAGAAGCAGTTTTTCATGGCAACTTAAGGGTTAAGACCAGAGTCAAACACTCTATGCTTTAACCAAGGGAACAAAGGGTGGTAATACAGAGAAAATAATTTCTAAAATGGTAGAGCAAAAGGAATTTTTTTTTTTTTTATGTTGTTGAGTTGATATGAAAAAGTAAAACTGAAAGCTCACCTTTGACTGATATCTTGTATAATTGCTGTCAGTGGAATATTCTGAAATAGAAGAAAATCATAAATCTATCAATATTCTGAAACCCATAACATGCCAATCATGACAATTGTCGTCGGCTTTTCCGTCTGCCCGTTACCTTAAAAGTCATTTTTTGCAAACAGTGTGGACCCAGATCAGACTGCTCCTGTAGGAGCAGTCTGATCTGGGCCCATACTGTTTGCCTGTGTGCAAAATATTTTCAAAAAGTTTGCAAGAAGATTCAGCAGACGACATAAGCAGACAACATCTTCAGATGTTGTTTTCTCGGAAGCTTAAGGGTTAAACATGTAAAATATTCAATAAACCAGCTTTTGCAGTTGCAAAACAAAAATTGTCTACTTGCAACTAACAGACGAACAGTGATGTCACTAAAAAAATAACGAAACTAGAGCTGATCTATTTCGATTCTAACACACTAAAAGTTGACAAAAAAGCTATTGATACCCTCAGATTTTCCTATGTCGCGCCTGTGGGGGCGCAAAGTCACCGAACCATGACATCTAGGCCAAGGTCAAACATAGATGCTTGCATAAAAGTTGCCACTCTTAAAATAATTTATGCAAGCTTGCACTAAGTATCATTAATTAAGCTGTAATAATTCTTGAGAAATAAACTTAACCATTAGGGTGAACACTGGGGTGGTCACAATATTTTACAAAGTCAGTGAACCATAAAATGTAGGTCAAGATCACATATGGATGCTTGCATTTAAGTTGCCATCGCCAGATTCAAGTTTGTACCAAATATCATTAATGAAGCTCTTACAGTTCTTGAGAAATTAACTTGACCATTTGGGTGAATGATAGAGTGGTCGCAATATTTAACAAAGTCGGTGAACCATGAAATGTAGGTCAAGGTCAAATATGGATGCTTGCATTTAAGTTGCCATCCCAAGATACAAGTTTGTACCAAGTATCATTAATAAAGCTCTTATAGTTTTGAGAAATAAACTTGACCATTAGGGTGAACGCTAGGATGGTCGCAATATTTTACAAAGTCAGTGAACCATGAAATTTAGGTCAAGATCAAATATAGATGCTTGCATTTAAGTTGCCATCGCCAAATTCAAGTTTGTACCAAATATCATTAATGAAGCTCTTATAGTTCTTGAGAAATAAACTTGCATTTCAGTTTCCATCTCCAGAAACAAGTTTGTACCAAGTATCATTAATGAAGCTCCTATATAGGCTGTGGCCCCATTTTGCCTATCTCGATAAAAAGCCATCGATTCATACCTGGAAAGTAGGACAGATGATTTTTTGCATACAAAATGCTTAAACTATAGGTAATTCAAAACCACTGTATGGACATCCGTTGCGGATTGCGAATTGGCATTAAAAAGCTTTTTTGTATGGGAAGCCGTTTTTTTTATTAGAATTACTAAAGTGACTTCAACGCGTTGTAAATAACGCAAACAGGATTATAAATGGCATTTGTTCTGCTTAATAATTACTTTTGTATGTTCTGCCAAGAGGAGACTACAGTATGATGCAAAAGTATTAACTATCTCGGCAGAAAATAAAAAAAAATAAGTAATACATATAATAACACCGGTTGTAATACCAACACCAACAAACCCATTGAGCATACAGCAGTTGAGCGAAATATTTGCCCCACGCTGATTAACACTATGTTTAACAGGATCCGGACCCTTTAAAACTATGTCTGGTTATATCTTCTACCACTTTGGGTGTTTTAAACTAGCCTTGCAAAGTATTATGTCAATGTTATTTGAATGAGTCACTTATGCAATATAAGACAAAAATCTTGAAATATTTAATTGATTTTTGGCATTAAAAACTACTTCGACTCCTCTTCAGTCATCATCAGGTGGTGATTGCAGATTTCTTAAATAGAAAACTGAAGTTAAGGGATTATTTTTCACATTTTTCAGTGTGCGATTCTGCTGTAACATGTAATAAATAAACAATCTACAATAGATATCCCCTCGATAGTTTTTATTTTTATGCGCCCGCCATTCGAAGAATGGTGGAAAGGGCATATAGTGTTGCCCGTGTCCATCCGTCCGTTCGCACGTTAGTTCGTCCGTCCGTGCTTCCGAAACTTAAACGCAGGTAATGACTTTATTTTTTTCTGGATGGCTTTTGAAATTGTTTTGTAGAAATGTTAACCATCATTAGACGATAAGTCACGCGTAAAACCCAGGTCCGTACCTCTAAGGTCAAGGTCATACTTACATAAACGCAGTCAATAACTTTCTTATTTCTGAATACATTTAGAATTTACCTGGCAGACATATTCATCATCATGAGACAATGTGTCACACACAAAACCAATGTCCATACCCCAAGGTAAAGGTCGTATTTAGATGTCAAATGTCATAAAATTGGTCCAACACTTAAACACGGTAAATAACTTTTTTATTTCTAGATGGATTTTGAAATTACTTTGCAGAAATATTCACCATCGTAAGACGATGTGTCGCTTCCAAAACCCAGGTCTGTACCTGCAAGGTCAAGGTCGTACTTAGAGGTTAAATGTCAAGAAACAAAGGCCAAAAACTTAAACACAGTCAATAACTTTCTTATCTATGTATGGGTTTTGAATTACTTTGCAGAAATGTTTATTATGATTAGTTGATGTATCATGCGCAAAACGCATGGTCATACCTCCAAGGTGAAGGTCAAACTTAGAGGTCAAAATTAATATCAAAACACTTTCTAACTATTAATACTAACATTAATATATTTTCAGGCGGGGGCATCAGTGTCCTATGAACTACTAGTTTTATTTTATTTTTTTCATTTAATTCTTTTTGTTCAGCTTTCATTTTTAAATTGTTTATTTGTTTTTGGTTGTTACTTTTATTTTATATTTTGCCCTCCATAAGCATTTTCCTTACGAAATGTTTGTAAAGTTTGTAAAAGCGTCAGCAATTTTACTGTAAGTAAAATGAAACGTGTATTTTTTACATAAATGGCGTTACAAAATATACCCAACAATAAACTCAAATTAAACAGGCAAAAGTAATAAGGAATCAACCAATTCATAAAAAATATGAGTTTTATCAAAGAAAATTTGATCTTTTGAACAAATAATTGTGATGGTGTAAGGAGCACCACATAAATTATATCACTTCGCTTTTCTACATAATTTAAATTGCACAAATACACAGCAGCAGTATAATAAATCATAGTGTAGATTATATTTTCTTGTCCTTTGGGATCATCGATTCCATTGTGGAATTTTGAAAATATCTGAGGGTCACTGATGAGGCCTAATTGGCCGAAACTAGCTAGTCTGGCCCAGAAAACATGTACACTCCATATTTTCACTTCTGTGGAGTATTCCTTGCTTCCAAAGGATAAACCTTTTATAGAACATATTTAACTTCACTACAGCTGGTGTGTGGGAATGTGTGGCGGCGGTAAAACGTCTCCCTGCCCTACATCATAGTGTAGATTATATTTTCTTGTCCTTTGGGATCATCGATTCCATTGTGGAATTATGAAAATATCTGAGGATCACTGATGAGGCCTAATTGGCCGAAACTAGCTAGTCTGGCCCAGAAAACATGTACACTCCATATTTTCACTTCTGTGGAGTATTCCTTGCTTCCAAAGGATAAACCTTTTATAGAACATAATTAAGTATAAAGATATATTTGATGGTTAATGAGGCAAAACATAAAATACCGCTACATATGTGAATACGCTGACAAAATACCAAACACTATTACAATTCATGTACTAAATTCTGGCATATTTTAAGCTGTGTTTCATACCAATGTATCAATAAATACATTTACACAACATCGTTATAATGATTACAAATGTTTCTTTATAGTTTGACGTTTATTTTAAATTTCCTGATATACACCTGCTTTGAATGTAGCTTCATCTTAGTTGCTCTGTACTGGAAAAAAAATAATAGATTCATAATTATATTTACAGAACATCTCAAATCAAAATAGAAATAAAATATCTTGTTATAGACTGCTTTTTAAATTCTTTGCCTTTTTATATACACATGAATTAGTTATCTTAGTAGCTCAATAATTCCAAATATTTAATTATATAACTATATTTACAAGAACCTCAGCTCAGATATGAAAGTAGTATTTCTTTATATTTTGCCTTTAATAGTCATTGCTCCTTATACATGAACTCCTATTGACATGGGAAACAAGAATACTTTTGGTGGAATTGCTCTTTGTAGCTCAAACGATGCAAAGCTATAAGTTTGTTGAAATAATATAGGCTTTTCGTCATCTTTAAAAATACACAAAAATCTCTTTAAGAGATACCAATATATTTTAGATCTATTTGCAATCCTGGTCCGTAAAACATTGACTGTGAGTAAGTTAAACTATTAAATGAGTTATATAAAAACGTTTGTGTTAGAACTTTATTTCGAAAGGGATATTGGTTGCATCGGTATTTTGAAAGAAAGACGTCTTATCCAATATCTATCTTCTGTCGCGGTTTATTTTCGTTATCGTTTGTCTTTGGGTGGTTATGTCGCTTATGTTGTTTTATTTTGGATAACCTATTGGCTATTTTGTGGGAAAATAACTGTCCTTTTGGCTTTCCGCTACTGATGTTTCCATTAGGATCTGTTGTTTCTTGTTTTTGTTTCTTTCCCTTTGGTGTCTCGGATTAGAGCTGTGGGTTGATTGTGTCGATTCCTGATCATTGCCTCTACTTCTATTTAGCAACGTGGAAACCCGATTACAGAAATTTTACATAACCATAGTATTGTTTTATATGAATAGATACCTGAAACTAGTTTCCATGAAGTTTTAATGAAAACGAATTAAGTGAGTGATTGAGTAAGTGAGTCTCCATTAATCATACAAGATCAACAACTATCAACAAACAAAATATGGTTATAAACAAATGAAACGTATGTATGAGAAAAATGGCAGTATTAAATCATTTATAAATATAAAATAAATAGCAATTTTGCTAAAATAGATCCCTGTGGGACTCCGCATTTTATAATACCTCTTTCTCTCGTTTTGTTGTTTACTGAATTTACATTTAAATTGGTCATTTGGTAAAAACTAACACTGCATAAACTTTTTCTATGTCAGTGGTTCTAATGCAAATCGGAGTTCGGCTCTTTTCAAGCAATTTCATTTTTTAGCCAGTCGTGTCAAATTCAGTGCCGCTTAGTCTCTATTTTGCATGGGAATTAATAAACTTCTTCATGACGTTGACGGACGGATGTGCCACTGTATACGTATGCAATTATAGGGCGGCCGTTTGAAAGTTTACGGAATTGTTCACAAAAATAGGTTAACATGACCTATCCAAATGGCAGCCATATTGGAAAAAAAATCTCAACGCTTTTGGCGATAATATGATCCAAGAACAGTTATCAATTGTGTGTGGGGAAATGATCTTGTTTAGTCATCTAATATACAAATGAGACTCAAGAAAACTTTAATTTTTTCTTGTTACGTTGAGTACACAATTTTGATTGCATCAGGCTCAAACATTTGTCATCAAAATGATAAGGGAATATGATTAATCAATAGAACGGACACATTTCAACCCCTGAACGCTGTTTTTGTTTCAATGTGTTAACGCATAATTGAGATGATATCGGATTTTTGAGACTCATACACTAAAATTGCATTTACGGGTTACCATACTTTATTATCTATGACGACGTTATGCAATCCAGAGAAGTCGTCCATACAGTGGTTTCATATGTAGCATAGGTTCAACTTCAAAGGTAAATCATCAAAAACTGTCCTACTTTCCAGGTAACCGTTTTCGAAAAAATATCCTCTGGGCCCCTGCCTAATAGTTCTTGAGAAATAAACTTGACCATTAGGGTGAACACTAGGGTGGTCGCAAATGTTGACGCCTTGACAAACGGATGGACAATGAACAGACGGAAAATTGGGTTCCTATATCGCGCCATGCTAATAGCAGGCGCGACAAAAATGACGTTACACATGATCCAGCGTTATGGAAATAATGAATGATGTCATGAAATGGGATAAAAAGGCAGTTCTTCGCATGACGCACTCTTCCGCCCAGTGATTTATCACTCAATATATGACTAGATTTTTGTCCCCTGGGACCAGTTGTTCAAAAGTAACGACGTCTTTAGTTAACATATCGTTAAAACTTTGATCATTTATTATGGCAAATATGCTAATATTTTTGCTGAAAAAATGTGAGCAGCTTTTGCAGATGCAAAAGCTGCTCACATCTTTTCAGCAAAAATACCAAAATTTTCGATATTGTACTTGCTAGAACAGTTAACAATATGACCACTAACGAGCTCGTTAAGCTAACAAGGCTTTGAACAACTGGCCCCAGGGCTATAATGTGCATAATGTTGAGGGAGCTCTAACAAGAGCACTGCATGCGGGTGCCAACGCTCATCTGCAGTTTCTTTTAGAAAACCAAAGTTCTAAGTCAAACAAGAGCAATCAAATTGCAAGATGGAGTTATAAAACTTGTAGGGAATGTAGCTCTTGTGATGGTGAGTATGTTTATGAAGTTTCATGAAGGTAGGCCAAATACTTTTGGAAATATGGTCAAGGTTAAGGTTTTCGGTTAAATTTTCGAAAAATAGGTCAAAGTTCAAAGGTCAAGGTCACAGATCAAAAAGTGTGGTATCACTGAAAAGGTCTTGTCCCAAGGAACATTCATGTGAAGTTTGAAGGCTCTGTTGTGAATAGTATTAAAATGAGAGCAAAAAATGTGTTTCAGAAAAAAATAGGAAAAGGGGAGATAATTCAGCCAAAATCAACAATGTTGTTATGGTCCTTGGTCAAAATGTAGCTCTTGTGATGATGAGTGTGTGTATGAAGTTTCATGAGGCTAGGTCTAATACTTTTTAAGTTATAGCCAAGGTTAAGTTTTTTTGGAACGACGACGCCAGACGACAGACGACAACGCAGACGCCGGAGTGATGACAATAGCTCGAAAGTTTTTTTTTCAAAAAACAGACGAGCTAAAAAGGTGAAGCTTCATACCAAATATCAACAAAGGCTAAAATTTGAACAATCTTGGCAAAGGTCCACTAGATGAAACTACACACCAAATATCAAAGACCTGGGCCTTCACTGTCGGGAAACAAACTCCGTGGTAGCTATCATTTGTGCTTACGTCACACGTTAGGAAGTTTGTTCGGGTACGATTTATGTTCGGAAAACAGGTATTTCCATTTCTTTCTTCAACACCTTCCATTGGAGAAATTTGACACGTAGCGCAGTAGGTGGCGCATAAATTCCCATTTCTTTGGCTATTTTCATTATCTGTGTGCTTCCCATGGTTGCCGAGAACACTTGGGACAAAACTCCGAAAAACTGACTGTTAGCGAACACGGACAGTTCAAGAAAATCCTTTTTTTCATAGCCCACAGAAAAGAAGTTCTGATAACAGGTTCGCTTTGAAGCGCCTTTGTCACTTACCTACACCCATCCCTTTGACAGCAGCAGAAAATCCCTCGTCGAAGTGTTGGAAGAAAAATAAGTAATAAAATAATAGCGTGCACGGACGTCGGCCACGAGCAAAGTGAGATAGCTTCCACGGACGATCTTTCCCGAAGGGTTTTGCAGATTCACAAACACGATTTATATGCATATTTTCTCTCTTTTTTAGCTACACGGAGTTCGTTTACTCAATGGGATAAACTTGTTTATATATATTTTAAATTTGAGTAAATTGTTTAACAAAAACAAGGTTGCCGCCTCCAGTGGAATTCTTTCCACTGAACGTTCCAAGGCGGTTCTTCTGTGGCGGTTTATTTATGTTGTTGTTTGTTACTACTTACTGTGTGTATCACTTGTGTCTTTTTATTTTGGATGGCAATTTGGCCATTTTGTGGGAAAGTAACTGTCCTTATGGCCATCCTTTGTTTAGGTTTCCATTATGGTCTGGTCGCGTCATGTTTGTGTTTCTTTCCCTTTAGTGTCTTTGGTGGGTGGAGTAAGTTAATTGTATGGATTCCTGATCTTTGTTTTACTTCTACTTTTCATTCTGTTTCTCTAAACGAAGATATGTATCGTGTAAGTCGCTTTCTAGTTCAATGAGCAAAGCGACTCGCCATTTATTCAGTGTGGTTCAGCGATGTTCAATTTGATTCTACGAAGAGCGTTTGTTTGTATTGGAGTTTTGACGGCCCATTCCACCCTAATTTAGGTCATTTTTGAGCCGATCAGTTCCCTTCATCCACACTTTTCCTGGGCAGGCATATACGTGAGCGGTTAATCGGTGCAGTGCACATTCTTTCGCCAGAAACTGACAACTTCCCTTCTTGAAACAGCGGCCGGGAGAGAATGACGGAACAAAATATTTCATAATCAATCTCCACAAAAGAATGTTGTTGACTTCCGAAAAATGAGAAGTGGGTCAGTATTTAAATCTACAACAGGTCTAAAATAAAAGCTAGTGTATTTCAATCTGTCGACGCATTTTCGTTTGGTTTCCTTGGAGTTATACGACCCAGTCAACACTAATTTATATCGAGCAAGACAGTTTAATTAACCACATTTTATCTTCACTGCAGCTGCTTAACATGTGCCATGTGGCGGCCGTAAAAAGTCAACCCGTACATCAGCCTGGTGCAGATTATATTTTCTCGTCCTTTGGGATAATTGAGTTCATTTAGAGAACTTATTTATCTTCACTGCAGCTGCTGTTATGCACTGTGTCGGCCGTACAAAGTCTCACCGTACATCTTAATAGTGCAGATTATATTTTCTCATTGAGTTCATTTAGAATAATATTGAAAACCAGTACTTCAGCTGAAGTGCACGCCCCGCCGGATGCTTTTAGCTTTATGAGTGTTACCATATATGGGTATGGCGGCCATTTTGGTAATGTGACCTGGACCTAAGGTTCCCCCAATAAATGCGCCTTATCGTAAGGAGCAAAAATATATCTTATACTTTAGTACTGTATTCTGAATCGTTTGCAGGATAAAATGCATTACTTTTCCAATACGTTTACGGACGGACAGACAGACTGACAGAATGACACAGTGATTTTAGGGCACTCTTAGAAAATCAAACGACTTCAGTCGGTCGCTTTTTCTGCGGCTCGTGCAATAGAGTTCTGCTTAAGCCGGTGCTAGAGGGCGTGGCCGTTGTTGCACATTTCAGCACTGGTCATGAACAGACTCAATAAAACCAGTCTGCTATTTTCGTTTATTTGGTGTATTCTTTGCGTCCAAAGGATCTAACTATTCATAATTTATTCATAGGTAGTCAACCAGAACTGTGGAAATTATTTTGCCATAGGCTGACACCTGCCTTTCACGAATCAGCAGAAGAGAGAGAGAGAATTACCAAAGAAAAGATTTCAATGTTGCTGAACAGGCGGGGATCGATCATCAGTCAGACACGTTTTCGATATTTTTCTGAAAAAGGGGTAGTCCTTTGGAATTGAAAACTATGGGGTGTTCAAGATTTTTCTGGGCCCGACTAGCTTGTTTCGGCCATCGAGGCCTCATCAGTGACCCATAATTGTTCCCTATTAAATTCCGCAGTCCAATAAATGATTCCAAAAGACGAGAAAATATAACCCACTAAGGCCATTACCTGATTTACCTGCATATGCGATAACATAAGGGCCCGGTTTATGTGCAACATTTGTAAAGTAGTCTGTATGTGCTCATATTCGTATCAGGCAGAAATGAGCTGATCCACACAAAAAAGCGCTTTTTGCAAAATTCATGCATATATGTTTACTTTTATGCGGATCGGTTTCAACTCTGCGTGGAAGCATAATGCAGCCCATCTATTTCTTCTAGCCCCGATGGACAGGGCCGAGCCATCTTAGATATCGGAACGCAACGATTTAAACAATTTGGAATCTACATGTCGCCCGAATGCCCTCACCAAATTTCACCTGCATCTAACATGGTTCTGGACATGTCGAAATTGTGAATTTTACAACAGACGGGCTTACGTGCAGACGATAGACGGAAAGCGGACAGCAAACTACGAAGTAGTTAGATCAGGTACCGTGGTCAACCATGGTTAACAAGTGGTTAACCAAAGTGTGATCGAACACAGTCTGGTAGCGGTCTGGTAGCATGGCGGGAAAGTCGTGACGTCACTCTGGTCGAACAAGACTCAATCGTGGGTTTCTCTGGTAGATACGTCACACCATACGTAACAAAGATGTCGGCGAAAGGGCGAACACTAATGTCCGCGTAACGTCCGGGAAATGGTTGGTATTTTGTCCGGGAAATGGGGGTAGTTGTGTGTTATCCCTAATATCTCCACTTCGGGTGGTTAGAAATTAATAAAATTAGTATTAAATAAAATTTTAAGCTCCATTCTAAAATATTATTAAAAATTATTTTTCTTTTTTAAAATTTTAAGGGTTCATTTCTGAAGTTAATTTTCCGGGAAATTCCCGGACAAATTAACTGAAAAAATTGACCCCTAATTTTTTTTTTTTTTTTTTTTTTTTTTTTTTTAATCTTTTAGAATGGAGCTTAAAACTGTATTTGATACTAATTTTATTAATTTCTAACCACCCGAAATGGAGATATTAGGGATAACGCACCACTGACCCCCATTTTCCGGACATTAGTGTGCACCCCATGTTTATCTAGACTGCTACACACACTTCTATTTAAGAAATAGATGGTCTGTGTACCAGTCAACCAAACATCTAGCAGACGTCGTTCGATCACACCGGTGCAAGAACATGGAAACCATGAAAAGAACGTGCACACTTTGACTTCCACTACCATGGCCTGGTAGAAAATCGAACTCCCTCTACGGCATAATGTTACCGATGCTCCAGATGTACAGCATACAGTAAATAAAAATAGCCTTCATGCACACGAATCTTAAATGTTAGCTTCCACGGACACGGATTGAAAATGATAGCTTCCACGGATAAGATTAAGAATGTTAGCTTCCACGGACGAGCAAAAAATGTTGGCTTCCACGGACACGGGTTTCCACAATTACGACAGACTGCTGGCTGGTATTCCATGGCTGCAAGTAATAATTTTACAGGTAGAATGGCGTGGGTTCTTTGATTATTTATGTTCAAGGAGACGTTGCACTGATGAGTAATGAGGCCTTCATGCGGACTGAACAAAGTATTTGTCTAAATCGCGACGGAAGTAAGGGCGAGGATTGTGGCCACGTAAAATCGATTTAAGCCCCCCAGTGGAAATCTTTCCACTGACCGTTCCAAAGCGGCTCTTCTGTGGCGATTTATGTATGTTGTTGTTTGTTACTTACTGTGTGTATCACTTGTGTCTTTTTATTTTGGATAGCCATATGGCCATTTCGTGGGAAAGTAACTGTCCTTAAGGCCTTCATTTTGTTTAGATTTCCATTATGGTCTGGTCGCTTAATGTTTGTGTTTCTTTCCCTTTGGTGTCTTTGATGGGTGGAGTAAGTTAATTGTATCGATTCCTGATCTTTGTTTTACTTCTACTTTCCATAAACAAAATGCACGTATTAATCATTATTGCTGCTAGTAATATATAATCAGCATATATTTATTTGTCATTCTACCTGTACAATTATTAATTGCAGCCATTGAATACAAGGCAGCAGTGTGCCGTAATTGCGAAAAATATTTTTCGGAGCCGTTCAGGTTTCAGTGACCATGAAAGAAGCCATACCAATCAGGTCCCCAAACAGATGCTGTAACAAATATGTTCTAAAAAGGACTATCCTTTGGGAGCAAGGAATACACCAAAGAACTGGAAAATATGAAGTGTTCATGTTTTCTGGGCCAGACTAACTAGTTTGGCCAAGTCTTTCTGCAGCAAAACAAACCTGCAAAGGCATGGGTAGACTATTTTTGATAGTAACTCCTCGAATTCGCTGTTCACCAATAGGAAAAATATGAATCAATGTAATGTGATGTTATGTTTTTACCACCTCTGTGTATTGATGGATCTTCCTTTCAATTATTTCTTTCGCTGCATTTGTGCTCTCCGTGGTAACTGAAAACAGCCAGGACAAATAGTTAAGGAAAACTTGTTCCAATTGTAATCAGTTACTACGGAGAGGACAGAGATAATAAAGCACTGATGAAAAAGGGAGATTATGTTTAAACCCCTCTTGTATATTAAAGGAATATTATCTCCTAATACAAGTACTGGTAAAATAGAAGTGAATGCAGTGATCAAGAATCGTTACGACCCACAGCTCCCATCAGAGACACCAAAGGGAAAGAAACACCAACATGAAACAACAGAAACTAATGGAAACATCAATAGCGGAAAGCCAAAAGGACAGTTACTTCCCACAGAATGGCCAATTGGCTATCCAAAACAAAATAATATAAGCAACACAAACACCCAAAGACAAACCATAACAAAAATAAACCACGACAGAAGAACCGCATTGGAACGGTCAGTAAAACGAATTCCACTGGGGGCTTAAATCGATTTTACGTGGCCACAATCCTCGCCCTTACTTCCGTCGCAAATGAAACAAATAAATAGTTCAGTCCACATGAAGGCCTCCTAACTCACCAGTGCAACATCTCCGTGAACACAAAATATAAAAAAAAAACCACAGAGACGAAACAACGGTGAGGACTCGACAGCAAGAAACCACTGAAATGCTGGAGCCAAAGAAAACCAACAGTTAGGCTCCGATGGACCCGACCAGAGACAGAGCATCAGATACCAACCAACATTACATTGAATTACATCTCTCTAATTCTCAGTAAAGTAGAAGTAAAACAAAGATCAGGAATTGATACAATTAACTTACTCCACCCATAAAAGACACCAAAGGGAAAGAAATACAAACATTAAGCGACCAGACCATAATGGAAACCTAAACTATGGAAGGCCATAAGGACAGTTACTTTCCCACAAAATGGCCATATGGCCATCCAAAATTAAAAGACACAAGTGATACACACAGTAAGCCTTTGCGCTAGAACCGT
Source organism: Lucinisca nassula (assembly GCA_963580285.1). Lineage (NCBI taxonomy): Eukaryota > Metazoa > Mollusca > Bivalvia > Lucinida > Lucinidae > Lucinisca > Lucinisca nassula. The sequence continues at coordinate 74,351,769 of OY757017.1, read as the reverse complement.
CATAGAATCTGAAGCCTGACCCACCGGCTTGCAATTAAAGAGAAAAGCAGAGTTGTCAACCGTGACTGGGTTAACCACCATACATGCAGTTTGTCGTATAACATTTATGTTGTACCCAACCTTTTTATATCGAAGAATGATTTCACGAAATTGGGTGCTGAAGTCATTGCGGTTATATATTTTTCTGAATTTTTCTGGGAAATAGTGGGAAATATGATTTTGTTTAGTTATTTCATAGAAAAACTATTAATATTTGTGTTATTTAATTGAAATAATGAACAGTTAGCTATTTTGCAATATGCCTCACCCTACATATACATGTATAAAGTAGAAGTAAAACAAAGATCAGGAATTGATACAATTAACTTACTCCACCCATAAAAGACACCAAAGGGAAAGAAATACAAACATTAAGCGACCAGACCATAATAGAAACCTAAACAAAGGAAGGCCATAAGGACAGTTACTTTCCCACAAAATGGCCATATGGCCATCCAAAACCAAAAGACACAAGTGATACACACAGTAAGTAACAAACAACAACAGAAATAAATCGCCACAGAAGAGCCGCATTGGAACGGTCAGTGGAAGATTTCCACTGGGGGGCTTAAATCGATTTTACGTGGCCACAATCCTCGCCCTTACTTCCGTCGCGATTTAGACAAATAATTTGTTCAGTCCGCATGAAGGCCTCCTAACTCATCAGTGCAACATCTCCGTGAACACAAAAATCAAAGAACCACAGAGGTGAGACAACGGTGAGGACTCGACAGCAAGAAACCACTGAAATGCTGGATCAAAAGAAAACAAACAGTTAGACTCCGATGAGCCCGACCAGAGACAGAGCATCAGGCACCAACCAACATTATCTCTCTAATTTTCAATAAGCCTTTACGTTGGAGCCGTCATAGAATCTGAGGCCTGACCCACCGGCGTGCAATTAAAGAGGGAAGCAAAGTTGCCAACCGTGATTGGGTTAACTACCATGCATGCAGTCTGTCGTATATTATCCATGTTGTACCCAATCTTTTAATATCGAAGAATGATTTTACGAAATTGGGTGCTGAAGTCATTGCGGTTATATATTTTTCTGAATTTATATACTAAGTCACCATAAAATTCGGGTTCCGATAGACCTTGTTGCAGGAGAGATTTAAGTCCAATATTGAATTTTGAAATTAAATCAGAATGGCGTCTATAAAATTTTGAAAAGGCTTTGCGTAGTTTATGGTACCGATAACCCTGATTAAGGAGTTTAGCCGTTAATAATTTATTACGAGTGTTAAAGTCAGTTACATGACTACACACTCTAGCAAATCGAATTAATTGCGAAATATAAACGCCATAGGATGGCGCACGAGGAACATCACCATCCCCAAAAGGCAAATTTACAATCTCAAAATCAAAATCATCGCGTTTATCATAAATTTTGCAAGAAACAAACCCATCCACAAAAGACAGATGTAAATCCAAAAACGGGGCCTCGGTATCAGAAGAATTTGTTTTATTCACCTGCAGTTCAGGGGGGTAAATTTGACTGATCAAATCATCGAAATAGGTATTGTCAGTATTTAATAAATAATCCAAATGTCGAGAAGTGGTGCTAAAAGCTTCAATGATTTCAGACTGGTTTTCAGCAGAAAGGAACATCATGAAGTCTCTCTCATAAGAAAACAAAAACAGATCAGCCACAATGGGTGCGCAATTATTACATATCGGAATACCCACAACTTGTCTAAATAACTTAGTACCAAATCTTATGTAAATATTGTCAAGTATAAAGGTGAGATCTACGTAAACCGCTCAGAGGATCTAAGCCTGTCTAGGCAAAGTGGTGCGAGTCTGACCGTCCATGCTTATAAACCCTATTCGCTTCATTGGGTGGCAGGGCTTGAGATGTCATTTCACCTCAATGTCGGGTAACAGTTGATCGGGAAGCAACGTCTCCAAATGGGACTTTACAGTGAAGACGGGGACGTCATAACTCAAATCAAACAAACAAAATCTAAGATGCACATGGCGGCCATCTTGAAATTCATCAAACGACCTCCGAGACTGTAAGGCGGTAGCGAATATCGATGCCACACGTTTGACAAGGCCTTCGTGTGTCACTAGTATAAGGAGATAGTTGGTACATCATCTGTATGACGCCTGAATGATATGACTCATTTCATGGTCACCTAGACCTGAACGGCTCCGAAAAATTTTACCACAATAACGACACACTGCTGGCTGGTGTTCCATGGCTGCAATATAATTTTTCAGGTAAAATGGCAAATAAAGATATGCTGATAATATATTACTAGCAGCAACAATGATTAATACATGCATTTTGTTTATGGAAATCCATGTCCGTGGAAGCTAACATTTTTGCACTCGTCCGTGGAAGCTAACATTCTTAATCATATCCGTGGAAGCTATCATTTCCTATCCGTGTCCGTGGAAGCTAACATTTAAGTCTCGTGCGCATGTAGGCTGTTTTTATTTTCTGTATGTTGTACATCTGGAGCATCGGTAACATAATGCTGTGGTTTGCTGTCCGTTTTCCGTCTATCGTCTGCACGTAAGCCCGTCTGTTGTAAAATTCACAATTTCGACATGTGAAATTATTAGATGCAGGTGAAATTTGGTGTGGGCATTCGGGCGACATGTAGATTCCAAACTGATTAAATCGTTGCGTTCTGATATCTAAAATGGCTCGGCCCCGTCCATCGGGACTTGATGAAATAGATGGGCTGCATTATGCTTCCATTGAAGAGTTGAAGTGAGTGAGTGACTGTTTCAGTTTTACGTCCCACCAACAGCTAAGGTCATACGGAGACGGGACCTCAGTTTAAAGACTCATCCGAAAGTCTGGAGAAGCCCGGGGTCGATCCTGCGATCCCTGGTTTACAAGGCGAGTAGCGTAACCACTACACCACTGAGGCTTCTATTGAAGAGCTGAAACCGACCCGCATACAAGTAAACAAACATGTATGAATTTTGTAAAAATCCCTTTTTAGTGTGTGTGGATCAGCTCTTTTTTCTGATATGAATATGAGCACATACAGACTACTTTACACATTTTGCACATAGACCGGGCCTTTATGTTCTCACATATGTAAATCAGGTAATGGTCTCAGTGGATTATATACATTTACTAGTCCTTTGTAATCATTTATTGGACTGCGGGATTTAATAGGGAATAGTTGAGGATTACGCATGAGGCCTGGTCGGCCGAAATAAGCTAGTCGGGCCCAGAAAAATCGTGCACACCCAATAAATTTCAGTTCCAAAGGACTACCTTTTTTCAGAAATTTATCGAAAACGTGTCTGACTGATGATCGATCCCCGCCTGTTCGGCAACATTGAAATATTTTCTTTGGTAATTCTCTCTCTCTCTCTCTCTCTCTCTCTCTCTCTCTCTCTCTCTCTCTCTCTCTCTCTCTTCTGTGGATTCGTGAAAGGCAGGTGTCAGCCTCTGGCAAAATAATTTCCTCAGTTCTGGATAAATAAATAAATTCTGAATAGTTAGATCCTTTGGACGCAAAGAATACATCAAATAAACGAAAATAGCAGACAGGTTTTATTGAGTCTATTCATGACCAGTACTGAAATGTGCAACAACGGCACCGGCTTAAGCAGAATTCTATTTTCAATATTATTCTAAATGCACTCAATGAGAAAATATAATCTGCACTATTATGATGTACGGGGAGACTTTGTACGGCCGACATAGAACATAACAGCAGCTGCAGTGAAGATAAATAAATTATCTAAATAAAGTCAATTATCCCAAAGAACCAGAAAACATAATATGCACTAGAATGATGTACGGGTGAACTTTTACGGCCGCCACATGGCACAACAGCAGCTGCAGGGAAGATAAAATGTGGTTACGTAAACTGTCTTGCTCGATATAACTTAGTGTTGTTTGGGTCGTACAACTCCAAGGAAACCAAACGAAAATGCGTCGACAGATTGAAAAACACTCGCTTTTATTGTAGACCTGTTGTAGATTTAAATACTGACTCTGTTCTCAATTTTCGGAAGTCACTCTTCGTAATTGGCAAAATTCTTTCGTGGAGATTGGTTATGAAATCTTTTCTACCGTCATTCTCTCCCTTCCGCTGTTTCAAGAAGGGAAGTTGTCAGTTTCTGGCGAAAGAATGTGCACTGCACCGGTTAACCGCTTACGTATATGCCTGCCCAGGAAAAGTGTGGATAAAGTAAACTGACCGGCTCAAACATTACCTAAAATAGTGTTGAATGGGCCGTCAAACTCCAATACAAACAAACCACTCTTCGAAGAATCACATGGAACATCGCTGAATCACACTGAACAAATTGCGAGTCGCTTTGCTCATTGAACTAGAAAGCGACTGACACGATACAAATCTTCGTTTAGAGAAAAAAATGAAACCTAGTTTTTGTTAAACAATTTACTCTAATTTTGAAACAAGTTTATCCTATTGAGAAAACGAACTCCGTGTAGCTAAAAAGAGAGGAAATATGCATATCAAGCGTGTTTGTAAATCTGCAAAACCCTTCAGGAAAGATCGTACGTGGAAGCTATCTCACTTTGCTCGTGGCCGAAGTCCGTGCACGCTATAATTTTATTACTTTTTTCTCTTCCAACACTTCGACGAGGGGTTTTCTGCTGCCATCAAAGGGATGGATGTAGGTAAGTGACGAAGGTGCTTCGAAGCGAACCTGTTATCAGAATTTTTCTTCTGTGGGCTATGAAAAAAGAGGATTTTCTTGAACTGTCCGTGTTCGCTAACAGTCAGTTTTTCGGAGTTTTGTCCCAAGTGTTCTCGGCAACCATGGGAAGCACACAGATAATGAAAATAGCCAATGAAATGGGAATTTATGCGCCACATACTGCGCTACGTGTCAAATTTCTCCAATGGAAGGTATTGAAGAAAGAAATGGAAATACCTGTTTTCCGAACATAAATCGTACCCGAACAAACTTCCTAACGTGTGACGTAAGCACAAATGATAGCTACCACGGAGTTTGTTTCCCGACAGTGGGCCTTGCAGTTTCAGAGAAGATGATTTTTTTAAAGATATTCCCTACATAAGCCTATGTAAAACCAAGTGGCCCCTGGGCGGGGGCATTTTTGGTCCCAGGGCTATAATTTAAACAATCTTGACAGAGGTCCACAAGATGAAGCTTCACACCAAATATCAAAGACCTGGGCCTTGCTGTTTCAGGGAAGAAGATTATCAAAAATTATTTCTATATAAGTCTATGTAAAACCAAAGGGCCCCGGGGCAGGGGCATGGGAAGTGTAGTAAGTGTTACAATTTTTACATTGTTATAAAATGGTCTATTTTTTTGTTGTTACAAATACAGTAAAATTCCTATATTAAGACCACCTTTGGGACTGTTCAAAAGTGGTCTTCAAGACCACTTTTGAACAGTCCCAAAGATGATCTCTGACCAGAGGACACTGTATGCAGAAAACTCAAAGAAAGAATAGCTGAGACTTTGTATACAAGCTTTTTAAAGCAGAATTAGTCTAATTTTTTTGGTGGTCTTAATAGCGGAATTCTTTTACGTCATACCACTTCCGTTCTCAGATGAGATGCGCGCTACTGACTGTCGTAGTATTCTACCTCAGTGCGCTTTCAAATGTCAAGCTGAACAGACGTGGTTTGTTCAGCTGTCGTAGTATTCAATGCGTACTGAATATTGACTGATATGGTGCTTACGTAGTAAGCATTTTGTGGCAATTACATGCCTTTTTTATCAGTGGATAACTTTATGAACATTAATTATTATTGTTCATTCAATTTAACTGAATGCGGCTGCAGTAAAGTATATCGGTTATTAGGCTTCCGAGGGTAGCCATTAATGATTTTACATATGCAGTAAATCAATACCGGGGCCGCAACAACTTTTCTATCTATTTTTAGAGCGTCATCTTATCGATGACGTATTTGTATGGTGCGATATCTGAGCCTATCATAGTAGCCTTATGTTGCACACTTTTGATGACATGTAACACAGTCTAGACACTTTTGATGACGTGTAACACAATCTAGACAGATCTTGTCACTGATAAACTTGACTTCGTAAGATTAACATGGCGGAACAAATGGTCCGCAAAGAAGTGGCCAGCAGACCTGGCGACACTCAGAAAGACACTGCTAAGAATAAAGGAAAGGTGACTACTGGTAATATGAGTAAGTCTGATAGTTCGGGCTTAAAACAGACTGCCCAGACCTCTGGCTCTGCCCCGTCGACGTCGTCAACAGTCACAGCGTGTGGTGTCACACCTGCTTCATTTAATGCGGAAGCCATAACTATTCTACGGGAAATGCATACTAATCAAAACAGAACAAATGAAAAGGTTGAACAGTTGGCTCAGAAAGTTGACGAACTTTATAATTTTGACTCTAATGAGAAGTATGAATATGACACCCAGTCTGACAATTTCTTTAGCCAGTATGATGAGCAAGAAATGGAGGAAAATGAATACCCTGTGTTGGAAAGTACACAGAAAAGGTCTCTTGAACACTCAGATAATACTGTCTTTGGACCGTTTCTAAAGAAGTTGCAAAAGTCTGAAGATGTATCCCATGATATAAACCCTGAACTAGCAGAGTTGACGAATAAGGCGTTCCGTGATGGAATGTCGGATGATACATACAATGAACTGGTGAAGTAGATTCACAGACTCGAGAATTGTGAATTCCTTAAAGAAACCCGTGTAAATCAGGGAGTCTGGTCTATTCTTAAACCAGCCACACAAACTGAAGATGTAAAGTTGAGAGGCATTCAGAATGCTATTGTAAAAGCCACGACTAATCTTGCTAAAATTCTGGACTGTGGAAACGCTACGTTTGATAACAGTATGCTTGAATGGGGTACAGATGCTATAGTTATTCTGGGACAGGCTAATAAATGGCTCAATGTAAGAAGAAAGGAGCTTCATAAGAGTGATATGGACCCCAAGCTGCATTACTTGTGTTCATCCTCAGTACAATACACTGATCTGTTATACGGGGACTCAATTGTAAAAGATATCAAAGATGCTCAAGAGATTAACAAAATAAGCCGTCAGGTCAGTGCTAGGGGCAGGGGCCAGAGAGGTCGTGGTCGTGGATTTAGAGGCCGGGCCAGAAGTTCATACTATAGAAGGAGATCTGGTTACCATCACTCTGCAACTGCTGGTTCACAGTATAACAAGACTGTCAACACTTCACTTACCAACACTCCAAAAAACTCCAGAGTGGAGCACAGCAAGAAGTAGATCAAGTATGTTTTGAAGCAGGTAGGCTACAAAAATTTGAGCAAAATTGGAGAAATTTAACATCAGATGAGAGCATTTTGGATATTGCTCTTCACTGTCACGTTGATTTTGAGCATGAGGTCCCGAATCAGGAAAAAATTCCATTTCAAAAATTTAATGCTCATGAGGAATTGATTATTGAAAATGAAATTCGAAAATTGTCTGACATGAAAGTAATAGCTGAAGTTCCTTCTGTCAAGGGCCAGTTTATTTCTCCAATTTTTACTCGTCCAAAAAAGGACGGAGAATATCGCATGATTTTAAATTTGAAAGAATTGAACAATTATGTTCAATATTGCCATTTCAAGTTAGATACATTTGAAACTGCCTTAAAACTGATAAAACCAAACTCTTTCATGGCAGTGGTGGATTTAAGACATGCGTACTATTCTGTCCCTATGGCTGTTACCCATAGAAAATTTTTGCGCTTCATTTGGAAAAAGAAAATCTTTGAATACTCTTGCCTACCCAATGGTCTCGGCTGTGCTCCAAGGTATTTCACGAAACTTACAAAACCAGTTTATGCAAAACTAAGGCAAATGGGCCACTCTAATTCTGGTTATATTGACGATTCATTACTGGTAGCAGACTCTGAGGAGGAGTGTAAATGTAACATTAAGGACACTATATCAGTAATGTCTGGAGTAGGTTTTATGATTCATAATGAACAAGATGTGTTTGTGAAACACAAATGCCCCCGGACAGCCCATGTGAAATATGAAAGCTCTACCATTTACCAATCAAAAGTTACGGCCAATGTTAAAATTATTAAAAAGTAAGTCAAATGCCAAGGTCAAGGTCATGAGGTCAAAAATTATAGTACCAATAGAAAGGGCTTGTGACAAGGAATGCACATGTGAAATATGAAAGCTCTATCAGTTACCAATCAAAAGTTATAGCCAATGTTAAAGTTTTTAAAAAGGAGGTCAAAAGTAGGTCAAATCTCAAGGTCACGAGGTCAAAAATTATAGTACCAATAGAAAGGTCTTGCGACAAGGAATGCACATGTGAAATATTAAAGCTCTATCAGTTACTAATCAAAAGTTATAGCCAATGTTGAAGTTTTTAAAAAGGAGGTCAAAAGTAGGTCAAATCTCAAGGTGAAGGTCACGAGGTCAAAATTTATGGTACCTCTTGAAAGGTCTTGTGACAAGGAATGCACATGTGAAGTATGAAAGCTGTACCACTTACCATTCAAAAGTTATGCCCAATGTTAAAGTTTTTGCAGACGGACAAACGGACAAACAGACGGACAGACCAAAAACTATATGCCCCCCAGAATCTTAGATTCCGGGGGCATAAAAATCTATCTTAATACCTGCTCAAGACGTACCTTTTCTTGGCAAAAGAATTAACTCGAAAGAAATGATAGTTTATCTACCTGAAGAATCAGTGCACAAAATTGTAAGTGAATGTCAGAGTTTGGTCTCTATGCGAGTAGCCAGTATTCGGATAGTGGCGAGAGTCATTGGATTGCTTGTCTCTACATTTTCTGCAGTTGAATATGGCCCTCTGTATTATCGAGAGCTAGAAAAAGAGAAAATTTTGGCTCTCAAACTTGCACAAGGTGATTTTGAGGCCTCTATGTCTATTACTGTTGCAATGAAACAAGAATTAGAATGGTGGATTGCCAATTTAAAAAATCAGAAAAGGAGCATCTCACATGGTAACCCCAGCAAACAAATTATCACAGATGCTAGTTTGTTGGGTTGGGGTGCTCATTATGGTGCTCAAAAAATAGGAGGAAGATGGACTCCTGATGAGTCAATAAAGCACATAAATTATTTAGAACTTTTGGCCATATTTCATGGGCTAAAATCATTCTGCAGAGAGTGTACAGAGAGCACCCATGTTCAGGTAATGACAGATAATTCTACGGCAAAATGCTACATTAACGCCATGGGAGGCGTTAAATCTTCAGAGTGTAATACTCTTACAAAAGAGATTTGGCAGTGGTGTATTGTTAAAAATATCTGGCTTTCCGCTGCTTTCATTCCTGGTCGAGATAATCAAGCAGATTATCAGTCCAGGAATTTTAAAGAAAATACTGAGTGGAAGTTAAATGAAAAAGTTGTAGCAAAGGTCTTCAGTATTTGGGGTAAGCCAGATATTGATATGTTTGCCTCTAGAATTAACAGACAGATTGAGAGGTTTGCATCATGGATGCCAGATCCTGATGCTGAAATTGTTGATGCGTTTTCCTGCGACTGGTCTGAGCATTACTTTTATGCTTTTCCTTGTTTCAGTCTGATACCGAGATGTCTGGCGAAACTGAGACAGGACGAAGGCGAATGTATCTTGATAGCACCAGTGTGGACTACTCAGACCTGGTTTCCGTCACTGATGGAACTAATGATAGATACACCATATCTTCTTCCCAAAGGGGAATCTCTTCTGCATTTACCAGGAATACACAGAATTCATCCACTTCACGAAAAACTGGTACTGATGGCTTGTCGTCTATCCGGCAAGCAATTGAAGGTAGAAACATTTCAGAAAGGGCTGCCAACATCGTCATGGCATCTTGGCGATCTGGCACAAAGAAGCAATACACGACCCATATCAGGAAGTGGTTTTTATACTGTGACAAAAGGAAAATTAATCATTTTCAAACAAATCTAAATATCGTGCTAGATTTTTTAAGTGAATTGTTTGAGAAAGATTATAGTTATAGTGCAATTAATACAGCACGTTCTGCTTTATCAGCAATTGGTATTATCATTGATGGTGTTTCAATAGGTTCTCACCCTTTAGTGGTAAGGTTTATGAAGGGTGTATATAATTTACGTCCATCTCAATCTCGGTATATTCAGACTTGGGATGTTTCTGTTGTGTTGTCTTATTTAAGGAAACTTTCACCGGTACGTGATCTGTCATTAAAAATGTTAACACTGAAGCTAGTTATGCTATTGGCATTGACACTAGCTAGTCGTACACAGTCATTACATTTATTATCCATCAAAAACATGGTTAAGGGTTTCGCATCATATGTGCTTGTATATAGTGGGTTGTTGAAGCAATCTAAGCCGGGGAAAAATAATCCGGTTGCAGAAGTTTTTGCATATCCTCCTGACAGGAGACTCTGTGTATTATTTGTTTTAAAAGAATATTTGAAGAGAACACAGTCTTTAAGAGGAGATACTACTAATCTCTTCATTAGTTATGTTAAACCATACAAAAGTGTAACAAGAGACACGATTGGTAGATGGCTGAGAACAGTAATGTTTAATTCAGGAATTGACTGTACAAAATATAAGCCACATAGTGTTAGATCAGCAGCTACATCTAAAGCTAAATGTAATATGGTCCCAGTTCAAGACATATTGAAGGTAGCTGGCTGGTCATCTGAGAAGACTTTTGCCAAGTTCTATAATAAGAAACTAGATAAAGGAAATGGTCAGAGATTTAGTTGTGCTGTTTTGGAATAATTATCCATCTGAAGTATCCGTAAGTTTACATAGGGCATAGTTTGTTGTTTTTATATATATGTAAGCTTTACAAAAAATCAGGCTTTAAAGTCTCATCTGAGAACGGAAGTGGTATGACGTAAAAGAATCCCCAAACTAAACGAGACTTACCTTGGTTAAGTTGATGTTTGGTTAGGATTCTTTGTAGTCATACATACACTGACGTGATCAGATGCCCTCCCTTCTCCCACCCTTTGGGCTTTGATTAACATCAAAAATTCTGTTTTCACTGTTACTGTGGGTCTGATTTTTTGAAAAGCTAATGCTTTGAAATACTGAGGTAGAATACTACGACAGTCAGTAGCGCGCATCTCATCTGATCACGTCAGTGTATGTATGACTACAAAGAATCCTAACCAAACATCAACTTAACCAAGGTAAGTCTCGTTTAGTTTGGGGATTTTACTGTACAATAAACAGACCAAATATAATAAACAGACCTGGTCACATTCATATAATATGTTTGGTTTATTGCACATGGTCACCGCAATTTTCTTGATGTGTTCTGGGTGAGTCATGTGAACAGTAGGATGAGAACCATCCAGATCTAATGTCAGCCTGCTGGTACTCGACTTCTCACTCTCCGTGTGTGAATGTTGACGAGGACTAATTCCACCTTGTGCCATGCTGCTGGATAGTGATTTATGGAGACCATCTGGTGTTGATCTGTGAGGTTTAAAAACTCTTGTAGCTCAATCTCGATGCATTATGTAGGTATTTTGTGAAATGGGTAATAAGTCTATGTCTTCTGAATAATTATACAGATCCAGTCCATCTCAGATGCCAAAGTTTGTAGACAAGAGTTCTGAGAGAGTCTATCAGTAAGTCTATGCCCCTCCTGTGCGGCAAAATCTGACTTGAATTCAGTCGAACTTTAATGATGCGAACACCAGGTACGGAAGAACGAAAATCTGTTGGAGACAGGGGTAGTTCAAGCCACTGAGGGTTACTGCAAGTTGGCATAAGGGGGTTAATTTTGGGACATCTTTTTGGTGTTCTATAACAAAAATGTATGCTATAAGTACTCATTCATTAGAGTATCGAGGCGATTCTAATGAGTATACAAAGCATATATTTGCAAGATAAAAGTTGAAAATCTCCTTTATTATTCCACACTACTTCTTAGGTAGAGGAATTCCCTAGGGACTCAAAAATGGGTTTGACTCAGCCATGTTAAACAAGCTATCGGTGTTTGAGCAATCAAAGTTCTACGGCCCCCGCCCATCGGAACTTGAATAAATAAATGGGCTGCATGATACTTTCACGCAGACCTGAAACCGATCCGCACACAAGTAAACTGCTTAGAGGATCTAAGCCTACCCAGGCAAAGCGGTGCCAGTCGGACAATTCATGCTTATAAATCCTATTGGGTTCATTGGACGGCAGGGCTTGAGATGTATTTCTTCTCAATATCGGGTAAAAGTCCCACGAAATTGGAACGTCTCCAAAATGACCTTAACAGTGATGACGGGGACGTTAAAGCTCAAATCAAACAAAAAACTGTAT